>JAYKKI010000002.1:25502500-26082500 GCA_039881145.1 Druceiella hillmani
AAAATGAAATACATCGAAAAAATTACAACTAAATGAACTCTAAAATGGTTCTGAGGAATAATTAGTGACATGAAATTTGCTTTAAATACTGTCATATTAAAAGGGGTTGATAATGAATTCCGCAGACTATAGTGCCTTGTGATTTTTTTTTTAAAACTCCGGCGAAAATAAAAGAGGAAATTTGAAAAATCTTATAAAATAATCTAGAAATGAACAATGGGGAAAATTCTTTAAAATCAAATTTATAATTGCTTGATATCATAAAACATTAACAAACTATATAAAAGATGAAAGTCCTTATGATAAGGTATTAAATGAATAAGTGGTGTAGCTAATTGAAAAAATCAGAATAACTTTTTTTTGCAAGGTCTCTCCCGGTCTCTTATGGGTTGGCTTGAGGGGCATAAATTGTCTTTATATTTTAATTTAATATTTCATTTATTCACAAGAAACTTTAATTGACGAAGAACAGATTAACAAAGCTATCGATTAGTGTCAATACCGGATAAATTATTATATATTTGCAGAAAGGGAATAGATTAATTTTAATTGAAATAGAAAAATTCTTCCATCTTATTCACGAAAATTTCCAAAATTGAAATTAAAAGTGTAAAATTGATCGACTCGGAAACTTTATCCATTTATTGAAGGTTCCATCATTGTATAAATGCACTCTATAAATAATTACTATTTACATTTAATTTTTCTACTGAATAAAACTTTTTCCTTATTTTCCAGTCTTGTTATCACACCAGTAAATGTTAGGTTAGATTCACACCTCTTGATTTGAAATTTAACTAAATAATTTAAAGTCATGTCCAGATTTGTTATCTATAGTTATTTTTGTATTTAAAACTTTTACTAAATTACGAAAAAATACGAAACAATGATGCGTAATACTAGCATATGGTTACTAGCACCAACATTATGGAATTAATAGAGCATGCATGCAAATGTTTCGTATTCCTAGAATGTTTAATGACAAAATCGAAACTTTATGTGTGAATGTTTTTATTAACTAGGCATGCAGATGTGTAATATTTTGCGAAAGAATGTTTACTAACAAAATCGAAATATGATATGTGGTTGTTTTCATATTGTAAATTAATTTCTAGTAAATTGTGGAGGTTAAATAACCTATATAAATCGAATAAAATATATAGAAAGGTACTGAATTACGAAAATTGGGTGTAAGTACCTATTTAAGATAGATAATATATATTAATATCGGAAGTTAGGTTAATATTTTTCACTTAATTTTTAACGAGATGAGTAAAGTTAACAAATACTTTAAGCTTTATCTTTTAATTCGAAATCCATTTTAATTTCGTATTAACAAGTACAATTTATATTGACCCTGTTTTTTTTACCTGTTTCTACTGTCCAGATTTACTAATTCTATACCCGTAATAATATGATCATTACATAAAATTCAATCGACTTACACTTAATAAAATCAAAGTTAGTTTTTTAATTTTTTTGGACCATTCAGAACAAATTATAAGTAAATTTAACCACCTTCCGCTGTTGAGATTTTTGTAAACATCTATAATGAAATAGTTTTAAACGTTTTATATTTGTTGTGGTCACAGCGAAATACCAAGAAGCCTTACTTTATCTGGTAATAAAGAACGAGATAATAACCGTTCTTTGATGTGTGATTCAAAAGAACGTCAAAAGAGAATAACTAACTAACGCCGCTAACTTACAACTAGAAAAAAATGGAATTGACACAGTGCAACTTATATCATCGTCGTTTGTTTGATATTGAACTAAAATGGACTTTATACTCTTTGTCACAAATTTCAAGCAAAAAAGAAATCAATGAATTTTCAGCAGACAATAATATGGACCTTGGACCACAACATGATGTTTTAAAACATACTTATTACATAATTGTAAATATTGCAATTCATATGTCGCAAGGTTTAACATTAAATTAGTTGTAGATATTGGAAAAAAAGAAATTTTTATTGGTTTAACATATGTCGCGTTTTCAAGAATAATAACATCAGATGGATTAGCATTAAATAGAAGATTTTCCTATGATGGATTACGTAATATTACAAACTCATATATGTTAAAACGTAGGAGGCTAGAAGAAATTCGTATGCGGAATTCAATTCTTTGGATTGTGTTGGAACCATCGCACATCCTAGGCTGTGTAATAGAGATATCGTCCACATGAGCATCTGCAAATATGTCCGAAGTATTAGAGAAGCGCGGCAGTCCCAACTGCATCCGGAAAGCATTATTGTAATGGACGCGTATTAATTAACTCGCGAGCCCGCACAAAGCCATGCTTTTGCTAGTAATAATAGCATTTTTTCTGCAATTTCTTTTGAATGTTTTGCATTTATAGTTATTCTTGACAAAATCTTAATTTCATAATCATAAAAGTGTTATACAAGACGTAATTTGTTTATATTTAAAATAAGCACAGCAGCGAATAGATATAAAATGTGCGATAATTTTGTAATTTGCTATTATTCCAAAGACAAAAACCTTCCATACATATGTATGTATGTGTATATATATATATATATATATATATATATATATATATACATATATATATATATAAATATATATATAAATTTTTTTTTTTTTTTAAATTGGCGAAATAGCATCAAAGTTTAATTTCAAGAAGCTAAGTTAACCGTTTGTTAATATTCATCGACATCTATAGAGACAACATGCATCAAAACAAATGGTACATTTATTCTTATTCAACTAATGTTATGAAGTCAATGAAAATAGCGTGTAAGCAGTTGATCATCGTCTGTTAGCTTCGAGTAAATCTTCGATTACTATCATACAGACTTAATAAAAAAAAATCGTTCGCTATTTCGTATCGAAAGCTGGCGACTTTCGTAATTGAACAAAATGAGTGATTAAACGAATTGATTCTTTATTTCTAAATAAAAGAGTGCAGACATTCCGGTTTTATTTTTTCTTGTTATGCTTCCTTACTCACGTTTTTCGTTGGCAGGTTAAATTTTTAAGTTTGATTTTTCCATTCCTCGATCTTTTCGGATTTTTTTAACCGATTTCAAAAAAGTATGAATTTATCAATTCGTGACAATCTTTTTTTAAATAAGTTCAGCGTGTTAGTGAGTAGACTGATTTCAAACTTTAGGCGTGGTCCCATATAAAAATGATGATGATCTGATGATCCGATCTAGATATGACCAAGGAAACTCGTTAATGAATGGTAGTAAATTAACTATAATTCAAAATATTTGCTACGGGTAGTTGAAACTTTGCAAAATAACTACACTACTTAACAGGTCAGAGCCTAATGATAAGTTCTGGAGATGAAAAATTATGCCCCTTAACGAATGAACAATGGGACTCCATATCGGATGGTAGTAAATCAAACATAATTCATAATATTTGTTGCTGGCAGTTTTTACTTTACAAAGTCAGGGTTTGCTGATGAGTTCTAAAGATGAATAATGCCACTCCTTGACAGAGGATAGTAAATTACTTAATATATTTGGTACTAAGTAGTTACTTTAGATATTACTATGCAAAATCTGATACTGGACTTTGAATATGGAGAACGGAACTCCTCAACGACTAACAGCTAACCGCTTGTTGCTACTACTGTCGCTTCGTTTCTATGCGTTATTGATAGCCAATTTTAGACAAAGAGGAAATTATTTATATACTAGCTTTTGCCCGTGGGTTTTAATAATTATACAATATTCTTAGAAAGAAAATAATTGAAAATTATAATCTGACGATTAATATTATTATTCACTAAAAATTCTAAAGTAAAATATCTTTTAAAAAACTGACCTCAAAAAATAATGCACTAAAAAGGGTAAAAAAATAAAATCTCAAATTCGGCACCTATTTATTCGCAATAAATACATAACTTACTTATTTTTGCGGTGCCAGCACCGCCGATTAACTTAAATAGATATAAAATTTTATATTTCAAATATGCCCTTCATGAATGTATTTCGTATTTTGAATACATTAGAAGCTAAGGTTTTAAATTTACATTATAAATTCATTAAATTATATATTCCTTTAAGTTGGTCGATAGTGTTGGCGCTGGCTTCAAAAATAACTTATTTATTGCGAATAAGTAGGTTCGTATTTTGAGTTAATTTTTTTTTCACTTTTTAGTACCTTCTTTCTTGAAGGCAGTTTTTCAAAAGACATTTTATCGTAACAAAGTACAGGACTATTGCTGTCATTCCATTATGAAATTACATAAATTTGCTTGAAACTTTTTCTTGATGTCTTGTATTTGTTATATATACAAATTACTAAAAAAACTTTTTGAACAATTTAAATATATTGCTACCATATCATCTACAAGAATAAAACATGATGGATATTTAAAGATCTAGGAAATTAAAAGATCTAGGGCAATCACCATAGTTTTTCTACAACTTTTGCGGAAGTTTACAAAACGCTTATTTTCTTTTATAATTTTGGCAGAAATGAGGGAAGTAAAGAAATTTTTTTGCAACTTTTTTAATATATCCTTAAAAATATTTAACTTCAATTTATAAAAAAATTATTTGGAGGTCTTTATAATTAGCCCTTTCAATTTTTACCAATATATATTGAATAAAAAGTTTTCCGAATACTTTACTTTGCCGCCCTAAAATTTCCATATATATATATATATATATATATATATATATATATATATATATACATATATATATATATATATATATATACATATATATATAAATATATATATATATATATATATATATATATATATATATATATATATATATATATATATTTAAGCATTAGCTGATGTGCGACTTAATATGTTTACGTCAAAATTCAATAGTATACTTAAAGCGGTTTCTGAGAAAATTGGTTGTGGCAGACGGGCAAACTGATATATAAGTGATCTGACAAGGGTTTTGTCTTTTTGGGGTATGACGCTCTTAAATGCGAAAATAGTTTAACGAAACATTACAACAATACGACTGTTTTATCTCTTTGACTTATTTGTTCACTGACATAAACTTTTGCCGAACAAGTTTTTTAAACATAAATTTATTTTTAAAAATTCGTCATTTGAAAATACTGATACCAAAATTTAATTGCTAATCTACGGTAACAATAATCCTCATTCATTTACCTTAATCTGAATATACGCCTAATCGCTGTGCAGACCATTCTTAGTCTTCTGGAATACCATATACCAAGTATTAGTAAATTGTCACAAGTGTTTGCAATATGACACTACTTAATTTAGATTTAATGGAAATTTTCTTTTTCTTTCACACTTTTTTTCTCAAATTATACATATTTGCTTTTATGCTGGTAACAAAATCTAAAAATGTGAATGAAATATCTGAAATTTTTATATAATTAACGAACATAAACAATAAAGAGACAGATATATGAGATAATTACATTGTGGTCCCCAATGAACCATCAATTACGAGTGTAGTTATTGTATAATGGCAACTAATCGAATATACGTATTAGGGACGATATTACATATTACTATATATATTTATGCTGTGATTTTAAAATCGAGTTAAATTATTAATTGTAAAATTATATCTATCTGTGTGTTTCTATAGCAGGTTTACTTTTCGTAACTTTTATTAAAAATAAATTAAATGTCATCCTAAATTTAAGAAATCAACAGATAAGTGGGTATGTATATAAATAATTTTATATTTACCTTGAAAATTTCTACCATTTTCAAGTTTCTTAATAAGTAAACCGACAATAAGTTTCATAACATTAAGAATTACAATATTACATTGATATTCCCCTAAACAATTCACAATGTACCATTATCTGAAATATTAGTTGTAATTCCATTCAATATGAGCTTTTTTCCATTTTTCACCACAGACATGCTGCTTTGTGAGCCAAATCAAATGGCCATGCCGGAAGGGGAACTACTTCGGACTTCCAGACCGTAACTTATATTATGTGATATACGTGTAGGCGCTTTACGGTGGAAAACTTCTAATTCTTTGTGTATACTAAACTGAGAAAGCTTTTTAAGCTTTTTTCTGTTGAAAGCTTTTTAGTTAAGGCATAAATTAAGAAATAATATAAAATATAAATAATGCTAAATACTCATCAAAATTAAGAATTTAAATATTTGGATAATCCGTTATCTCTTCAATTACGCCACTATTAAAATAATATAATGTATTTCAGGATTAAATATAGAGAAAATTCTTCATATTTAGTAGCGACAGTCCATTAATTTATATTAGACTTTTAATTATTTTTTTACTATATAACTTTTCAACATACCGTTTTAATCATGCCTTTATTTAAATATTTAACAGTAACAGGAATTTCTATATAATATAAAGGAAATATCCGATGTACTATTTATATATCACTAGAATAATAAAATATTCTCAAAATATAAGGCCGCATAAATAAAATATCCAAAATAATTACAATTTCAATAACATTGTTATGTGATTCAATAGGTCTGCTCTAATGGACTTTATCATCCGATTATTTGGCATATATATGTGTGTGTGTGTGTATACATATATATATATATATATATATATATACATATACATATATATATATATATATATATATATATATATATATATATATATACATATATATATTCACGATTATTTAAGGAGTAACATGATGTTAAAATTTTGCAAAAAATTGATTTATGCATTTTCTTAAGGTAAAATATTTCGAGAGTATTGTGTGAAAATTCAAATTGATGCCACAAATATTTTAAAGGTACCCAACAATAACTGTAAGTGCCTTTTACAACTCATAGGTTGCTGATCTTAGGTAGCAGAAGGAAGCATCATGCACCGATGTATACCGAAACAATTTTGAATGTTATGATTTGCTCGATGTTGTTCTATTGTGATTTAAAAGGTGTAAACAAACTACCTCAATTTACACGGTATCACGCAAAAAACGTCAACCTTTTAATTATTTTTGACGCACGGGTAAAAGTGCAAAATCACACGAAGGTAAGTCTGAATTACATTGAAGATATACCAGTAATTCGATTTTTGTTTTACTTAAATTTTCTACAATTTTTCCTGATCTATATGGCGGTGCGTTATCTTAACGCAAAAACCAAATTTCAAATTTTAAGTCTGGAATTCCGACATATATTTTTAAAAATAAGGGAAAATTTCTCTGGTGATGCCAAGCAACTGTGACAATCATTCAAGACTGCAATGACCGACTGTCAAGAAAAGCAAAGACCAAAAAACCTGTCTTAGTAAAAAAAATACAATTATTAAAAACAGAGGGAAAAACATATTTTAAACTGGGTTGAAATAATTTTAAAGGGTGTCATATGGACTATTCTTACGAAAAGTGTCCTTATAAATGCAATAAATTATTCCATGTGATATCCAACCTTATCTATTTTTCAATTAAGCATCGAAAAAATAAAAGAAAATTTAAAAGATTATTTATGTAATTACAAAAATATTTCAAATTTAATCTTCAATATTCCATTAGGGTTAATTTTTAAAAAAATGGTAAACGAGTTTTCTGGGTTAAAGTGACAGACTTTTATCAGAATAGGCATTTAGTAAAATTTAAGATTTAACTTTAAATTCAATTCAATGTCCAATGAAAGAAAATTAAACAAACTAATATTTTTTTTAGCTACGGGTACACTTAATTACGTCATCACTTAACTGAGCTGAATATAAACGTAAATAGTTTTCTTTTCTTAGAAACTTTACCAATGAATATACTTATTTCCGGAAAATTATATTAATGGAATCCTAATTTTCGCATTCCATGGATTGAAAGAGGCAAGTATAAATCATTAAGAAACTAAAATTTTATTGAGTATGTTAAGCGGCACATCCAAATACATAGAGTTAAAAAATTGTGACACATTTCTCCATAAATAGCGAAGAATATTAGCAAACGCTGCATGTGCCTGAATCGGAACTCTGATACCTCAATAATAATTTTGAAATTCGATCAAAGTAGATAGCAGTGTAGAGCGAATTATCCAGTTTGACAGATATTTTTACTTATCGTAGTCTAGGATATTTTGAAGTAAAAATTTTGATGAAAGATTAACGAATAAAAAATTTACATTTTAATATATTTTTTTAATAAATGCTGTCGTAACTTTTACTGGAATAATCCACAAACGCTAATTTATAAAATTAGATTGGAAAAATGAAAATGATTATAATACCTGAATGAAATTTAATGAAATGTACCTCAATTGCGTTCTTTTAAAAAAACAGTCAATATTTTAAAACACTCAGTACCAAGTAACTATTTTAATTAACTTGACTGCTACATAAAATAAACATTATAATTTCATGTTTGTCTATAATTACGTAACCAAAATTACCAATACCAAAATCAACCTCGTAATTAAAAAAAGCAAACCGCCACCCTTTAAAGTCACTGTATTAAAACGTAAATAAAAACAGTTAATTGTAAATAATCAATTAAAATCTAGTTAGTAAGAATTACTAACAATCACAAAAATGTTTGCTAGTACTTCTAGCTAACACAAAATTTCAATCGCAAAGTCCCTAAGATAATATTCTTCACTAAAAACGTTTGCTGTCACAAATAAAAGTCACTGCCTTTAATGACTTACGAATTTTTAGTATCTAATTTATATATAATTAATTTATAATTAATTGAATATTATTTTATTTTAATAAACGATAGATACAGAAATAAATAAACTTACTACACTTCATCTATTTATAAATGTCGCAATCATTGAATGCAAATAATTGTATGTACTGATCAATTATGTGTATCTTTATCTAATAGTTTCTATTGTATGTATCTAATTGTATTCTATTGTATCTAATTGTATGCATTGATCAATTATCAGCTGTAGTTAATGCTTGAACTTGTGTTCATAGCAAAATTACAAGACAGCTTATTTACTTTTTATATTCTTTGAAATAGTAGCTTTATGTTCAAGTTGAAAATAAGCAAGTAACTATTCGATTAGATGTGAAAAAATGTGATTAGATCAATTGTTGGTTTAGGGCTCCAAAATGAAAAAGGTAACGTATTCAAATATCTGAAAGGATATATAAATAAGCAAGTTATAATTTTTCACATATCAACATGAGATAAATAAGTATTTTTAATACTTAATAATAGTAAGCTTAGAATTAATTTCACATACAGTTTCAAATATTCTTTCTATGAAAATAAAAATTTAATGACGTTTTCACCTGTATATTATACTCTCATATTTTTCCCGCTTGGAAACCAAATTCAAACACTGTCGTTTATTAACTGAAAATATTTTTTAAAATTTTAATGTGTTAAGAAAAAACAAGGTTGACTGGAATAAATATAGTTTAATTAATTTGAAAGAGAATCATTTTCAATATTTTATTCATTGTTATATTGATTTTCTATATCTTCAAAAATAAAATCGAACATAGCAATATTTCTATTACTGAAACATAGATTTTCTTCTATTCACATTTAGCCCCCAGTTTTTGGGGAATATTCTATCACATATTTATATTAAATTCATATTACTACATTCTTTCAATTTTTTCAAAATGAAGTTATTTATTTAATTAGTTTTATTTGTTCAGAATGTGTGCAACCCATAAATGAGTAACAAAAATATTAATACAACTTGATTATTACAATTTTCCAATATAATTTGTAAAAATTAATAACTTGAGAAGTAGTTAAGTAGTAATTAAACTTGAGCGAGGCTGGTGATAAATTCGTACCAAAATATGCATGCACAGAGTTATAACATCATTTAAACAACATGGTATTTATATTTTATGTGCTAAATTGTATTCAAATGTAAAAGACGGATGGATCGTATGTAACGCATACCCGTTAGTCACAATAGTAATAACTTGATATATAATGAGAAAAAAAAATGATTACAAAATTTCTTTTAGATTATGATATGAAGAATTTTCATCATAATTTTTATTAATACTTTAAAATTAATTTAACTAATGAAAATAGTCTTACAAAATCATATGAAACAATACAAAACCAACAAGGTCGATATTTGACCTTATAGCCAAAATAATAGATTTTTTTCAAAAACCGATATTAGTAGTTAGGTTAAATATTTATTTTAGCAATAATCCTTCGCAATGTTTAAATTCGCTTACTATGAAACTTTTTCTTTATCAAATAACACTTTCAGCTGACTTTCTTTAAAATTAGAGTTTGGTATATCATAATAAATAAAGTGAATAAATATTTAAAGTTAGTTTGAAGGGTAAAAATGCTAAGAAAAATTTGTTGGCCCAGAACCTTTATTCATTAGTTTTAAATTAAACAAATGATCCAAAAAAATACGCCATGTTAGACCTAAGCAATATCATTTTAATTTCGTGATAGACAAATATGGAAAATTCTTTTATGAAAGAAAAATCATGAGTAAAATTTAATAAATTCAAGTAGTTAAATTAAAAATTTAAATAATTAATCGGAAAAGAGATAGTGACGAGATCTCCAGCGCTACGAGCGTTGATAGGTACGCCTCGTTATTAGGCCACCCAGCTACAAGCTTTTATCGCAGCACTATAACTCTGTGTAGTGCTTACGTGTTATTTTTTTTATTAAATTAAATTAATTAAGTTACGAGAATGTCCCGAAAATCAAAAAGCGCTGGATCTAATGATATGAATTTTCCAAATCCATTATTATCATACCTGATGGTCTCGTTAAAAACTTTGAATCGTGAATAAAAACACATTCACCTTTCGGCAGGATCGCATATATCAGAAAATGTTATCGAACACAGTGAAAAGAATTGAATACATAATACGAATTTGACACATTCCCAATGCTCAAAGACAAAACTTAAACATGCGAGCAAGCCTGATTAATTATTTAGTTGCCCGACGTAACTCGAACGTCGACATCGCAGTGACATTCTCAGATACATATTTCATTTGGAAGTCTAAAACTTTCTTACTTACCGCTGTTTCATTAACTGAAAACCTTGTTTCATAATTTATTAATAACATATGGAGTGTCTTTTCGAGTTCGAATATTCATGTACTGCCGATGTAATCAATAATTGGAATAATTTACTTAACGTCATATAACATTGTGACATACTCGCTGGATTAATTAAGATATACTGGCCTGGTTAAAATAAGGATTTTGTTTTTTAAACGTATCAAAACTTGTTTCAATTTACAAAAAAGCGAATGTTATTGAAAAAAACGAAATAAGGAGTAAAATCTATATAAATATTTCGCCATTAGATCGCTTTAGTAAAAGCATGCAATTACCCAGGAGTCTAAACTTGATTTGGATACTTTGTTATGATAATTCCTCTTTAAACAAAATATTGCTTTAATTTTTTAATTAATTTTTAAAGATCGGATCTAAAGAAAAAGAAATAGTCGGGCTTTATAAATGAGAAAGTTTTGAAGAGAAAACATAAATTTTCAATTGAATTTTAGCTTGTATATCTAAATAGGAAAAACATTTCCTCGGATTTGTTCTTCTCGTGCAAAGTTCTCAGTAATTTATCAACTTCCATACTGAAACTTTATGCTCTTGGCGGCGGGTTTCAAAAGTAGCTACCTTAGTCTTTTGTCAAAGATCAAAGTGCGTAGTACTTTGACTTATAGAAAAAATAACAGAACAAATATGCTAAGGGTATCTCATAATAAATATTCAACAGATAAATATTTAACAAATAAATTTAGAATTGCAAATACTGAATTTTGTATTGTCTGTTGTCTGTATTGTCTAGTTGTTCTGTATTGTTTAGTGCGGTTTATTATATTGTATTTAAAAATTATATAGATACGAGAACACATTGAAATTTAGACAAATCTATAAATTTAAAAGCAAATATATCATGGCCCCTCGAATTGTATAAATAACATTCCAGGCGCCGGGCATGAAATGTTATTCGAAACGTACTATATAAAACTATAAGTATTAGTCTAATAAATATAAAACCTTTACATAGAGTCTTAATATACGTGCTTACTCTAAGTTAGTGACAGGCATGATCCGGGCAGATGGCAACTTCGTTAAATGGCTTAAACGTCTCCGGCCGCTGAAAGCGAGCACTTTTCCAGCCTCGTGCCGTGTGATTACAGGCTAACAATCCCCAAATAACGACGAAAGACTTGAATGTGATGAATACGAAATTCGTTACATTATGCTGTATTGTGTACCTCGCATGTATACGATTCAGCATGTTTCAGGGTGGTAATGAGGTTATTAGACTGTTATTTAGAATATAATTATCGTTGCACTTTAGGGTAATGTGGGAATTATTAACCGTTATTATTTTGTAATGTTGTAAATGACCTGCCAACGACTGTTAGCACCGTTAAGCGTCTTATTCTGTTACGTAAAAAAGGTTTATTAATAGCTAGCATTATTTTATCGTGAAATATCTCTATATGTCATAACGAATATAAATCAATATAATCCGAACAATAAGATGTATTTAAGCGTAATTAAATGTTTTGCCAGTATTTTCTTGACATTTTCAACAGTTTATCGGTAAAAGAAAAGTAATTTCTGCAAAAGTCTGAACATCTTCAGGACGAAACAGGCGCCGTTATTATATTTAAAGTAGGTCACAAAATCATACATGATATTTATTTTTTTATTTGATTTTGGGCTTGTAATTCAACCCTCGTTGCATTAATTTTTAATGAGAGTCATCAAATATTACCCAGATAATCGTTTAAGGTAGATTGAAATCATAAGTTTTTCTTATTTCAACACTCATAGGGCTATTAGTTCTCCCCGTCCACAGCTATAGCAGCTTCACTGAATGTGTCAAGCTCTCTAATTTGTAAATTTTGCAATTATGACCGAGTATGCGTACATATTCAAAAGATAGCCTATGTGAATTAATCATAGACTTAATATAATAGTTAGATGAACAAAGGCAAGGATTAACAGGACAATCAGTTAATCAATATGAACAATTCAAGCTAACATTTCTGTCGATTTAGGCAACCGGCAATGCAACACGATGTAAATAATATCAAAGTCATGAAAATTATTTATCTGCATGTAACCGAATGAGAATAAATTGTTAAACTAAGGCAGGACAAACTTTTTTTAAATTTAATTGTCTAAACATTTTAAGGGAGCATTAATATAATTTTTATTGTCTCATATTTTTATTGCTTATATTGTGAAGGTTACATTCGCCGTTTTTTTAAATATTAACGCAAAGAAAAAATAAGGCGTTAACTGCGTCATATATGGAATAAACATAATTATTATGAATTTTACGAAGGAAATTGAAGACTGAATTATCGCTGTATTATTTCATTTGAAAATAAAAATCCTAAAAACACGCTTTCCACTTGCTTCGTAGGTGCTATGAATTTTACAATAGCGGATAAAATTACACGTTTCAAATTCAGTTTCTGTTCTAGTTTTAACATTTTTTTTTAAATGGGAATAATTTTCATGGCTTCTAAAAAAAAACGGCTGGATATTGATTGTTAGAATAGATAACTAACTTCATATATATTGAGTAAGAACAAACGAGTGCCAATCGTTGATTTACGTTTTATTTAATTAACAAATTCCCACTTTGAAAATATTATCATAATTATTATTTCAATAATGTTCATATCGTTAAAATTTTTTTTTTTCTGTACTTTCTGTTTCCAACAATGTCTCTATACTATCTTACACATAATTATAAAAAATGTTCATATTTTGTTTTCTTGGAATCTTTATAAGTTGCTTTTCAAGTTCACTTGACATCTCATATGACATATTAAATTAATTTTTCTTTATATTATTTAATTCATTTTTAATATTTAAATATATGCGAGTAAGTGTGCTCAGACAGATACACGGACGAAAAGACACCTCAGTAATTTTTAATTTTTTTTTCGAAACGGAACCCTAAATTGTACTTACTAATGATAAAATTAAATAAATTTAAAAATGAAATACTACGACGATACTAACTATAACCTTTTGATTGCTAAGACACTATGAAAGCGTTATACTTTTTAAATGGGATATTTTTATATACATGTTTTTAATATTATGCAGCTTGCCCTAATGATACCAAAATCAAAGAATTGAATTAGTTTTATTATTATAGAAATACGAATCTGACAGAGCGGTCTCGGGTTATTTCAGATAAAATTTTCATGAAGAAACGACATGTAGTATATGCCCTTAATAAAATTTCAAAACTAAATTTCAGATAAGGTTGACTTTTAGTAAAAAAAATTATTGGACAGCTTTTCACAACAGCTGATTCAAACCCATGATGACTCTTAAAATTAATCGAGATTCATCAATAATTTGCAAGCACAATATTAGATTTTTGCTAGCAAGCTTTTTATCTCATTTAATAAAGAGCACACATATATAGGTACATATGTATATATAAATGTAGGCAGATTCCAATGTTATTCGTGCTTGTAAATTAATTAAAAGATATTTTATGTTATGTTGCTTACTCGTAATTAACAAGTAATTTATATATTAGAATAAACGTCATTCATAATCAACATACTGACCCGAACACGAACATTCCGTTATGTGCCATAGATGAGCGTTCAAAATTCTTTCAAGTCTAATTTAATGCTAACTTCTACTGTCTAAATGGTGCAAATCACAGACAAGTAAATGTAACACCTGACTTATTTGGGTGAAAAATCAAACGTTTTATGGTCACAACTTAAACCGTATATTTATAGTATTAATTCTGAATGTTGCAGAAAGTTGCACTGTTTATTGAGGTATATAAAAAATCAATAATTGCAAGTATATAATACCAAGTATACCATAATAATAATATACATATATACCATAATAATAATATGCTTAATTTTGTGAATAAATTTAAAACATCAGTCTCATGGCAATTATTCTCGATAATTGCATTCGCCTGATGCTCCAGCCGTGTTTCACGATTTGAGAGATTTTTATGAGTTCATAGATATTTTGAAAATATAATCTCAAAAGATTAGGTCTAATACCTTTATGATATATATATATACATATATATATATATATATATATATATATATATATATATATATATATATATGATATGAATTTGTGCATTTTTATCACAAAAAATGTTATATTTTAAATAACTTTGCAAATGCATACGTAGTAAATAAAAGACAATAAATTCTTGGTAAGGTAAATAATTAATCTGATAGAGTTGAAACTCTTTAAACTTGCCAAAAGTCAAAATGGGAATCATTTCACAAATCAGTGATTACATTTCATCAGAGGGTTTTCAATTACCGAAAGCAAGAATATGGAGATCGGTCATCTTCCTTTCGATTTGTATTTATATTGCATTATTCCTCGTTATTGTCACCAACTTAGAAGTAGGTTCACTTATCAGCCATGCTACCACATAGCTGGGAGTCTAATCCAAGAGCTTACATAAAACCTTTAACCAAACCGTCGTCAAAATGTAGTGTGTGCCGCTTCTCACGTGACGTCCTGCAGTACCAAAAGCTTAAGCAGTCTTCTACTGGATAAGTCGGTG
This sequence comes from Druceiella hillmani, assembly GCA_039881145.1. NCBI lineage: Eukaryota > Metazoa > Arthropoda > Insecta > Lepidoptera > Hepialidae > Druceiella > Druceiella hillmani. The sequence continues at coordinate 25,517,979 of JAYKKI010000002.1, forward strand.
GCGCTATTTTCTATATGGTAACGCACATCGACTCAGTATTCTGTCCATGGAAAGTTTATCTATTTTATATTTAAATAATTGTTGTGTAAAAGGTTTATGGGAATTAAATAACTTTTTAGCAACATTCTAGATTTTGTTTAAACTTTTAAGGATAACGTTGACTTGTAAATAATTGGAGAATAGCAATAGAATACTAATTGTTGCTTGCAATATGTAAAATAATGCTACTTCTTTATTTGGATAAAATAACTAAAAAATTTTAAAAAAATTACTATAATTTATACCTGTAATAGTGTTATCACTCAAGGCGTAGATCAGAAAATTAACCCTAGGAGTGGGTGGGGGGTATATATGACTTATATTTAAAAATCATTTTTCTCATTAACATTCCATAATATTTGCATTGAAAGGAATTAAATTGAGGCCTTGAATTAAATAACGAACACAGTTATTAATTTATAACGAATGTTTAGTATATTACCCAGACTTCTTATGAGTATTGTATCATAACCCTGAGATAGATAATATTTATCGAAAAAAATTCGACATTAATGTTTTGATATTATTTGACTTACCTTTTGATCGTCAGTAAATAAGAGATGGCACTACACTAATATCTTTGGTGGATCTTTTACAATTTTACGAAATAAAAATGGTCCACTAGAATGAAATATTATTACCTCAGAATATATTGTGGAAAACCTTTTTTAATCAGAATAAAATGATAGACGCTGTCTGTATATTCCTAGCGGTCACATAATATTTTTTTAAAGGTCAGGATCGTGATAAGCGTAATAATTTAGATATAGCGTGGCAAGAAGGTATCAAAATTAGTGCTACAGTGTGTGTGCGTGCGTGCGTGTGTGTGCGTGTGCATATGCATGCAAGTGCTAGTCGCGTGCGTGTATGTGCGTGTGTGTGTGTGTGTGTGTGTGTATTATTTTGCTATTGTGTATAAGCATAATATTTAAAAAACCCTAACATAAGACATACTCTATAATTCGTCTTAATCACTTTTCGTTTAGTGACCATAATTTTCTCGAATGAGATGATTGTATTAAAACTAAAGCATATTTGCTTTATGCCAATTTAACATAAAATATCTACAAACTAATACTAAAGAGCTTAAGGAATACATAATATAGATAGTATTTCTACTGCAAACATAAACATAATGTTAATAAATATATAATTTTAAAATATTAAAAAAAACTACGACACATACACATTTTCACACAAGCTTTACGGGCAACAATAATTAGGTCCCAAAGTACGAATAACTTCAATTCATCACTAAATGGCTCCGAGTCACGTGCGAAGTATGTAATATAACAGAACGTAACGCATTCCGTAATTATTACATTCAAGTTGTCTGCCGTTGTTTGTGGATTGTTGTAATGGCACCGCACGCAGCTGGAGCAGTGCTTGAAATTGCCATCCGCCCATATTAGACCTACCACGAAATTAGATTGAGTCCATATACTAAAACTTTAAACAGGTGATTTATATTTGTTAGTGAAATTCTTGATGCTTATATATGTTACATTTTGTCTTCAAGATTCGTATAATATGCGTAGAGATGAGATTAGTGCAATTCAGGGAAATGTCATTTAATAAGATTATTATTGTTATTTTGTAGGAAGTTTAGTTTGAAGTTCAATATCGTGATATATCTATTTTGGCAAATAATATAATATTTTAGTATATAATGTTATGATCCATACCGAGTCTAGTTACGTACGTTATCAAGATATTAATACTTGAACTCCTACGTTATGATGGTTTTTATCATCAACTAAATGCCGTAGAATAAAATTGAACGTACTGTTTTTAAATGAAAGATTGAAGGTGTTAATTCACAAGCTCTGATATTTTTTCGAGTAAGGATCTAATGATGGAGATAGAATGTAGGCACAAAAGCTTTTTTAAATTAAAGAATGTTTTTCTATTAAAATTTGTACCTGTTTTACTTCATTCATACGCACACACGCATGCGCTCACTCCCTCTCACTTGCATGTACATGCACATACAACACATTTACATTCACGCACACACGCATTCATTCCCCCAACCTGCATGCACGTACACAACATTTTTGAATTTGGACCTTGAATTTCGAAAATTTGAAAGTTAGTAATTAAAATTTATATGTCAATTATCCAATTTCCCGTATTTAAAGCCAATTTTTAAGGTAATTTTTTGAATTCATTTTTTTATACTTTTATAGTTATATTGACATTATTAACGTCATTACTTGAAGAATATCACTAATCTTCTGCTATTTTCATTCAATATTTTGGGCTCATTTTTCCTTTTTATATACGATTTACATTAAAATGATCTGCATGCTCGATATATAAGTACCTGAAAAACGTAACATTTAAACCGTTGTACACTGGCAGTTGCACGATCGACTGCTCAGCCATTGTGTCTTTACTTTCCTGTTGTCTATTTTAATCTTTTATATCTTGTTCTGTTTCAATCTTTTATAATCACGGCCGACTGCACTGCGGTCTGGTATTATACATTTCAATCCAATAGAAAAAAAACTAAATCCACTTAAAGGCATCCAAGTCAAATTAGCTAATTGTGTAAGTTGCTTAAAACAATGAATTGTATTACTTCTATACTTACAGTATGATTTAATTGATTTCTTTAAGAGTGGGATTAAGATTGGTATTATATTGTTTGATTTATAATACCTAAAACTACTTTAGTTGAACCAAGTTTTGTCTATAAAAAGAGTTGTGGTTAATTTCTTATCTATAAAAGTAGTGGCGCAGAAAAAGCAGTCTATTATAAAATAAAGAAAAAGTTTTCATTACTTATATTGTTTAATTTTGTTAAGGATAAAAAAGTAATAAGGACTAATATTTTAGATATACGCATTTTGCACTTTATCCTAAAAATTACTTTTGAAATCGCAATTTGGTTTGCGAAAATACTCTTCTCAAAAACTACAAGAAAGATGCAACACCGTCTACGTTTGAATAGAACTTTTCTCCCATTTTATTATATAATTAAAATTTAATTTTAATTTGTAAATATCACAGTGTAAATAACTGCCGTTGGTGAAAAAATTAATGCAAATTAGTAAACTGGAGACATTTTCTTTAACGACTGCTATATAATTTAGAATTAAATGTACCATTTCAAATAGAAATATTTATCAATGTTACAGAATTACGTTATATGAATTATTACGGACTTATTCATTCAATATAAAAATATAGCTTACGGTCTTATTAAGTGAATTCGGAAAAGGACAAGATTTTCATTAATCTGTGTTTTTCGTGCATTTATTAAGCAATTTGGAAAATTATTTTTTTTATATTTAATAATGTACACTCAGTACCTTCCTATAAACATTTAGTTTGAAATTAATAATAAAAATAGAAGATATACCATAGAATTCATCAACACTGAATAGCATAGGTATCGTGATCGAGTTTGGATGATATGGGTCTAGTGATAATCTATTAAAACACGACTATGGGCGATATGCATCTTCTCTTTAGCAAAATCGGGTTATTATAATGAAGCCTGAAGGTGATAGGAACTCTTGAATGACGAGGAGTAAATTCACTGAGTTTGGACTCCTCTGATTTGTTTGGACGTATCAATAAAATTAGAAAGTAAATAGGTAGATAATTATATAATGATACATAACATGACGTGAAACGACAAAAATATTAGTGGCAATAGGTACATGCAAGTATATGCAAAGGCATTAACTAACTAGGATGTTAGGAGGCACACGTACACGTATATACAGACTTGAAGAACTAACTAGGGTGAAGTCAAAAGAGGAAATGCAATTTTTGTGTCCGCATGTATGTACCATATGTATGTATGTATGTGTGTGTTTGTGTGTGTATATGTGCATGTATGTATATGTTTATGTATGTATATACATTTGTATGCATGTAGTATTTATGCGTATGTATGTATATATATATGTATGCATGTAGATATATGTCAATATATTTAGATTTATAAAAGCAGCACAGATCTGTTCCGATTACAAAGAATGAAATGTTATTGATATTAATTTTTTTGTAATTTTCTTAAATCTGAGGAAAATGTGCTATCATTATGATAATAAAAGTGGAAAAATAAAATTCTTTTACAAAGAATTAACCAACTTCAAACATCCATCGAATAAAAAACCAACTGAAAATTATAAAACAATCAAAGTACCAATATTCGGTTGAAACTTTTGCAATAAAATATCGTGTCTGAATATAAGTAAATTTGCAAAATATACTGCCCGGTTTTAGTAGTAGTAGATTAGTTCCATTTTACTTTGCACCGATTGAAAAAATCTCTATTTAGCATAGAGATTTTTTCAATCGGTGTAAAGTGAAATGTAATATCCATCTCCGTGTTTGTGGGGGTGCACGTAAGCAAAAAAGGAGGTGTTTCCATATTTGTCACAATTTCTTCTATGGTAAATTAATGAATGTAACCATATAATTCCAATTACAGTAAGACTTTTCGTAATACAGATACTTTTATCCATTCTATTCACAGCAATAGTACAAAAACACCAATACGTCGTAATCGGCTCTTCGTAAAGTAACTTCATACCAACATCGCACTTTAATCTGGTGAAGATAGTTTGAATATGAAAGTAAGAAATCTTAATTCTATATTATCTTTATTTTATATCATTAATATCAGTTTATAACATCACTGGTCAACCTTAAATACTTTACAATACCTTATTTCCTTATATAATTTTTACTACAAAATATTTTTTTTATATTTTTGTCTGTTGCAAAACCAGTTCTATATTATAAACTTAGCTCTTTACTGCTAAACACTTTCTATCAACAATTAAATAAAACTACATGATGTAGAATTATTTCTACTTTCTTTAAGTTCTTTGCCATGACTTAGGTTTAGGATATGTTGGGCTACTAGCATCGATCTTCGCTAATAACCCACCCTGAAGATGTTGTAACACAACGAAACTTAGGTCGTGGTAAAAAACTTAAGGAAAATAGGAATTATACTACATCACGTAGTTTCATTTAATTGTGAATAATGAAGTTTTACAAAATTAATGCCAAATATATTCAACACTTTTTATTAACTTGAAACAAATTAACATATTAATAGAATAAGCGTCCATGATTAAATATCCACATTTTTACAGTCACACCTTAGGTCAGACATATTTTCGCTAAAAATTTACTACGTGACGAATAAGTTAAATAAAATAACTAAATTGTCTATAAGTTTAAGATGAATAAAATGTCGATACAATTGTCTACGACTTTTGTTGTACGTTATAATTTTTCAAGTTTAAATTACAGTCAGTTTTTACACTCAGAAAATGAATCTTTGCCTTTAAATAAAGCAGGAGAATAAATAACATATTCGTTTTTAAATTTAATTTGAAGCTATATACTAGCTTGCACAACTAAAACTTTGATACATTGTATTTATTGGTACATGGTCCCAGTGAAAAATACTTTGTTATTTACAACTACGGTCTGAGTTTTGTTAATTGGAAAATGTTACCCGTGCACTTAACTAGATGGGTACAATGTATGCCAAAGAAAATGAAATTGTTTTGTTTGTTAGCTCACTAACTAAATATATTCAATATTCAAATAATGACGTTAGTTATTACAATAGCGTTGTTAATGTTTAATTTATTATATGGTAAAATTATATGAAATTTAAATTAATGTAAAATGGCAATGTCTCTATTTTATTTCTTTCCACTTTTTTCATCATTCTGAATTTTGAAAACAAATATACACTCTCAGAATAATGTTCGCACAAATGGATTTTAACTCTTATTTAACGTAGCATATAAATTGACTCGAAGAAAGAAGGCTTTCAGATCTATTTGTTTTTTTTTCAAATATTCATAATCCTGTTTGCTCTACCTAAATATTTTGTCTGCTTGTACACAAGAATAATAATCGTCAATCTACTTCAATTTCGCTTACTTTTTTATTTCTTCATATCGCAATGAATTAATTATTCTGCTCGATTATTATTATAAAAGGTGCCTTTCATATATTTATACCTGAATGCCGTATCTCATTTAAATAAGATAAATGACAATAATGTATTCCAACACAACGCCAAACCTTTTTCGTTTCAAATATTTTAATATATATAATATGCTTTAAAATTTAATAACATAATATAGTTTTGAATAAACTTTGTCTTCTTTTTTATTATTTTACCCTTTTTTCTCCCACATCATATATATGTATATATATATATATATATATATATATATATATATATATATATATATATATATAAACACACATGAATATGGAATTGCAAAAATCATGTTAATATTTTCAAAAGCATTTTAGCTTCATGAAGGTACATATTTTTAAAATAACAATTTTTTCTTCTCTTTATCATAGTTTCACTTTTTTTCATACATACATATTTTTTAAAGGATTGCGTGAAAAAAGAGTCAACTTAAAATTCTAAAAATCAGAGTTTGTTTAATAACTGATGGCAACAAAACAATTTACCCAATTTTAACAAATAAAATGCCTTTGAAATCGATGTATTATCCCCAGTAATGTAAACTAAATAAAGTTAAATTGTGCTTGAAAATTGAGTGTAACTGTCGCCAAGAGCTCGTTTAAAAGAGAGTTTCTAATATGATTCTGATAGTTTTCTCATTACGAATCTTACTTAGAGTCATACGGCATCCAAATAGTTTTATTAACCACAATTTCCTTAGAGCATAAATATTTTGAATTACACACAACTGTCAGAACTTTATTACATGAATAATTGTTTAAATAAATACAAAAAATACGAAAAAACTCGGTGTTCTCTTTGTGTTGAAATACATTTTAAAATTTAAAACACATTTTAAAATTCCATATCTATCCGGCTCACACACACATAGTTTTTAAAATTTAACACACACAATTGCCATATTTTAAACTATGTAAATTATATCAACAATAACAAACTGGTGTGATATTAAATTTACTAGAATAAACGTACTGAATTCAAGTGTAAATAAACGTATAGACAATGGGTAAAAATAAGAAATATAAGGAAATTATTTACCAAATTAATTAAAAAAATTAGTCGTGTGCGCATTGAGCTCATCGCATCTTTATTATATCACCGTTTTTGTTTTTAGTAATATTTTACTTTTTTAATAGTGCAAAATTTAGTCCTAAATACCGGAAATATTACATAGGTTTACTAGTGTTTTTTTTCGTTATCCTTGTACTTTTTTATACATATAGAAAATACTACATTTAAAGTCAGTACAGTTTCAACAAATTAACTCAGGAGATATAAAGAAAAGATAATTTTCTAACTTTATTGGCAAAACCTCTGTGTTTATTCATTTTTCCATTAGTTTTTATGTAACATATTTTATCAAAATTAGGTTCGATTTTATTATTAAACTTCGTGGACTTAGGAAATTGTCCTCTGCCTAAATCAAATACGTTTATTATTTTATTTCTTTGTTTTTATTAAAACATATTAGAACTCCGTGGAAACTATAATAATGTAAAGAAATGAAACTATTATTAATTCGCCATGATTTTACGTTACGAAGTTGAACAACGTAGATAAATAATTAACTTACTGAGGAAAATGACATGCTAAAATACTCACAGGATTTACTACTGTCTCAACTTCTTTTGTTTAACAAGTGGCAGGAATATAATAAATTGTATAATCAACGTGAGCAACGTGGCTGACTAAAAGATACTTTTAAAATATTTTCATAGTATGTGTGCCGTATAGTTTACAAAACCAAGACTCATACATTTTTCCATAGTAGTTTCCTTTCATTTTGTGAGTTAAACCTTAACTAGCAGGCCAAATGCATTCTTAGAAACGTATCATTAATTTTTTTTAAATCATTGCTGTATATTATGGACTAGTATAACATAAGTATAGAAATAAACAATACAAGGGTTTCATTTATTAAGTTTTAGGGGTACGAAATAATAAAAATGAATTTATATGACAAAAATTCGATATCAATGAAAATTATTTGAAACATATTTTAAATTCCATAACCTAAGCAATATTTTGGACCAATTAAGTTAATATTAATAAATCTATAATTATTAAAAGGTAATCTGTTTTCTACGTAAATGATCAACTATGGGCTAATATATTAATTACAAATATGCTATATATTAATTAAAAAGTAATTGATTTATATGATGTAATAAAATTATTGATGCAATATTAAGAAAAAAACAAAAATTAAAAATCACAAAAACACTTTGCAAGGACTATCAATGAAAATAAATTTGTTTCACGTAGCTATTTGTTTGGCCGAATTAGAGCGATGGGAACTTTTGCAATTAATGTAAAAGCTTCGTGGGGAGCTTATCTCAAGGCAGGTTTTGTTCCATTTCACCGAGCCCCGCAGACAATCGTTATCAAAAAAGTTATGCTTTTAATGAATTAGTCAATGTTGACTTAGATAAGTAATTCACGAGACTAAATAGCAAATTCTCAAACACCAAGATTGTTTGGTAAATAAGAAAACAATATTAGTTATGATTGCTAAGAAGTTGGTAAAAATTATATTTCAACAAAAAATATAATAGAAATTTCTTTCTTAGTACCGTGTGATCGAATCATTTCAAATTTTGCTCGTGTTAAGAACCAATGAAAATAAAATAATTAAAAAAAATAAATTTTTCGTTTTAGTCTTAAAGTAAACATTTTGAATAAAAAGATTTTCTTTTAAGACTAAAAAAATAAAACTCTAGTTTAAAATAACTAAAAAGTAAAAAATTACCTTTAATATAAAGATTTTGCTTGAAAGGATGCCCCAGATGACAAAAAAATTAACATCAATGTAAAAAAGCATTGTATGCTTGATATCACTTTTAAATTTTTTTATCGCTAGCTATTTGTTAAGGTAGACTCAAGTAGAATCAGGTGGAGTTATATACAATTTTATAGATTATCAGGTGATAGACAAATAGTTTTCGTGATAAAGAAAAATAATTTTAAAGCTATTAAATATTCTTAACATCAATTACTGCTGGAAATAGGAAAATGGAAATGTGAAGAATATAAATAAAGAAAGATTCACACGAAGTAAGACCTCCACGTTTAACTCCAGATGTTTTATAGATTTTACAGCTATATTTTATCAAATGTGATAACAAAAACACTTAATTCGTGAAGTTAAGTAATTAAATATTTATAGTTTAGTTTTCGGAATAAACAAAACTTTTATTTTTTTAAATTTTTAATCGCAATACTAATTGCTTCCATAGATACAAAATAAATGTATCATGTCTGTAAATGCTTTTCATATACCTTAAAACGACAGATACCTTTAAACCTATCCACTATTAACTAACTCTAACCTCTATTAAGGCGGAATTAAAATATTAATATTATGTTCTTTTCTAATAAACGTTTAGTTAGTTTTCTAATAAACGTTTAGTTAGTTAGTTCCCAAAATACGTTTTTGTCAATTTATAAAAAAAATTTCTGATCTGGTCGATACAATTTGGACAAATGATTTACGACATTTGTTAATTCGAATGCTCTTTATTTATCAGGTATCTGTTATTTTTATTATTAAAGTAAGCTAATTTCCACAACGTGGACCGTGTAAAATATAAGAATTATTTTTTATTAAAATTAGTAAACAAAATAGTAATAAAATATAAACCGTAATAGGTTCAGTCTTATGTAATTATATCAAAAATTATTTTAAATTTATCGAATTGCAAGGAAAATGATCAAAATTGTTTATGACAAAATTATATTTAAGTGCTAACATTCATTAAAACGTTTCTCTCTAAAAAAGCAAATTGTTTCATTAGTAAAATAGATTTGTCAGAACCATAGTGACACCAGTCAATATGTAACTTTGAGAGTTTCATAAAATATACCTGGTATTACATACAAGTATATAAAATTCTAAAGCATTAATGTTAATTGAAAAATACATTTAAAATCTTATAAACATTAATGAGGAATTATCATTAATAAATCAAAATAAATGACGATTAGTATTTGCTTCCATGAATTCTCAAAAGTTTAATTTCTGTAGCCCTATCTATAGAATTTTCGATGCTATAACTTTAGCATAGCATTGGAACTGAGTCATTTATTTTTAATTTTGGTACTTTTTTGATATTCCTATTGTTAGATTAATCCAGTTAAGTGTTTAATGATAAATATTAATTAAACAAGTCATTGACAAGATTTCTGTGGATCATTTTTAATATTTTGGCGGCCCACTACAGAACGCATTATACCACTTTAGTCGATTGAACAGGCAGAGTTGGCTGTGAACAAACCTTTTAGTTCGATTAGTACTCATGGATGGCTTCGTTTATCTGCTCAAACAAACTATAATTATACATTAAGCCGAACTATAATAAGATATAATCTTAGATTGGACTGCAATAGAGCATAGAAGTGTAGCAAATACTACGTTAACCCCGAATCCCACGACGTGAAGTGGCTAAGTGGGAAAGAATAAGACCAGAACTTAGTTTCTGTTGATTATTTTCATTCCAGCTTCTCAGAAAATTATATCCTGATATATCAGAACATTTACTTTATTGATAGGATTCGCTTAAATGATAAAAAAACTTATTTTTCTTTTCCATTATTTTCTGTATTTTTAAGTAAAAAACTTTTAGAGCAGCAACGACATAAGAAATGGTGTGGAATATAACTTTTTTTTTTGTAGGACTGTTATCTAGATAACCTTAGAAAAGCTAAAATAGTTATTGATTTGTTTACTTTCCGATTTATACATCAGACCGGTAGCATAATCATTGGGTTATATATGCAGATATGGAAAAAAACGGTTTCCTTTCTAGGTTCCAAATAGTAGGCAAATTAAGATTTAATTAATATTTTAAGAATTTTTGGACAATATTTTAATGCGTACTCTATTGTCCCTTTATGCATTTTTATTAATTAGGTAAGTACGTGTACATATATTCATACATTTTACCTAATAAATTCCTAAGAACGGAGAGTTAATCAATTATGTAATTTTTAAACATTTTCTGTAATATGTATTTAAGGTAAAATGAGATCTCTTACATCTCAATTTACTATATCTTATGATACGTAATACACAATTTACTAACAATATCTTATTAAACTTAACGTACGGTGTTATAATAAGGAGCTAATTTATGACATTTATTATAAAGAATAATGGAGTGCCTGATATTTAAGCAGCCGAAAGAAATTTGAGTAATTTGCGTACCCGTACTACTTAATATCTATCTAAAATCTTAAAGTAGATAATATTACTTGAATTGATAATTTTCTTTGCTGCAGCCTCAATTAAAAATTAATGTTATATTTATTGAAACTAAAACGAAAATTTAGCATGTCAAAGAAGAATGCAGTAGATAACAAAAATGAAACCTAACCGTAATTGATACCTAAGCACCATAATTTTTTCTTGACGTAGAAAAAAATGAGTAATGAAATTATAAAAGAAGGAAAAAAAAATTTAAATATAATTATATAATGTGTGATTAAAAAGGCTTTCTAGACGTACGATATTTCTTCATAAATTTTTTACGAAGTGAATAAATACCTAAGTAATTTTAAATTCATTATATTCTCAATTATATTAAATTCATGTACAATAATTTCTCTTTCTAAAAAAATTTATATTTAAAATGACCATTTCATATTCTGAGTACAGTTTTAATGAAATTTAATGGTTATTTTCTGTAATACTTTCAAGTTTTCAATTTGACATAAATTTTTTTTTTCCGAACCAAAAATAAATAAATTTAAAAACCTAGATATACACATTTGCCTCTTTTTTGCATGTATTAGTCGGGAATTTTAGGGCAAAATTAATGCAGTTAAAGTCATAACAATTTTCTATCTAAATCCTTTTGTGGTGTTTAATAAATTGGATAATACCTCGTTTATTCTGTTACTAAGATAACCTTATTTAAAAGTATTACCGCTCATTCAATCAGCTGTTCATCCATATATTGGCACATTTATTCAATAAATCCTGTTTTTACTCATATTACACTTTATCTATCTTTCTGGTTTAATCCCATTGCTTCGCTGTATTTATAATTCATCTATATTTCGTCTTTAATTTATTCTTATTATATCATTTTACAATATCAAACGTTAAAATTATGTAAATTGGATAAACTTTAACTTTGCGCATTTCGATAACCTTGAACTGTCTCTAACAGGATTCCAACTCTCTAAGAGGTATTTACCTTCTATAATAACTAATTTAAAGTTATTTCATTAACTTAACGTCACTACAATAATTAAGGCGTTAATCAAACTTTTCTTCGACCCTCAAAATTAAGCTTTCATTCCAAGTTTAATGAAATAATTATACATTCATGTAAAATTGGTAAACTGATTTATACGAATATTTTTCATAAATATAATTTTTTCAGCCATATCTTTAGAATATACCTTCTAAAAAATGCATCTTTTATTTGAAGTTCATTTTTACGAAATATATCAATAGCGTCTATTTCACTTTGAGAGTACAAACACCTTCCTGAATTTTGTACATTAAGTGACGTGACATATAAGTTACACTATAGGTGTCAATTATATTATTCAATAAATTTTTAAACACACACGCACATGCACGCGCAGACACACACACACACACACACACAAAATACACGGACATTCGCAAGCAGGCACGCACGCACCCATGTATGCACGCACGCACGCGCGCACACGCGCATGCACATACAATGTGTGAGTGTGTGTGTTTGTGTGCGTTCTATTAAATTATCATTCTTTAATTTAATTTAGCTATGATAAATATATCATGTTGGAATCAAAGGATTCAACGATATATAGGTTGTAAACGAAATTATTGAGAGGACATTTTAGAGAATATACGCCTCAAATATTTCTTACTTCGTACACTACATATCCTACCAAAAATACCACAATTAATCAAATTGCGCAATAGTCTCTTAGCAATATCCATAACGTCCAGATACTGTGATATATAATGAAGTTTCATGACGTCCATATTAATCACCTGGTCTATGACATTCATGATATATAAAATCATACGATTTCTTTTTTTAGACCTTTCTTCTAAGGTATTGTTTTAAAAATGTTTGATTTCATTTTTCTTCAGTCAAAAATTAATTCTTTAGATTTATTCTTTCAATATGTCTAATTATTACAGTCTGCTTCTGAAACGAACTGTATTTATTAATGTAAAGACTAAGAAATCAACCGGCTATGTTCGAGTATGTTGATTTGTTGAGACACCAGAATGTTGATTTAAAATTTTAAACACAAAAGGTATATAATATCCCTTTCAATAGATAGGAACGTTAATGTAATTTTTCATTACGTGAATATATTAGTATTCTATTTCTCGCAGGCGTTATATAAATAATTCACAGGCGTTATCCAAATCGGTCAAGTGCAAGCTATACGTGCAAAATTAATGTTCCGTGCCATCAGCCAACTTGAATATTATTAATAATGCAATCTGACTTTAAATTACTATTAATGTTGAATTTATCCTTAAACAGGTTTTTATTTGATACTGTACTCAATGATCATGAAAAATATATTTTTTTATTTCACACATTACGCTCGGAAATTTACCCCTTAGAAAAAGTTACGTTTTAATTGTTCACATCTTTCATTGCGCTAACATATTTTATCTCTGTGCTAAACGTCAGATAGTTTCCGAGAAAATCACCTATGACATATGTATATATATATATATATATATATATATATATATATATATATATATCGCCACCAATTCAATCACAAATAACAAATACTTGTAGAAAATATTAACTTTTTATTTTTATATGAAAATCTCTCATCTCTTCCGCCCTACATATACTAAATATAACTTGCGTACACTAATTATTGCAGTAACATTCACATTTATGAAGATTTTTCACAATCCACCTAAATAAAATTTTATGAAACCGGTTTAACCTCTATAACTAACGAAGGCAAGCGCGGCTTAACACATTGGTTAAATAAGAGAGATATGCTTAAATATAAATTTATCACATGCATTACCGTTATAAGTTTGTATTAAATTATTTTCCTTTTAATAAGAACTATTCGCAATTTTATTCTCTTCTCAAAACTTACATAATTATTTAAATTTATATTAAAATTCTCTGTACCTTCTTTTTTGTTATTCCGGTTAATGGGCAGAAAGTTACAACCCTCGATAGCATAAAATGCCTTATGCTTCTAAATGTATTTACATAATACTTAGAGTATTTTAGTCCATCATTTACCAAAAAAACTTAATATAAATAAAAAGTAAAAGCTTTCATATGCAATATATCAAAAGGAATCCAGAATATCTTGAAATAAAAGCACTTTTATTATATCTTACAAATTGATATTAAACAGAAAGAAAATATTTTTAAATGTTTTCGTGCGTCACGAATAAAGCAAATTTTATTGTGTTTTAATATATATACACACACACATATATACAAATATATTTTTTTCATTCCTGGCCTTGCACCTAGTGTGAACTTATAGTCAATAAAAGTCTACCGTTTCCACCCTAGCCGTGAAGAACTTTGAATATTGACTTCATGTAATTGAAGCTTAAGGGTTTTATATCAGGTTTCTGCAGTAGTTACACAATAAATAGTATGCATTTCCGTTTACTTAAAACTTAAATTCTACTAGATTGATTTTGATGCGATTTTGATAGTGGTGAATAGCGCAGAGGTTCAGGTCATGGAACTACGTTAACAAGTATGAAACATTAACTATGCCCGCGACTTTGTTCGCATGGGATTTAAGTTAAAATAATCTGTTAGAAATTGTTTTTTCTCTCAAAACTCATTGAGCATATAGTTTACTAAGAACGCTAATAGATGGCGTTGGCAGCCAAATAGTTTTCGCTGGTTCTTATATTTGCATGCACAATGAGCGTAAATTACAGATTGACGTATCTTTTTTATTTGGGAATCAAGCTAATCTAAATACATCACTGAAAACCGTACCCAAATGGATTCAGCCATTTCTAAGATTAGCATGCATAATGAAGGTAAATTCTAAAAATGGTTATTATGTGCCTAGTAGCCTTTTTTTTTATAGCTAGCACTTACTTATACGTAAAAGTATTTATTGTAAAGACTTAGTTTTTTCGTGACTTTATTATATGTATAAATGTCCTACGGTGTAAGCCAGTGGAAAGTGCTATGAATTCCAAAGATAATGGCTGCATCGGGTTGTGGAAGAAGACTTTCTTTCAAACTCAGAAGTTGAACCTCAAAATTTTTATTCTTACGAAGTTACGAGCAGAAGCTAGTTACTCCCTAAAATACAAAACACACACACACACGCACACAAACACGCGGGCGCGCGCGCACACACACACACGCACACGCACACACGCACACACGCACTCACGCACACACACACACACACACACACACGCACACGCACACGCACACGCACACACAACTAACGTTTTAAAAAAACTAACGTTTTAAAGTGTTTCACTTATAATATTGAATGCATATTGCGCACTTCTAAGATTACATTTTTTAAATATGATAGATCGAAACTTAAAACCATTATTAAAAAAACCTCCCTCTATTTAACGCTTATGGAACAATAGTAAACCATTTCGAAATAGGGGTAACATGTCAAAGAGGGACTTGTTATCGTTCAATGTACACTGCAGTTGCATGTTCACCAATACAAGCGGTCGCATGTGGCCGTTGCTAACGTGTTCAAATCGCTGAAGTTTGGTCGTGAGCTCTGCATACACAGTTCAGCTCTGCAGCAATACGCATGTTAACAATTTAATTATTCGATCCATTACTATTAACGATGCTAATATAAGTCAACGCTTAGTATTATTCTGTACAATGCAATCGAGACATAGTTGTTATGTATTCAATGCCATCGATCTCATCGATACTGAAGTTTAATTTGAAATTTCGATCAAGTAAATTTTATCATGTTACAAAAATTTTATCTATAAGATCGATGGGAAATTAAATAATTATTTAACAAAATTGTGGACCAAAGTACCTTTCAAACTATATCATGCAATTTTTTACATAAACTCAATTAATATAAACTCTGTTCATTCCTGTTTTCACTCGTTACCTTACATGAGAATATGTAAGGCAAGCCGTGATAATGAAACAAAATTCACTTATGTTTTTTTTTCATGCATCTCCCACACGGTCACATTGTTCATTTTGGTCGACGATAGCGGCGAAAAAATTATTGTAACCTAAAAAAATTAAAATCAAAATTTTATTGAATTGATTCTTTAAATCTAATAATATTAAGAGAGTAAAATCAAAAACGAAAATAAAGCATATTTGTATGGTTTTGTGCACCCCATATCGTATCACCCGATTTGGAGTCAAAAAAGCTGGACTAATTTTGATGTAATATGATATTTGAGTTTTACAGACGTTTTTAAATATTTTTTAACTTTGTCATGTTGGACTACTTTTTAAAAAGGACAAAAACTCTCAAAAAAGGTTCAACCAATTTTTTATAAACATTCTATGCTATTAGTATTTTATAAATCAAACAAAATGCTACAAACTGTATTTGTGGGCAAAATCTTATTGACGCCCCTTTTGTATAAAACAGAAGTAAATTGTGAATCGGCGTCTGTTAAGTACGTCCTAAAAACTACCAGTATCTTTATTTAAATGCATGCCAAGTGCACACAAAAGTAATGAGAAAGAACAAATCAACCGTACGTCAAGTTGAATTTTGTTATTGTATCTACTTGCTCAGTTTCAACTTATTCTCAACACTTTCCAAGGAAGTACAACATCATTTAATACTGGTCGAACTGGTGTTGCGTTTGTTTTGTCAACATAAACGTGCCCAACGAAACAAAAATCTGCAGCTACGGTACGGTGTGCATTATTTGACCTTTAGCTAATTTATGTAATACTCTTGTTAAAGAAAAAAAAATTATTCAGATCGATTTATACATACCGGAAATATACCACTCAACAACAAATTTTCGATCAACTTCTGCTGGTATTGTATGTTATTCGATTGACATTGTATGATATTGTGTGAAACTCCATCACGCGCTAGGTATTTTAACTGTGTAGTATTAATATTAGTGATGATCTGCGTGAATGACAATAGCGTCATCCGAAGATAACATCAAGCATATGATAAAGACTGAGAAGAGTATACCTATCAGCAGATAGCTTTGTGCTACCTGGATACACCATGACATGACTGAAACTGAGTTAATCAGCATTTGGAAAAATAAAAATATAAATAAACAAACTTATTATTAGGTTATATTTCGGATATTATAAAGGCTTATCGTCTTAAATCTCGTATCAAGGAAACATGGTAGATCGCCCAAAGAAGCGCATTTTCATACTGTCGTTTTCTTTGCTGTAGCTCGTTTTCTTTTGTGATTTTTAATTTTTGCTAACTTAATTGTAATACAACTTGATAATTGTTTATGCAAAATTTTAAACTAATTTCCAAATAGCATGCCATGAAATACAATCAGGTAATTATGGCCTAAATTTGGAAATGTCAACGGTAATGCCCGTTGATAATATACAAATTAGTTAGCGCTTTATATATGTGTATGTAAATACATATATATATATATATATATATATATATATATGTGTGTGTGTGGTGTGTATGTACATATATATTATTTTAATAGCCTGCTCGATTTTTCCCATATGCTTTAATTATCATTGATATACATCAATGATTACATTATTGATGATTACATCAACTAACTCATAAAAAGTAGGTCAGGTGAATTTTACTGGGTCTACGACACATATATTATAGAACTAATCTTAGATAAGTATTATTAAAACAACTTGAATTAAAATTCTATGAAGAAAATATAATAAAATGAGCAATTTCGATGCAACAGTATTCCTTACCGTTTGGAAAAATTATAAAAACTAGATCCCTATTTAGGGTTCGGTACAGAATTTAAAATAATGTAACACTGGGAAATGCTTTGAAGATTTAAATCTCATGAAGGGAACAGTGATTAACACTTTATATTCCAATTTACAAGCCTTTTAATTGATACCACATTTCTTAGGGTCTATGAAAAATTAAAGATTTCGCTTTTACCGTTTGACAAGGGAACACTAAAAATAGCGGGAATGGTACTGAAGTATGAATGTAACTGAAGTCGGATAAATTTTAACTACACGAGCTCTGATCATAGACTCACAACATTAAGAGTATGTAGACATGAAGCTGAAATAGTCTCAGTGAATTTCCAATATTGAAGCAAACGGACACACTGATTACGCCTGTTGCAATTTGTATCCTCTTGTGTGACAAAGGAGACACAAGATGTAAATGACACATTTCTTTTCGAGGCTTTCAAATTGATTCGTGACATCAAAAGCAAAAGTAAAGGTCATAGAACTTGCGTGGAAAAGCTCAAAAGAGAAAAGTTTTATTTTTCAACGAAATTATATTTTGAAAACATTTTTGAAGACTTATTTATAAAAGAATCGCGAATCTAGTTATAACTATATATATATATATATATATATATATATATATATATATAATTTATATATTTATATTTATATATATATACATATATACATATTTTTTTTGGGCCGAAATTAACTAACCATACTTTATCTAATTTTTATTAATAACTAAATAAAACTACGTGATGTAGTATTATTTCTACTTTTTTTAATTCTTAACCTTGACCTAGTTTTCATTGTATGACATCTTTAGGTGCGCAATTTGTAAAAATTAATATCATTTATGATGTATTTAAATTAACTTGAGCTAGTATTTAGACTAGATTTAACTTCAATTAATTTACAAATAAAAAAGGTACGTAAATCTTTCGTTTATGTTCTTTGTGCACGTTAAGATCAGAACGGGTGGAACCGATTTGGCTGTCAACGCCATCCATTGGCATTTTAGTAAACTTTAAGTTTAAAAAGACTTTGAGGAGTAAAAAGAAAAAAATAATAATTCCTAATAACTTTTTATTAACACGAATTAGACGCGTACGAAGTCGTCGGTACAGCTAGTATAAACTTAAATTAGAGTTAATTAATGATTTAAACTTTAGGTCATCGAATATACACGAACGCCACAAACGTAAACACATAAAGAAAAAATTATTTCTTAAAAATATTTTTCTTGCCCCTGAAGCTTTAATCACCTCCATGTTCTATTAACATAACGTTATTCCAACGTTACGCGATTGTGCTTTTGTAGCGATTTACCTTTTAACTCCACGAATATTTTCAAACCACCAACGTATTTATAATATAAAGTGGCTATTGGCCCATAAAAATTAATAAGAGTACATTTTTCTTTCTTTTAAAATGTTTGGTTAGATTGTATTAAACATTTGTTTAGCATAATAATCTCTCAGTGAGATATTCGAGAGGTTATAGCACTTATGGAAACTTACTTTAGATTGAAATGTTGTATGTACATCGCTGGTGATAAATGTGGTAGCCTTAAAAATTGCTATGGTTTTTAGAACCAACTTTATAAAGAATTGCGAATAAACATTTATATATACGTATATCTAAACTTGGTTTATAGATTTCAAACTTGACTTCGGGTGCTCATAAATTCCTGATTTTTATTAAGGGATTATTATGAACTTAATATCTTTTTTAAATTACATGTCTTCTGTATTTGACGTTTAATATAAATACAGGCGACTTATCATAAAATACCTTTTAAGCATATTTGTTATAATGGTATCTTTCTTTCAAAATCAAAT
Source organism: Druceiella hillmani (assembly GCA_039881145.1). NCBI lineage: Eukaryota > Metazoa > Arthropoda > Insecta > Lepidoptera > Hepialidae > Druceiella > Druceiella hillmani. Next base: position 25,537,733 of record JAYKKI010000002.1, read on the forward strand.
TTCAAGTTTTCACTCATTGTTGACCTCCAAAATAGTTAGGGTCAAAGTTGGGAATAAACGAATCTATCAGCCTACAGCAAATTAGGACTATTTTGTACTTCGCAATTTGAAGTCATCCTTCATAATACAATGGTTGATGGTTCATCGAATTTTGACGTTACCCAAGCTGACTTTTCGAAATTGAGATACATATAATTTACGAAGTTGTTAATTTACATATATAGAAAAAATAACCAATGAAATTTTTTTAAAATTTTCTAAAAAATTACGTAACCGAATATGCTAATACACTTAGGCAAACAAAAATTAATGCCACAATTTGTACTTAATTTGTTTTTTTAAGAAAATTTCATGTTACTACAAATGCAATGTATTGTAATCGTGTTAAAGTAATCGACGCTATGAAGTTGATGTGTTTATAATTATTGCTTAAAACTGGTATTTAAATCCAGTATTGTGTTGAATATATGGGTAATAATCTTTACTGGTAATATATGGTTTGGTTTTTCTGCGAAAAATATTATAAATATGTATTTAGAATAAAACCGATCACTTTCAAAAATAACTGAATTTTAGAAATTATACTTATTATTTTACAATATGTTACTAGCACTAGAATACTTTCCCAGAACTAACTATTAATCATTTTTAATGTCAACTATTACCTGATGGTTTTTTCATATGCTTCTTTCTATTCTTTTGACTAGAATTACCGAAAATTATTTCTACATAGTGCAAAGGTGAATACACAGTGTAAAAGTTTGTTTCGAAATTTCATTTTCATGGTCCAACATTTATTTTCTAATGGGTTTGTAATTATTTAACTATGGTACCAATCAATATATACATTTTTTACAACTTAATAGACGTGTAACGTTTAGGATTATTCTTTTTTTCAGGAAAACCCAATTAAAGTTACTCGGCACAATTACCTTCCTGAGAAATTTCTATATTTTCTGTTGTGTCTTCACCCCTTTTCACATAAGGCAAATAAATATACAAAATATATTTATATTGCGCAAGCTTAAATGAAACTTCCGCACATACTACTGTGAAAGGTCATTCGTTAGGATTACCAACATTGTTTCAGTCGCGATCGACATTTTGTATCAGTTCAATCGTACCTAAATTAATAGGAAAACTGTGTTTAATTGATAATTTATTTTCTTATTATAATAAACATTAATTGTCCTAAATAAACGTTATTGTAACGTCAAAAACTAGTAATTAATATTTTTTCAGTAAAAACTTTAATTATTGCCACTATAAAACTCTGAAAACATTATTCGGTCCAGTTTTGTATGGGTAAATCTAGGTATAGATATAGATATTGTTTGATATATTAGTTTGGTCATGTTAATTACTTCTCTCCGGGTACCACGACTAACAAATTACATTTAAATGTTACACGTGATAAAATACACGTAATAAATAAAATATTTTGTTAGTAGGTATATTCATAATTTTCAGAGATATGAAAATTAATTTCTTCATACCTATTAGTAAAAAAATAGTAATTATCTAATGTCTAGATAAATATGTCTAAAAACGTGAAGAGAGATACCTTAGTATTTTACATGCAAAGTTACGTAACCAAATCAGCCATGATATCGACTAGTGACTAATATCGATTTTGAGTAATGACAAGTTCTAATTCTGTAGCCTAGCTATAACTATTTGAAAATAGCTGTGCCTTCATACCATTTTATATTTTTAATAGCACAACCAAGTTTCATTAAAAAGACAGATTTAACGTATTTACAAAGTGAATCTATATAATAGGCAGTATATTTAATTTTTTTGTTTTGGTCACTACATTTAGTTACCATAAGGTGTTTTGATATTATATCTGTATAAATAATAAAAAGACATAATTATTTAAACATTGAATGTAAATCACTTTAATCCCATATCACTAAATATATGATAAGTAAGATAACTAACTCATGTTACTTGCAAAAACAAAAATAAAACAAGAAGGCACAGATTTTTGTGAGACGGTATTCAATTCGACTTTGCTACAAACAAATTTACTGTACCGTTTGTCTGAATTATATTAATCTACGAAATTGTAATTAAGTTTAAATTGTTTCGTCCAAAATTAAAAAAAATCAACTTATTACTTCTCGTCATTAAACAAATGTAAATCTTTATTTTACGTGTACTGTGTTCTGAATATATAAAAGCATATGAAAAAGCTTTATTATTGTTTATTAAAATACTTAATATAAAAATGCTTCATTTAAAAAATATAAATTGTATTAATTTTCAGGTATCCTGTCCTCGAAATAATTATTAATTGTTTGTGTTAAACAAGTTTCAATGAATTATAAAAATCAGCGTTTAATGTAAAAAATAATATTCCATTTATAATAAATTCCATACTTGTTTTTTTATATTTTTTTTATTTTAGGTTAAGGGAAAGAACAAACACGCTTGAAATATTCTATAAACACTAAACACGAAATAAGCTTGTGTTCTAACGTTTCCACATAGGACAATGAAAAATAAATACATTAATTAAATATAATTTAAATACGATTATAAATATGACATTGTTAACGTAAATAAGTGAAACCATATTTTCTTTGAATAAAACATAAAATTAATGGGTGCTTTTACTTGTTTTCACTTGAAATTAACTTATCAAGTAAATAAAGCTGCAATTATGGATTATATGTTGACTGTATTAGGTGCTCTACGTGACTAATTTTGACAAAAAATGAATTAAATAAATTGATAAGTAAAATTACTGATCCATTCGCTGTGGATGGATTTCAAAGAGCATGTACTTTATGTGTGATAAAAACTGGAGGTGTCATAAGTCATACATCATAATCAGACCTTAGTCTACCTGGTGCTAGGACCACTTTGTCACTCAAAAACTACGTAAAGAAACAAATATATTCATTTACGGATGATGTCACCCTAGACTTTTTTCTCTCCTTAATATAAAATTATAAAAATTCTTTCGTAAATGACAGCGATACGCGTTAATATATAGAAAAATGTCCAAATAAGAACCTTCTTCCGTTTTGAATTCAGTTAAAAATAATTAATATAATTTAATAAATTAAATAGAATTTACAGTAACTATGCCAAAATATTTCCTTTTTTTCTTAAATAAATGCAAGCTTAAATTAATGCATTTCCTTAAATATGTTATCAATGCCTTTAATGTCGAATGGTGATATTCATTTACCACGTGTTAAAATATGACAAAAATGCATTCACGATTAAGTCATATCCCTAATCTTTTCAATTATCGTATCCCTATTCGTATTATAATAGTTGTATCTAAATTTTTTAACTCTTTAAGAGTAAAAACAGCGTACTCAATTTTTACACATTCTTCATTCGGGCTAAAATTTGGAAACCATTTCTCGGTTTTTGAATAATGTAACAAAGTTTGTAATTGTATTTATTTAGGTATATTTGTCCATAATCAGTTTAATTTTTATTTTACCCTTCTAGGTGAAATACATTATATTCCAATAATTACACCGTTAAATGATAAAATATATATTTAAATGCCAAATTTAATATAAAATAAGTGCAGAAATTCTTTATAAATAAGAATACGATAATTGTTTTCTTGATTTTCTCATATTTGTGGAGAAACGAGTCTACAATTCAATCATTTATAAAAAATCTAAGCAAGCGGATAAACGTTTCTAAAAAATCTGAACTTTTAATAAATTTTGCCATTTAAAAAGACTGTGATATTTTATATCATGGCTTAATCATGTTTTGGAATATAAAACATATTAACATCTGCTAGTATTTTTTTACCCAAATAAGAAATGTTAAATGCTCTATATAACAAACGATTTATTAAGTATCCACTTAACAAACGATTTATTAAGTATCCACTTAACATATTCGAAAAGAAAAATATTTATCTAAAATGTTTGTATTAACATCAGATAACATTGTCAAGTATATATATTTTTAAAAATAGTCTTTGAACTATTTCTTCCAGTCTTACTGAATTTAATAAATTAACAAAACTGTGATCTATAAGACACAAAAATTAATGTCGATATCATATAAAATCTATACCAACTTCGTATACCTCTACAGAGCTCTATATTGGTAGTCTCTGGCTTCTCTATTATCTCATTAATGTATCCCATTATTATTGATAATCAATAAAGAGAAAAATAATTAAATTTCTATCACAAGAAAGAAAAACTAAAAATATTTTATATATCTATCGACAAAAGAAGGCATAAAAGAAATTCAGAATCTTAATGACTGTCTTCTCTAACATTCGTTATAAAGTTATTCTGAGAATATGACAATTTGAACCGTATGATTCATTAACCATAATCACTAAGAAACAAGTCACATGATCACCAAGAGACACGCAAATAACTAAATCAAGCACTGAAAGACAAATCACGCGTCAAGAAATGTATTATGAGTACAGGTACGCCGATCAGTGAAATCAGGTCGTAGCATTATTTGTGAATTATAATTTGAAAGCATGGATTGCGTCATGGTGTAGTTTCGTAACCCCATTGCTCACTTTGATTAAGCGCTAAATAAATATAGGATAAATATCGCAAAATAATAAACTGATTTATTGTGTGTATTATCATTGCATATTTTAATGTTACCTTGAGAATTCTCAATACATTTTATTTATTTTAATTTTTAGTTGTTATTTTTATGCAAATTTTTAAGCGTGTCTAAAACAATTCACAGACTTGAGTAATGTTAATACTTGTTCGTTTATTTGAAATTGGAAAGGCCTTTCATTTATAAATATTAAGAATCCTTATAAGTATTAGTTTTGGTACGAAAAGATCGTTATCTAATCCCCCACTAATGTCATATATAATTGCCTTTATCTGATTGGTTCTTTCTTAACTCTATGGTTATTTCTTATCGTAAGTCAATTAATATGTAATCATTAGTTATCATGGAAATGCACACTTTGTTATTTTTTGACGTATATGTACCGTTATGTGACGATGTAAAAAAACATTTGTATTTATTTAACTTAATTGCAATATAAAATAACATTCCTCATTTTTTTATAATAATGAAATCATAATCATAATGACATATAAAATGAACTAACACTGAAAATATGTAAGTAAACTATTCAGTTTAATTGTATGATAATACATGTTTTATTACTGAAATAAATGATCGTGAATTTTGGCAGAAGTAAGTATTAATTTTGAAAAAAATAATATTGAATAAATTCTGTAGAGAAATGAAAAACTTATGATTTTCTAACGGTTTTGTCTTTTGAATTAAGCTTGTGTTTAACGCTGTCAGTAAAAAAAATAATCGACATGTGTTGTTGTGAATTATTAAATAAAAATTAAAATAATTTGGAATATTAGCTGACCTGAAACAATTGATTTTTCTTTTACGGCTAAAATGAATTTATTTTAATTCCTGACATAGACTATGTTCGCGTTGTCATAAGTTTTATAATTTCTGGTACAATTTATTTCTAAGTAAATATATATTACAGTCATCCGATTACAATGGTCATGAAAAAAAGAAATGATTCTTATTTTGTTGCGATTCACGTTCTAGTTGGTGGTACACAAATGGTGTTTAACATGGATAGATATGTTTTAAATAAAACTGCGACATTTTTGTTACCAAACCTACTCAAAACAAATAAAAGTGACATTAAATACTGAAATAAATTCTGACTCTATGAAAGGAAGAAACCCAAATATAGTACAAATGACGATAATTGTACATGGGCTGAGTTATCCTTAACCACGTTCCATCTGAAAATACTTTGTCTTACGTACTACATACCTAACGCCACATAGGGTAATGTATTTTGAGACTGCTATGTACAATACAGGCAGGTATGCCTGTTACTTGTAAAATTTTACCAGCATGGCAGGAGGATGCCCTTGCTTTGGAGAATTTGGAAACGTTAAATGAATTTCCATTTGCACAGACTGAACAAAGATAATGTACTAACTTTTTTGCAATCATTCAACTTTATTAATTTTCAACTTTATTATTTATAAAGAAGTTATTTTGCGGTAACTTCAAAAAAAGAGAGGCATTTTTGTTGCTGTAGAAAATATGAGGTATTACATGTATTTATAAAATATGCGAATAAATCTATCTATTTGTAGGAGCATTCAGTTCAATCAGTAATTATAATTATTATCAATAGTTAATCATTACACAAGCACGTTACTTTGTAACCGTATCAACCAATTATGAAAGCACGTCTGAAAATACTCGTAGTCCTGCCCACGGCTCATCTATTTCTGAAAATATCCTATGTGTTTGATTTAGCCATCCATAATTATATAGCGCCCAGATAATAAAGCGAAATGATAATGGAGTCTCACCAACTTGTTAATATAATTTTATTATCCGACCATCCACCCCGGTGTCAATATCATAGTACGTAAAGTAAGACACTAACATATAATCACTATTACGTAATATTAATCTTGCCCACGCACGATAATATAATTCAAGTAGGTTGGCACAGTAGTTACAGTGAACTACATGGTAAATAAGTGTTGAATATTTAGATTATTTCTCAATGATTATTTCAGTAAATTTATGGATGTTCACTTCATACAAGAGTTGTTATTAACAAATACACTTAATTAAATTTTTAAACTAGTGTGAAATTCTATTGAATTATTTCACTTCCATTGATTATTTCACTGTTATTGAATTATTCATGTTTTCAGACCTAGGGTACACATTACAGGAACTGAATTATATATATAATGCATTTAAAGGCGTAGTGTTAACTACTAATAACCATTCGCGTATTGGTGAACTAGTGGATAAAAATTTATTGGCTAAAATATTTGAACTTTTAAATATATCTAAGTGTATGCAGACCCTATATAGTGCAAGTATTACTCGTTCTTAAAGGTTTTTAATAACTTTGCTATTTACTTTAGCCTAATTTCATACTTTAATCTAATTTCATTGTTTATTCGATACCATTATTAACAAAAGATTAAAAAGGTATGGTCAAGGTATAATATCTACTAACACTGTATCCTCAACAGAATATTTTTCGTTCTTTATTTAATTTGACGCAAAATAATATATATATATATATATATATATATATATATATATATATATATATATATATATGTGTGTGTGTAACTTTATTAAAATTATTACTATTATAGGATTATCACTGTATTATTAGCCACTGCTTTATACTTTACAAGTTCAGATACGATCAAAAAAGTAGTATCGATCATTTTATTAGATAGAGATAATCATATTCCAGATTTACCTGTAGGATATGCAGAATCAAATGCCGAACTGTAAGCAGCGAACAAAAATAAATTTAGTATGATGGTGACAAGGAAATATCTCACTTGTGCCTGAATTTTTATTGTGTGATAATGTCATTCCATAACTCGACGTTCCAATGTCAAATTTTAAAACTGTTATTTACAATATTTTATACCAATAATTATAAACATTATATACAACTTGTCCATTGACCATGAGGTTTTCAAATCTTTATATACAGAAAAATCTGGGATAAACTCCAGTGCGTAATCATCTCGGTTTCTTCAATAAATTTCGATACGCTAAAATACCCATTTTTTCTCCAATAATTAACAACAAGTGTAGCCAATTTGCCTCTGAGTATATTATTATAATATATGCAAGTTCATATCTTTACTATACTTTTAATTGATTGCATTATAAATAAGTCAAAAGTTTCAATGTAAAGCAGACTGATGTTTTTGAGACACGTCCAGTTTAAAAGCTGTTGTATGCTTGATCAATTGTATGTATTTATCAGCTGTTTTGTTCTTCAGTACTATAATGTCCCTTATGAATAAAATAACTTCCACCATCATTATGAAATTAATATGAAAAAATACACGTCAGTAAGTTGCTACGTAGTTGCAGAATAAAGATTTGTTGGTTATGAACAGTGTTTGAATTAGTGTTTATTCATTAAATTTATTATATTTTTAACTACGGGTAGCTTTCGAATTGTCAGCGAGTTTATATTAACAATAAATTTATTTATATTTTAACTACGGGTAACTTTCGAATTGTCAGCGAGTTTATATTAACACTAAATTTATTTATATTTTTAACTACGGGTAACTTTCGAATTGTCAGCGAGTTTATATTGATTCAAGCCTCCTTTATTTTGATATTGTTAATGCTTTCGTAAATTTCGGTCATATGAAGATACTTTTAAAAGCCATGAAATGTAGCTGCTACTCAGAATTTTTACAGTCGACTGAATATGGTCATAACTGAATTATATTCTAACACGTAATTTTTTTACACTGAAGAAATTGAGATAACTAATTGTTCCGAATATTTACCGTTAACATAAGCTCGTGGATATATCCTAAAACTATAATCGTTTTGAAACGACTTCATAATATCACCCCCCTAAAAACATAACACAGTTCCCTTGAACTTACAAAGTAGATTTTATGCAAGATCTGAGTTTTATACCTTTTGATTTTTACGATTTATATCACGAGTCCAACGGAATACACTGAAAAGAGATGTGCTCATGACACATTTAATTTTTACGGAAAAAGATACAGTAAGGTACCGATTCATAGCTGGCAAATTCTATTTATTTATTTCCTTTCATATTAAAAAAAATTGGCTGGATTGTTTTACTTGCATTTGAAGCTTAACAAAAATAGGTAACCATAATCTGAATACAATTTGTCCCAAGAAATAGCGTCAAGTGGCAGCAGGAAAGTTAGATATCTGGAAAATTATAGAGAAACGTAAAGGCCTTCCCTTGTAAGTGGAAACTTATATAAACTTTTCAAATTGAAATCTGCTTGCTACTCTAAATGCTTCAGGTAGTAATATGTTGGTTTATTATATTATTGGTTCAAGGATATTTTTGGGAATATAATTAATTTGTGGAAATTTCCTAGTTCGAATGGAGAGGTTTTAGCATGTAAGTAATATAAAATTAATTTAAATTACTTTGCCTTGTCTAATTGCCGCCCAATATAATATGACATACAATAAATATATATTTGCGCGGATAAAAAATCCATCTAAACAAAGCCTGTTTCGATGATATCATTAAGATAAATCTAAGCTATCCTTTTATTTCTAGAACGAAATTTTTTTACCTACTGTAGGATAAAAACTTTGGTGTATTTTTTTATTCTGTGTATTTAAAACTCTTTAGTCATTTCCAATACACCTCCATTTCTACTTCTCACGAGGGCGAATCAATGCCTCTTACAGGTCTGATGAGTTATGAGAAAATGTGACAGTGTTTCATCAACTATTCAATCAAAAATTCTTTTTAAATATATTGCTTTTAATCTACCATAGAAAAAGGGAGCTACTTCACCAAAGACATCAAAATTTGACTTACGTTTAAATATTATTACTTAATATTTATCTTCTGACCACTATAGTATATAGTGTTTGTCGAAATAGTCATGTGCATATAACATTCTTTAAGAAAGCATCACAAATTGAGTACAGCGCAGAGTGATGGGTGAAAAAAAATATGTTTGCTGTCACCCGAGTAAGATATCATATGGCGATATGGGGTAGGCAGTTTTAACCACTTTGTGATATAATTTTCAAATTCTACTCTTGAGAGCTACAGAATAATATAAAACCAAATGTAAATTTTTGGAGAGTTACAGCGTAATTTCTTCTGTTTTATTAAAACTTAATATTTCATCCTAGACTTTGTTATTTGAGTGTTAACTATTGGGTATTTCTTTTTTAACACAAATCAAAACGGAATGTGTATTATTTATATTCGCCTATGTAGTATTTGATAGCAGTTCAATAATTTTTTTAAATCTACTCAATACATAACAGAAGATTCTTGAATTTATGTAATGGATAAATGCTAAGCAAATATACAGACTTAATTCAAAATATTAAAAAAATCCTTTCAAGAAATTCAAGAAACTAATTTCTACATTTCATTTTAGTTCAGAATCTATTATTCGTTTTAATATATCGGTCATCAGTCATTATATAATACCGTAACTAATTAGCGTTTCATGAAAATCACTCCATATCTCGTGGAAAAACTAATTTATGTGGTTTTTCCCAAAATGTGGCTCCTTATTTAATTAAGTAAGGAGATAGCGGCAACCAATACAAGACGAGCTCTTTCATTTTAATATTAAGTGTGGATATTTTTTTTAATTTTAGCTTGAATTAACGGATTGTATACTGGAAAAAACCTCGACGCCGTGGTGTGTTTCCTTGACAACAAAGTTTACGTCCTTTGACGACGAGGCTCATCAAACAAATTTGGAGTAGTGTTTGTAATTGTGTAGCTAGAAACTTTTTCTATTGAGCATCGTCAAAAAAATTAAATCATTTATCCCATGTAGATTTCTCCAACACCTTTGATGCTATTGGGTATTTTACAACGATCAGTAATCTTGGTGCCATCTGCAAATTGGCATGGTTACGAGCCGGTAGAAACCCCACTCGTTAGAAAGAATCGTCTAAGCATTCAAAATTTTCGTTAATTTTAGTCGAAAATTTTCTAAAGTCGCTATGTCATTAGCAAACTTCGAGTCTAACATGCACTCCATGTTAACATTAATACCCTGTCCTTTCCAATCGAAGGTTTTGAAGGTATCTTCTAAAGCTCTTGTTAAAGCTTCGGAGATACAATATATTATGTATTACTCCCTTACAATATATTATGTATTACCCTGTATTACTCCTTGTCGTAGAGAGATGTTTCGTTTTTATGTGTACTTAATCATAATAAAGATATGGGCTAAATTTTCAATACTTCCATAAGTCGCCAATCGACTTTGCAAAGTTTCAATAGAATCAAAAGTTTTCTCACAGTCCACAATGACTAGACAAAATAGCCGGTATATACTCTTCCTTCTTTTCTATCGCCTCCCTGAATGTGATCTATGGTGCTGTAGCCTTGTTAAAATTCCGATAATTATGTTGGTAGGAACTCGTTGAAACTTCGAGCAAGACGGTTTGCGATAAGTTTCAAAAATAATTTCTGGGCGTTGCTTAAGAATTAAATCAGTCAGTATTTCTTCAGAAATGTAGCGTTTCTTTTAGAAGAAGAGTACCAATATATATTTGCTTTATAAGTTGGGCATTTTTAACCGTAAATAATGGCATCGTTTTTATAATTATTTTCTTTATATCTCTTTAAATGAAGTACATCCCTCCCTTATTTGTTAAACCATTCAATGATATATCATGGAAAATAAAGGTTTTAAAATTACACAAAACTGTGAAATTAGAGGAAAGTATTTTAGCTCTTAAGATTTTAGAGAAATTTTAGATATGATTTGCTTGAAAATATACTGACGCCGTAAAAATTGATGTTAACATTTATAAAGTTAATAATAATATTTAAAATGCATTTAAGTACAGATCTTTTAATGGGAAACAACCACCTGTCAATGGTTTTAAAATTATCCTCCTTGAAAAACTGTGGGTGTTATTGTAAAACTTTTCATGATTTGATATTAAATCTATAAAGGCATGCAAAGAAATTGGAGAAAGACAATAAATATCTTACCTAACGATTATGGAAACTATTACGTTATACAATATTGGAATATAACTCGTCGCGCCTACCGCAGGGGAACCATCGGTAATGTCATAATGGTTGCTGGAATATCTACATTCGTTTAGTGAAAAGTAACAAAGGGATCGTTTACTAAGTATATTATACCTGAATGATATCCTATGGTAATGAAAATGGCTGTAATTTAGTCACATTTGTGATGATATCATTACGAGCTAATGTTTTACTACACATATATATTTGTGACTCGTGGAATTTGTCAAGACCATAGATGGAAATAACTGCATTTTTTTACTTTATTCATGTAATGAGTTACGTATATATTTTCATATTCCTAGTACTATTAATAAACTTGAAAGAATTATTCGAACAAAGGTAGAAGTTATTTTACAACGCTATTGTTAACAGCGACATATTAGAGCAATATCAGAATTTTTTACTTGTTTCATTGGGTTACTCTTTATTAAAATTAGTCTTTTAATTTATTAATTCATACTTTAAACAAATTTTCTGAAAAAATAAATAAATAACCTTTGAATAATTTTTCCAGCTCTCTTAAATACGGCGGATTTTTTTTTCAATAAGTCTTTTTTAGTCTAAATATACTGAAGTGACATAATTACCTTTATCAAGATAAAACTATCATAAAAACAGAAGTGTTTATTAAACACAAAGAGACCTAACGTTTAAATGATTGTAAAAAGACACAATAAGTAGAACTTGTAGTTTATTGAACCCAAAGGGACCTAACGTTTAAATGATTGTAAAAAGACACAATAAGTAGAACTTGTAGTTTATTGAACCCAAAGGGACCTAACGTTTAAATGATTGTAAAAAGACACAATAAGTAGAACTTGTAGTTTATTGAACCCAAAGGGACCTAACGTTTAAATGATTGTAAAAAGACACAATAAGTAGAACTTGTAGTTTATTGAACCCAAAGGGACCAAACGTTTAAATGATTGTAAAAAAATACAATGAGTAGAATTTGTAGTTCTCAAAAACTAAAAAAAAAACTTTTGTAACCAAAAGATCCGTTGAGGTAAGTCAACCAAGACCAAATTTTGTGGGTTGACCGCCAACCATTGAGAGGTTTCCATGATCAAAAATTCATGAATTCATCATTCCTCTATAATGAATTCCTTCCGATTGTATTATGGAAATCAAGGACCATTTTGACAAATCAAACGATTACCGACTCGTTAGGTTTATTGTTAGTAATTGAAGAAGTTTCCATGATTACTTCCTTATTCCATCATCATATCAGCTCGATAGTTGTTATTTTACAATCAGAATCAAATAAGTTTGTAAAGTTTCAAATCGATATGATAATTAAAAGTCATGAATGTTGTGACAGGTGACAATTGTAATAAAGGACACCTCTAAATATTTGTAAAGCCTGAATAGCTAATAACAAAAATTAACACACAGAACTCCATCAAGATGAAAATTGCCATAGATAGAAATTGCTTGAACAAATTAAAGGTGGTTTTTATAGAACAAATATTTTTTTTATAATATGCAACTAATGATTCGTGGACAATCGAAAAACGTTAAAATCCGAAGGAGATATGAGTTTCAAATGTGAGATATATATATATATATATATATATATATATATATATATACATATATGTATATAGTTCCATCTAAGTACTTTCAGTTCATGAATATTTAATTCCAGCCTTCTAGTTGTTTTATCAAGCAAAACTAATAAAACTTTTAATTAATTAAATAAATCATGTTTACAGAAATATCCATCCAAAAGGACGATTACTCATGTATGTATGCAAACCATTAAATGATATATACTTGTATATTAGCCACATGAACATAAAATTTTTGTAAAGAAAACTCTGTTCAGTTTTTTATAAGCATAGAAACATAGATACAAGCGAACCATACCGAAAAATTATATTTAAATTCTGAATCTGGCAGACCTGTTTATTCTATTTTGCTATTAGATTGCAGAATGGAGTCCCGTTGTTAAATTCATCTTATGGTTAACCGAGACCACATAAGACAGAGACTAAATAATATGCTTTTGTATCCTATTAATATCTAAAATAAATAACACGCTTATGAAGACTTCAATGCAGTCAATTTAAGAACACTTGATCATTCTACTGAGAAACCAATTAAACCATAACCGGTTGAGGATGGAAAATTATGATGCTATGTAATCATAACTTTATTTTATTTTTCAGCTGAAATATTGTTAATATTTCAGGATTATGCTCATACCGACTTTCTTGTTAGTAGAAATTTTATTTTATGACCCTAATTAACATATTATACTTATTTGTATACAAATAAAAAGATTTATTAACTTCCTTTAAGAATATTTGACATGTTTTCATTGTTGTTTATTCGATTTTCTTTTTAATAAAAATTATATAGACTAAAAGAAACTTTCCAATTTAATTTCGGGAAATTTTTCAAATACATACAAACTTCAATCCTTTAATGGTTTAATACCATTTATACCATATACTACCATTTATAACCGCGATTGCAACATTCGAGATGTTTGCAATTGCCATCATAAATGGTGATACATATTTTTATTAATATATCCGCTTCTTAAATATTAATTTGACAGCACAAGTAATATTATACAAATATCTAATCCAATTTCCTGAATCTAGGCGTCCATAAATAATACATATTTTAGTACAACTCTCATATTATTGTCACTGGATAAGTTCTTGACTGTTTTCCAATATGCTCTGGTGGATTAATAATTATTAATCAAAGCTGAGTCAGTACGAATCAGTGTCTTATCAATTATAAATCCATATTACTAGAGAACATAATATATTTATATATATATATATATATATATATATATATATATATATATATATATATATATATATATATATATATATATATATATATATATATATATATGTTTCGAGTTTGATATTAATGGCGTAGTTCATCTAACAAAACAGAAGATATAGCAAAATTTTTTCATTATTTCTAGGGGTTGTTTGTTTCGATTATCCTGGAAATAGTTATGTCATAGTATTCTCTATAGTTTAAAGTTAGAAGTTGGTAAAATCTATACGTTTTTACTAGGATTATTATTCATGAAACAAATTGAAGTTTCTTTCATAATGAATGATTAAAACAACGTACTTTCAAGTTTAATGTCGCAACTCTAACAGTAACTCCTTAGCCGTAAATGTGTATATATACTTGTAGACAGTGTAAGTATATGAGTCTGTTTGTTAAACATATATTTTTTTGAAGGGTTTAAAATCTTTATCTATTAAAATCGGTATAAGGAATACATTTTTCTCTAAAAATAACTAAGACTTTCTTGTAAAAAATAAATATTGATTTAGAATACCTATGTTTTAGTATACCTACCTAATTAAATTATTTAAAGTTAAAGCCTACGTCTTAAATATACGAATATTATTAAGGTGAAGTAATTGTGTCTGTATATTTATAAGGGATTTATGGCTAAACTGCTGACCTGCTTTTGATCAAATATGTTATGGAGATATATATAACTCCCAGATTATTTCCATTATATGAAAATAAAATTATGTAATATAATTAACATTTTTATTACAGACTCGTTAAATCAGGATTATATTTATTATAATCAGTACAGTAAACACTGTATGAAACCGAAAGGTTAATTTAAAAAGTACAGTAGTATTAACTACTTCATTTTTTATTTCCAAAAGACAAAATCCATAGAAATTACAGTCTTTTAACTTTATTATAGAGAATATTACTCTTTTCCCTTGTGAAACCGAAAATAAAATAAAAAAAACATTGATAATATAATTAACAAATCTAATATTTATTTTAATAATTAACCAAAAAAATAACTAAAACATGTTAAGACTAAATCGAAAGTCTTAAAACATGTAAAATATTAATTATTTTTTCAAATGAGAGTAAAAACTATTTCAATAATTGCTATTTTACCATTCCCAATTTACCATCTACTTTCTCCATGTGTAATAATATCAGTCCTCATTTCTGCTCTAATATATAGTAAAATTATATGCGGCATACTTTTTGCAATAGTTTGATATCAAAACATCATGTATTTGTATGGAAACCTACATTAGGAGGACATTAAATTTACACTAATTACCTAGGAATGATAATATACCGTTAATCATCAAGTATAAACCCTAAGTAACACTAAGTTTTTAGTTAAATATTACAAAATAAATGTCAAGTAACCTGAGGAGGTCATAGTCTTTTTTTAATTTTATAGTCTTCCAAAGAAATAGTTGCAACTGTTTCTTTGGAAGACTATGAAATTTATACAAGAAATTATGACATTTTAAGCAGTTACGTTTAAATTACGGCCATATATTTTTTAATAACCGAGCACGATATGTAGTGAAGCGGGCGAGTAATCCATCAATCGGTATCAGTATATGTCCACATATACTGACAAATAACATTTCTCTATTATTACTATCCTTGAAAGTAATTTAGTGGCAATTTTTGTTGCCACTTTTTGGAATGTTAAAACATTTCATCCTAATTATCGTCATATTGTTGTTATCTTATAGTTTAACTCAGTCTTCAAGCCATACTTAATGGTTAAAAGTAAAATTCCAAAAAAATTAAATAAATTAAGAATGTATTAAAAATTAATTTCGATAAGTGCGTAAAAAAATACGATAAACACCACGACCATACTTCCATTTTGCTACTTTACCGAAGTGACGATACATAATATGAGATACACTTAAAATATTTAATATTTTCCAGTGGTGTTTCTCTGCCTTGACTTATAAACACTTGATCTGTCAATTCCATTGTTAAATGCTTTCCATTCGTTATCTCGATGTGTAAACAATTAAACACCGTCGTAATATTTGTTCATTTAAAAACGTTTAACGACCTCAAATATGCTAAACAAGGTAGTCCATACAAGAGGAAATTCAATTTGAATTTTAATTAGCGGTGGCTTGCAGTAGAACGTTTGGACGGGTGCCAAGCGATTTAGATATGTAGATGACCAATAGCACGGACGTAAAATTGTGTAGATTTTATCGCGGCCATTGTAATATTGTATCATTTATAAATATTTCAGTTGAAAAATACCAGTTTTATTTATAAATACAAAATTTTTTCTTTGTTTCTATAAAAATATATTTTTACAAAGTTATGTTGTTTTTGTCACAATTTATGTGGTTTATTCTATGGGTATAAACAGGTGAGGACTTTTACAAGTAATTTTAATTTTAAACATTAAAGTAATATTAGTAAAATATATTAAACGAAACAAATGAAATTATCAAACTTTATTCCTTTTAGAATGCCGTAGCCAAATTAGAAAACCTTTTAATTTTGCTATGTCCGTATGTCGCTTGTATATAAGAGCTGTTTTATTCGTATGCAATTAGTGTTATAAACTTGAAATTTAGGAAAATTATATACGTTTATAATGTAAAAAATTTTGTGGTAAAAGAAATTCAAATTTCCCCTGCGTGTATAGTGTTTTTCTATTCACGTACACCATTATATACCCCATTGTTCAGAAAATATTAAGCTTTAAAGTAGTAATTTCTGTGCTAGTCTCCACTCCCCACCAGATAAATCGCTAGTTTTGAGTATCTGGAAAGTATATGCAACAGCAGCATGTATAATAAAATTATCACGGTAAGGAATTGAAAGAAAAATTATGACAGATACGTTCATTCTACTAGTGTACGAGCAATAGTCGACCAATTTATGATATGTAGTTGGATCTGTAAAAAGTTTACATAAACTTTAAAATGTACATTTACCAGGTCTATGAAAGAAATACAAGGAAATATATATATAAATATATATATACACACACACACACATATATATATATATATATATATATATATATATATATATATACATATATATATATATATATATATATATATATATACATTTCTGTTGTCAGAAATAATATTACTCTTTCTAAATACGTTATAGAAATATTATGTAGGTACGATGTGTACGCTTAAATGTGTGTGTGTAGAAAACCCTGTGCGAATTAAATTCCTACTTAATTCTCTTTGTAGAAGAGTCTTCTTACAAATAAAGTACCTACATGAAAATTAACTAGAATAAGAAAAAATAGAGATAACATACGGGGATCTGGTGAATATAAACTAACCGCGTGGCGCAGTTAGAAGTCGGACAGTGTTCTCGCCATGTAAAAAAGGCATAAAGAAATTGTAGTATTTTCTGTCCTTTAAATTGAGAAATTGTATTTCAGTAATATCAGTGGTAATGTATATATTTATATTTTTTTATATCTTGTGGTAATGTATATATTTATATTTTGTTATATATAATATTTTATTATTACATGTTCGCTTATTGACAAAATATATATTATTAACTTACTTTAGCTTATTAACTTACATTATCGCAGTTTCTTATCTAAACGTGTAGGTAAGTTATATTTTTATGTATTCTGCAACAATGAAGTCTGATATATTTATTTATTTGACAATCATCAAGATTTTATTTTTTATTCAAGTCTGAAATTCTGTTTGAATTTTTAATTTTTCAAACTATTATAATATATGGCACTTTTTAAACGCATTTACCATATTTATATATATATATATATATATATATATATATATATATACATACACATATATATATATACATATATATATATATATATATATATATATATATATATATATATATATATTCCGCGGTAGATGCTTCAGAGGTGTGTTTACACCTCTGTATTGTGATTTTCCATATTGTGATTTTTTTCTAAAACTGTTTTACTTAGGATAATCGGTATAATATCTCTGTCCACTATTAATAACTCCTTAAAAACTTTAATATTTTCATACATATGGGGAGGGAAGAAGGCTTTATAATGTTTTGTTTGTATGACTTAGAGGTACTTAAAATTATAATGTTTACTTATTTCAGGACTGACCTGAAGTTGAAAATAAAAATAAATTATTTGAATACTCTTTTTGACGTAAACTTGAATTCTCAAATTGCCTACTCGCTAGTTATAACAACCGAAGAAATTATGATCTTAAGATTTGTCCTTTTTATTTATTTTAATTGCACCAACACAAATAAGAAAGTTTAAAAAATTTTAAAATATCATGGATACGAATTTAATGCAGTGTCATTTGGTATATACACAATTTTACTTATAATTAAATCCATATTTGAAAGTATCGTCTAGTAGCTATCAAATTAAAACATATCTTTTAAATAGGGAATATAAATGATATCTTTTAAATAGGGAATTAAACATACATCATTTCGGTCTTACCCGAAGCGAAAAGTGTCACTTCTAATAACATCAAAATTCTAAATTATATATTTCTTAATTCTAATTAATCAAATAAATATAATCGAGAATTTCGATCTTACTAGAAGTGACACTTTAACTTCAGGTAAGATCGAAATGATTGCTTCTAATTCCCTGTTTAAACACTCTTCCTGCTAATACTTCCAGATATACAAAAGCTACGACAAAGATATCAATATAGAGTTAAGCTGGGTCTGGAAAGTGAAGGTAATCCGGGCAAATGACTTCGTTAAAAGCTAATATGAACGCAGTTTCAGCTTTGTACGGCGCGATGACTGCCTAATAATTTCCACAAATAACCGTTATAGTCTTAAATGTGAGATTGCAGGATTCGTTACGCTATAATATAATGTTAGGTATTTTTTATGGGAGCTTGTGTCTCTTGAGCAAAAATAATGGATGTAATAATGAATATCACTTTGGACATAAGACTAATCTCTTGCTTACATAGTATTCGCATCTATGGGCTTATTATTAGATGTTTTTTGACATGATTTATATAAATACTTAAATGAAATTACAGCGTCGTGATCCTAGGAATCTAAATACATATTTATAAAAGAAGTAGAGTAAATAAACATGTAAAAGAAGCAGAACCGGGAATACTTAATAATTTGGTATTATTTAATGTTTCTTTGTAATTAGTGTAAAATTAATAATAAATAAAAGTTTAATATTAATGCATATTTCTGCCTCTGTATATGACGTGAATACTAATATATTTCAAGTCATATACAGAGGCATAAAAACGTTAAAATAATGATACAAAAAGTAGCCATGTCGTATTTTCGAAGAGGGACATGTTTGCTTAAGTCTCAAAATATTACATTACAATCTCATATATGTCCATTGTATAACAGTCCAGCAAAAGATGTATAGTTCTTAGTTATCTTTTAAACTTCATGAAACTTATATATTATTGGAGTGTGTGTGTATATATATATATATATATATATACATATATATATACACACGAAAACCATAGAATGTACATTGGAGAAATTTACGAAACCATGAACAATTTATGGGCACAAAATAAAAATAATACAATACAAAATTTTTTTTTAATTTCTGCCTGTTTACCTATTTATCTGTTTGCAGGATTGTTCAAATTCGCGTCACGAGAAAACAGACCTTGGAGGTTGACTTGACGGAATGTTTACTTTTTATTTGATTACTATGGGTTTACTTATTTATTTTGCTTTATTAAAACAACAAGAAATCGACACATGGTAATTACACAAATTTTATAGTATACCTATGGACATTAATAGATTGCGCAACGTTTATTTTATATGGCGTAATCAAATTTTCAACCCGGACGTACATCTGTGAAATAAACGTGGCTAGAAGTTAAGTGTAGAGTAGTGAGGTGTATATATAAGCACTTCAGTAAGCAAACTGAATGACGGCAGGCCTATGAGGGCAGACATCGTTGTCGGACGTCTTTCAGACATGAATTTTTCATTGTTACGTGTATTCGTTATGAGCTTACTGTGTTTCATCAACTTGTATCAATCAGTCATAAATACTGGTAATTACTTTTTTTTATTGGATATTAAGCTGGATAAATTTCATTGTTACTTATTTTATTGTCGATACACAGAGTAAACTTAGAGAATTATCCTGAGTGTACATTGACATTCTTTTCTAAATACCTTTAGAAATGTAATTTTTAGAGGGATATCACAAAAGTAATAAAACACAAAAATATAGTTTTTCAAAATGCCTGTTTATAAAGTTCCTATGAGCCTGTGAATGTCAATGCTTGTAAGCCTATTTACTTGTTCGCGTATCATTCAACATCAATAAAAGGATTCTGATAGTTATTTGGTGATATATATTTGAAAGCATTCCGTCAAATAAAAAAAAGGAAAAAGCAAATTTATATTTCATTAAAAAATGCACTTACTTAAACGAAAGTTTTCTTTTATAATTATTATAATAAACAGCGTGACATTATTACAGTTATAATTTATAAAGGCCACATGCGAAGGAAGTATATTATTTTCTAAAGGCCACATGCAAAGGTTAATAATTTGCAAACAGTTGATCGATTCACTAACTTGACATATTTTTAAAATTATAATGCAAAACGTAAATTCGATTAAATCTGTTTAACCTAATCTCAAAGTTTAAACCTAATTGTTAAATGGCGCCAACAAATGATTCAAATTTTTTGATGGTATTAAAAATCAAACTCAAGCTCTTTTTTATTATATTTACTAGTCGTAATTGAATAGAAATAAATTCCACATTTTCAAGAGACTACGATTTTAACTGGCAGAACATCACATTTTCAAGAACATATTTAATCTAACCGCAATAATTGTGAAACATACGCCTGGAAATGTCAAAGTTTAAAAAACTTTTATAAATAATCAACAGCAGAATACTTGCATCGAAAATGCCAAATCTGTGTGATGAACTGCAATAAAAACTGTATAATGGCGTTATTATAATATGTATCGTGACGTTTTATAACGGCCAATCTTAATTTTCTATTCTACTTAAATTACAAGACATGGTCTAACAAAGTGTTTCAACAGCTTGCCTGAAATCTAGAAATATTGTAGAATAATGATGATTTCTATAAATATATTATAGGCATTTATATTATAGTTAATGGTTTAACCACTCGGAATAGTTCTTCTGAAATTAAATAATGTCAATTACCTAACTATTAAAGAAGTCATTGATTTTAAATTAAATAACTAATTTGGTGTTATTAAATAAAATGTATATATATATATATATATATATATATATATATATATATATATATTATATCTGTGGTATTAACTGGTGAATAATTCCAGATAAAATATTGAGGTAATTTGTATTTTTATATTCTTGTGGATATTAAACGAGCAATTAAATTCATATATATTAAAGGAACAAAAAAAATACTTTTCATTTAAAAAAACTTTTTTCTTCTGAAATTGTCGTCTCATAAACGATAAGACATTCAAAGTTTTACCAACTAAGTAGCTTCTTAGCTTGTTGCAAAAAGTAATCGATGAAGGAAAATTTGGAAGCGGTATAGTTACTAATAATGGTAGCTGTTAGGAACGCTGCACGTCCACCACCAGCCGCATCATCATTAATGCACATTTCGGCCCGAATAACATATTCTAGATCTGTGTTTTCCGTAGAAGAATCTTTGTCATTCGTCGTAGCTTTGTGTATCTCTTTTCTCATCTGCTGTGCGATGGTTAACTCCTTGTACCCATCATCAGTACTTATGGCTACAGCTTACTTTCGTGGCTGTGGTCTTGAAAAATTCTTCAGATATTGGAAAACACTCGAGGCAATTGTTCGTCTATCTTTTATTCTCTTTTTGAGAAGTAAACCAAATTACTCACTGAGTTCGTCCTAAAGTATTAATATAAACCAAAATGCAGCGTCTGTTTTTAATAAAATTGAATTACGGGGACAAAAAGACTTTATTGCTGTTTTTATTACATTAAAAAATTGAAAACCTTTACAACATTAATTTCATGTTGTAAAAGTTTTCAATGATTTAAGGCATAACTTTAATTTAATAAAATCTATCTTTAATTCAAGAAATTGGCCGACCATATATGACAAGCTACTCCACCTCGTTTGAGAGTATAATATAAAATTCAGCTTTTTACTGCATTGTTTTAAAGTGAATTTTTCTAATACATCTTGTTTTAATAGTACTTTATGGAAATACTTAACTGCACCTCTTATGTTTTTAATTATAAAATAATCTGGCTCTAAAAATCTAGGTGCATCTATAAAAAACCTATTACCAATATCTTCATTTTTTTCTTCAGCATCAGTATCTTCGAGTTTGGATTCAGATTACAAACCTAAAATTTTCTGGGTTTTATGCATTATATTAATCCCCATAAATTTTTCAAATTTTCCTTACGTCAAAAGTAATAGTGAATTTTTGATTTTGAAGTTTCGTTCTTTTCAATCGTTTAATAACTTTGTTTTTTGTTTGGTCATTCTGTCCTAAGACTATCTACGTTAATATTGCAGAAAATGTTATGCAATTCATAACTAGACTGTTTAAACACATGTCTCATATTTTAAGAAGAAGAAAATTTCTAAAATCGAGTTCCATAGTGCTGCCAGTTTGGTCTTTCACATAAGTTTATATATTACTTTAAAACTGTTACATTGATAATATTGAAAAACCTAGATAATAACTGTAAAATTTAATTTAATTTCATAACTTATCAATAAAACAATATTTGTTTACCAAATTTGATCTTTGATATTGCAACATTCTCAACATTATCAAAAGTCAACTCAAATGGTACAAAACGTGTATTTCACTTTATTTCATTTTAGTGAAAGTTATTCACTACATTTCTTGAGTGATGCACTTAGACAAATGCAATGAATAAATTGTATAACTCAAACAAATGTATTAAAAAAATACAGTGAATAAATTCTATAAGTATAAATTTGATAGTTCATTTCGCACGGGGCTCTAAAACTCTAAATAAACTAAAAAAGGTAAATAGAAGGTAAACAAAAGAATGTTATATCCTCACTTGATAGGAGTCGAGTATATAATCCACCTCGATTTACAATTTATTCATGAATTCACGATAATGACCAGTAACTTTACAATCACAAACCACAACACACACTAATAATATTTAACTGGACTAGAGTAGTTTGAGTCGATGTGAATCGCATAAGTTATTCGATCGAATAATGAAATAAACTTTATTTTCGTTTTTAAAGCATTAATCACGGAGTACGCCAAAGGCACCTACCCGAACTTCACCGCAATTTGCTAGGGTCGCCTAAGTTAGGTCATTAAACAATGCTGAAGCCTAATCTTTATTTGAAAGAACTGATTCTCGCTCAATATTTTTTGTGTAGTGCGTGAACTATTAGGCTATAACTAATCACGGAAAATTACCTCAAAGCAATTAATTAATACTCAGAAACATTGCTGACCAATACTTTCAAAGACATTATATTAAAACCTACATTAGAATGTAATTTATATTTTTTAGCATGTCATTTATATATAAATTGACACTGGATTGTTATTTTATTTTTATTATTTAAATCAAGATATCTACTCCCGTAATTACGGTATTTTATCTTTAAGAAACGGATTTTGCGAAATACATAATCACGTAATTGCAAAATTACGTTTTTACGGAATGGAAGCCCTAATTCGAAATTACCTTTTCAAGTTAATTAAAAATTTAACGCTTAATGACATCTTAAGGAATAAACTAAACTACTTTCAGACAGTTGCGAAAGGCCAACGGAACGGGAGGTAAATTAACAAGTTAATCCTCTCATTTAGTTCTAAAGTAGTTAATAGGAGTTAAGTGGAGTCTACCCTCGGGCTACTAGTCTACAAATCGACGACTGATAAGAAAATATTTCAAGCATTTTGAGGGGATTACTCTCCTATTCAAATTAAAATGAAAATTGGTGGAGACATTTGGATGAATGATTTACTTTGGAAAGTATTGTAAGAGATAAAACTATATTTCAATCTCAAGTGTACGGTGATGACTTTAATATGGTACACTTCAATCACACATACATATTATATGTGTGTATATATATATATATATATATATATATATATATATATGTGTGTGTGTGTGTGTGTGTGTGTGTGTGTATATAAAACTGACGTTATTTTCTTGCCAAATGCGTTGCTATTGATAAAATTATGTTGAAGAAATTTTATTTATAGTTAATGTTTATCATTCAATCTCTTCCATAGTTTAAAACTATACGAAAAACGGACTAACTCGAAAATTTTTACAAATTATTTCATATAACCTCTTTCTATGCTCCCTGTTCAATAGTTTTCTACTGTAAAAAAAGAAACATTTGGAACGACATAATTTACTTATAATTTACGTCTTTTGATTTCCTGCTTACAAAATCCCGTTAAAATTATTAAAATCACATGGACTATGCAACCAATTATCCGCCTTTTAATGTGTATAACGCGCATCTTAACCTAATAATAATTAGATAATGACCAATTTCAATGAATGAGAAATTCATACATATACACGTTATATAAATATACATAAATATATATATATATATATATATATATATATATATATTTATATATATTTATTCTCGATAGAGAACATTAGCATGTGGACGATGCACTCTAGTCCATCCGTCCTCGATTCGTTCGGCAATAAGAAAATGTTTATGAGAAATTTATTGAGATATTTTATTTTAATACAATATATAGAATAAGTGCCGGAATTTCTCTTTATGAGCCACTTTCAAAGTACAGTAAAATGCGATAAAACTAAAGATAACATTATTAATAACGTTGATAAATTCTCAATAGAAACCTGCTAGTCAAATAAATATAACAAGAAACTCAGTAGTCCAAAATATATTTTATTAAACCTCAGAATAGGTACAAGAGTAATACTACTGAATAATTTATGAGTTCATTTTTATATTACTATTCCTACACTAATACAAGATTTATAAGAGTTAATTATTAAGTAACTTATTGGTATCTCTTTTTTAAGTTCGTTGAGTATTTTATACACATTACCGGTGAAGGTAAAAAAGTTAATAATGAAGGTCTTGTATTAAATAATATACATTTGGTACTATTTTAAAGAACATCAAGTAGTTTTATAAAAGTAATGAATGTAAATAGAAAAATTAGGAAAAAAATTGTTTTTGATAACGTGGTTTACTTCGTTCTTTAAGATACCGTCATCATACCGTCATCATTAGTTATATTTTTTATATTACACATATTTTAGGCATTATGTATTCAATGTGTCATGCTGTCATGTAATATAATTTAAACACATAATTGTTAGCTACAATGAAGGTAAATATTTTTTTTATGCGATATTATTGAAACTATTAACTTACGGTTTATAACTAAAAAAAATTCGTAAAATAGGAAAATTATGTAGGTAGAATTATGTGAAAAACCCTGAGTTAATAATATTTTTGTTTATTTACAACGTTTTACTTGAATTTGTAGTCATGTATTTGTTGTTAAAATGAATTCTAAAAACGAAAATTAATGTGAAGGCATTGTTTTTGACCAAGTTTCAGTTCAACAAACAAAAAAGTAAGATATATGTTTATTGTGCTAAACAAGAGATAACAGCACTTGGGAAATGTATTATCGAATAATGAAAATAAATAAAACAATTAAAGTCAACTAATATATGACGCTGATGGAAGAGATGATTGAGAAATTATTGAAATAGGAAAATATGCACTGACGTAATTTTAAGATACAGGGAGAAATGCTAAAATATATTGAACACGTTTAAATCATAACAGAACACCTGTAGATAGGAATTACGTGGTAGCGTTTATAATGATTTTCTTAGAGAAAGCGACTTGGAGAAAAATACACTTCTTTCTTCTTATATGTCTATATATTTTTATTTTTGTATGTTGCAAGTAATTAAATTTACGTAAATTAAATTTATTTTTCCTACTTCATAAAGTTATTTTCCATCTTACTACATTAGACATTCAGTTCGTGTTTTATAAGCTTAAAATATACTTTTAATACCCATGCTTCATAGTTTATTTTATTTACAATGAAGTATGAACGAAAACTGACTATAAATCCTAAAATTGCATCCCTGAAAATGCCATGTGAATAAATGAAAATGTCAAAATCTAGAATGGAACATAAAAGGCAATCACTAAAGAAGTCATTGAATATAGGTTTGTACTTGCAAAACATGATATTAGTGTCTCCCGATTTGAACTTCAAATTAAGGTTCATAAAATGGAATTAATTGAAACAGTAATATTATAAAGCGCACCGCCAAGAGTGAATATATATGAAATGAAGTGAAGTTAAAAAAATTACGAATTTATTAAACATATAGAAAACTAATAAATTTTTTATTCTCTTTCAATATCATAAGTGTTTTACGACTGTCGAGCATAATATTTACATATAGTTTATGTCCATAGAATACCTAGTAAAAAATTAGAATTTTATATGGTTTTGGGGAAATATGAGTACGCATAATATTACTGTGAAATTTAAACGAACTGAACACTCTTAATAGTTAATGAAAAAATCCTTGAAAAACTACACTTCAACTTCCAATTTAATAGATCTTATTCATGACTCGAGACGACATTATTGTGACGTCGTTCCCACCCCTCGTGAAAAATTTAGGATCATCTAAAGAAAAATTGTACAAGTTAAAAGATAAGATAACCTTCACTAATTTTACAATATTAAAATTTATGGCCATACATATGAAGGCTATGTTATACAGCCACAATAATAAATATTCACCTATTTTTTCCGATCTAAGGCAGTAGATATAAAATAATCATAGAAATTTGTGAAATTAGTGGCAACAGTCTTAACCGAATATAATACCGTTTTATATTAATTTCATCGGCACTAAAATATTTTTGTTCCAAAATAATCTAAGCCAGTTACTGAATATTTGACCTAGAAGGTTATGATAATATTAAAATATTATGATAACCTTCTAGGTCTCGGAATTAATTAGATATTTCTAATGTAGATTAAAATATAAATAATACTTGTTGGTTCAATGTTTCATTAAATTTGTCTGTCAAATTATCTCAAAATTTAATTTTCTTTTGGCATAACCTTATACATTAGAGAGTTATTTACAAGTTACGAAATTTTTTTAGTTTAAATTATAAATAAAAGGAAAATATATTGCGTCATTAAATTATTAAATAATAGAGTAAAAAGTAAGGTTAGTATATTTATTTACGTAAAATATTCACTTGCGATAGATTAGTAGTTTATTGAGAAATACTTAATTGCAATGTTATTTTATTTTAAATATATTTCAAAGAAAATTCCCTAGGGGATTTATAGGGATAAGTAGCGCGTGAAATGTGAGTGATATACTTTCTACCAATATATCTTTTCAATAATTATCATTTTCACAGTGCAAAACATTGTCAAATTTCGTTAACTTCTATCGTCTGATGTCAAAAAGTTCAAATTAACTAATGTTATTTCGCACATAATTTTATTTTCCTATGGTGTAACTTATTACAATTAAGAGAAGACGCACAGGAGATGGAAACTAATCACCTTTTAAGGCTCCGTGGTAAAAAAGATATCTTTATAACACCATTGGACCGACCCATTAGTCCGTCCGTGATCCATGAGTGGAATGCCATTTAACAGGTCTTTCAAAATTAAACTAAGTTTCCATTAACCATTTTGATTTTTTTAAAACTTCATTTTTATTTATTTAATCTCCGTCCAATGATCCATACGTCCATCAGTGAGTGGAATGCTATTTAACGGGTCTTTCAAAATTAAACTGAGGTCCCATTAACCGTTTTTAATCATGAAGAGAAAAATCCCAAAAAAATTCTGGAAATTGAAGTTTTGTTAGGAATTTTAATGGAAAGTATTTCGGTAACCCTTGTCAACAAAGTCAAAAAATATTGGCAATTATGGAACCATATTTTATGCGTTTTCTAGCAAGCACTAAGTTTTTTTGATAAAATAAGTTCAGCCTAGGCATAAAATTACAATTTTCGATTTAAATTGAGCGTTGTAAATTTTATTTGCATTCCTAGTCACAGTGGAAGAAAAATACACAATTACAGACATCTTTGATTTGTTTTTACTGAACACTGGAACGTCTGTATATACAGGATAATACAACTCTACCGCTTATATTTCGAAGGCAGTTCTATCTAGGCTTCCGCTTGGGAACTGATAATTTTAATGGCAATCATTTAATATGAGTTTCTCAAGGTTATTTTAGTTTGAGTACTATTAAATATTGAAAAGTGGAAAACCATTATGTATGGTGGAAAATTTTCTTTAATTAAAAAATAAGATTTGCAACAATTAAATATTTTATTTTTTAATATTATTTAACAAAATATCTTAAAAATTATGAAATTTAGAATCATTCATCTAGTGTCTCGATATTGTTGCAGTATTGATATTTCAAACAATACATATCCTCTATCATAATTTGGAAAGTATCTACTATTTGACGAAAGCATAAAATAAATGTTATATAATAATACTTATGAATGTAATTATATATATATATATATATATATATATATATATACATACATATATATATATATATATATATATATATATACATATATATATATATATATATATATATATATATGTGTGTGTGTGTGTGTATTGTATATTAAACTAGCGTATAACAAATTTTATTTATATTTGCAATAAGTGAAATTGTTATTAAAAGTTTAGAGAGAAATGATTTATTACCATAGTGTTTAACTGAAAAAAGTAATTGAAGGCAAGTTTTAATTTATACAAATTTCTTCGCTTGGAAAGGCTTGGTAATTAACATCAAAGTTTTCCTTAACCAACATCCCTAATTATACAAATTTTCAAGATTCTAGATTTGTATAACTATCTTATCCCAAGTAGTGTGTGACAGATGATGTCAAATTTTATTCATTTCCATATTCAATAATTCCTAATTATTCAAATTATTGGTTTCCTAGACTTGTATAGTGACTAACTTTGAAGCATTCCAACAATTTAAAATATTGCTATTTATATACAAAATTGTAATTTAACAACATTCATGGAAATTTTCTATTACGTTTAGATATCTTCAAGCAGTGACAGGATATCGCGCTCCCTAAAACTCAGCAAGTTTACGTTTCCAGGAACTTGGGCATAAACTTTCAAGAAAAATTTCTTCAGGCCACCGAACAGGTGATATAAATTAAAACCAGATGATATACCTCTGGGAAGTAAGCCAGGTGGGGCACCGTGGCCCAATCCAATTACTTCAATCGTTAATAGGTAATGAAAGTTAAGTGCAGCTGAGTGTTAAATTATAGGTTGCCCGACATTTTTCTTTTGTATTCAAATAGGAGCTAATCTAGCGAAGCTGGTTGATATACGCGTTACGATGTTAATTTCTTTTTCATTCTTAAAATCATAATATTTTATATACTTTCCAGCAGAAGCACAAAATAATATGTTAAACTTGTATCTTTCTCTGGGTCTGAAAGGGCAGTTATTTTCCTTGCTAACCAGTACCAACTTGTGTATCGTCTTTGTATAAAAACCAGCTCTCGTTGCAAGTAACAAAATTATTCAGAAATTTTCCCATCCGGGTCGGAAGAAAAGTAACTGTTTGATCTATACATTGACAACCCGGTTGGCAGAAATAACTTGCCCAACAATCTTTTTCTTTCCACAAGTTCAATCAAATGTCTACATTACTTTATGGCGTGCGGAACTATCCGAATGCTTATTCCGCTAATCAGAAAGAAATAAGCAATTAATTAGCCTACCTGCAACTTTATTATACTTACTAAAGAATTAAATTTTAATACAAGTTTTTATATTAATACATTGACATACAATTCTAAATTTCATTTTGTTGTATATGTTGTCCACATTATAATAAAAAATGTGGTTTTATTTTTACATTTAGTTTTCTTTTAGTTGAGAATATCTCTTAGTATAAAGTTAAAAAGTGTAGATTAATTAAAAAACTAGATAAAAGTTCTCAACTCTCGAAATTATTTCCTTTTTATTTTGTGAACGTAATTCATAAATTCGAATAGTATCAAGCTACTTGACAAATTTTACTAAATCTAAAATATATTTTGTTTCACAGAAATAAAGAGAACAATGAAAAAAATTATCTTAAGTACAATCTTAAGACAATAAAGATTTTAGAACAAATAAAAATCAATGGTAACTTCATTTTCCTTCAAAGCACTGTCAATACTAGCTGTCATAGTTAAACACGTAAGTGGACTCTTGCATAATGATCTTTGAGATGAAAACCTCATTTTTTGTCAAGCTCACGTTCCCCACTGTTTTGTTCTAAATTATAGAATGAATCCTGCTATTCACACAGTTGGTTTTATCGATTTTCCAGTGTTGTAATATACATTAAATTATCCCACAGGATACAGTATTTTTCCATGCTTACTTTTTTCTTCGTGTATATATGTATTTTACCATTACTACCTAGAGAGATGTAATAAATTAACCGTCATTATTATAATTTCCTTTATTTATGTATCATTTATTATATGAAAACCTTCTGAACTTGATAAACTTCCATTTCTAAAGTAAGATGGGTATTCTGGCTGGGGGGTGTAATGGATAATTTTGTAAAGGCAATTTAAATTACGTTAGACGTTTAATTATTTATTAACTTAAAAATATCTTTGCTTCCATTAATATTGTAGGATGATATTAAAACGTTACGAAATGCAAGGGTACGGTGATCAAATCCTAACAATTTTATTTAGCTTTCCATTTAAGGAAATTGGAAGAAAATAAAAACAATTAAGAAGATTATGTATAATATTTTAATAATAAATGTATTTATTATACTCAATTTCTAAAATTTCCTTATGAAATATATTTTATATCAATATAAACATTTTTATCAATATCTACATTTAACAATGACAGATGACAAATTACTTTTATAAAGTGTGCTCAAACGCAATTTCCAGTCCTAAAAATAAGGATAATAGGATTGCAGATACATAGTCTATATATTATATAATATAAAATTTGCATATTAACGCTACATACCACACTATGTTGCAATGAACAAAATGGGACAAAACCATGACAGTGTTACTTCAAATGTTATTGATTGATTTATCAAATGGAACAAGTTTTTACATATTGATAAGAAGTTATTTAGCATAGTCTTTTTTATCAAAAGTACTTAGGCCTATCCAGTCAAGAACTGATATTTTATTTTAATTGTTTTATATTGAACAAAAAGACAAAATGGTTGCAGTAGACAGCAGTGAATAAATGCTCATATTAATAGTGATTAAAAATAATGTAATTAACTAAGTGACATACTCTTATTTTTGGAAAAAGTGGATTTTAAGTCATTTAATAAAGACCTCATTTAACTGTGATTAACTTAAATCATTACAAAAGTTTTAATGAGAGTAGATTAATAGATTTTTGTGTAAATAGCAATATAATTATTTTTAAAAATCAGTACTTTCATACAAATCGTAACGCTCACTTAAAAGATGTCATAGCAAAAGTTTTTATTTATTTATTTATAAACTTTTATGTATAGTACATATGCCAGACTTATTGCTACATGAGAAATCTCTTCCAATGAATCGAACCATTTTTAAACTCACCGGACAACTTTTGTTATATTTGTGGGCAGTTTATGCTGACAAAACAACAGAATAACATTACCGAATTCATAAGTAACGTTTATAACATGTATTTTGGCCTAGCAGTCGCTTACCAAGACTATCAGTGTGTCCCACATAAAGATTGTGTGACATGCTTTCGTGAACTTCGAAGGTGGTTAAAAGAGCAAAACAATACCTTTGATTTACAATTGCCTATGTTATGGAGAGAATCTTAGAATCACATTGAAAACTCTTATTTTTGCTATTACAAGAGTACAGGCTACAATTGTAAAACAAAAAACAACTTGATATATCCAATCGTGCAATCGGTAATACATGCGGTGCCTCGCGACCCGTACGTTGCCCCTCTATCACTTCCATATTTGGAATCAATGCAATCTGAAGACATGAGCAGTGATGTCAAAGAGGTATCTTAACCTATAGCTCAATTTGGGTTAAGTGCAAAGTGGAACACAGTTATTTTTACAGTCAGAACTGAACGACTTAAAGAGAAATCTAAGCCTGCCAAAAGATGCAGCTATACTCCTCGGATCAAGACTATCGGAAAAAATATGCTTGCTTCTGGCACGTCATTTTCTTAGTATCGCAACAGAGAAAAAGGCTATGCCACATTTTGCTAAAGATCGAGATCTAGTGTATTGCAAAAATATTCCTAGCTTAGTGAAAATGTTTAACATGGAATATGACGAGAACGAATGGAGATTATTAAAAGAATCATCAAATTAAAGTTTGACAGCAGTCCTTTTGCATATTAATAATAAGTACGCCCATTCTATACATTTAAAAAAATGCAACGAAAATTTGAAAAATGTGTTTGATAAAATAAAGTACGTACATGGTATACGGTTACATGGTCTATGGAGATCTGAAGGTTACAAGTATGCTGCTCGGCCAACAAGGTGGTTACACAAAATACCCTTGTTTTCTCTGCAAGTGGGATAGTCGAGATAGAGGACAGCATTAGATAAAGGAAAATGGCCACCAAGAAATGAAATATTTCCTGGAACCAAAAATATTTTGAGAGAAAATTTAGTTCTCCGGGAAAAAGTTTTGCTACCCCTTTTACCCATAAAACTGTGAATGATGAAACAATTTGAGAAGGCGCTGAATAAAATAGGTTTTAAATATCTACACCAATTTTTTTCTAAGTAAATATCCTTTTAGGTTACTGTATTGTAACAAATGATTATTTTAAATCCAATCAAAAAAGTTATAATTTAAAAAAACTTTAATAAATTTATTTTGGTAATTGGAGTCAATTCCAATCCATGATTATTATTTGACAAAGGCAAATTTCTTTTGTATTGATTTTTATAATTTTTGATTTTACATTTTATTAAATAATGTTGATCTTCCGAACTACTATGAGCTTTTATATTATAATATTGTTTGGTTTTTAATAACTCTTTCTTTTAGGCATAAAAATTAAAAATGTCTGGACGTTTTTTATCATCACTTTTCTTTCCCAGAAACTTCACTGGTTCTATATTTTCAAACCACGTTTCATGTTAATTTTTTTATTTATTACGTACAGTATTTTATTTGAAGTCTTAATATTTCTTTTTTCCTTCTCAAATAGCAAACATTTTTTGTCTTTTGAAATATTTTGCAATTTGCCGTGTCTTGATTTTGCTGATGAAAATATTCCGTAGACATAAATTTGTAGAATACATTTATAAATATGCAACATTTTTTTCTATCTGTCACTGTTTAATAAAATTCATGTCACGTCTGCAAATTTTTTTATAATATTATCTCTCACGTCAGCACGTCTTATCATTCACGTCTTTATCTGTTTATTTACGTCTTATCATTCGCGTGATTATCTGTCGTCTGCAAATTTTTTATAATAATTTTAAACAAAATGAAGGTATACGAAACAACTAAATTTACATCTAGTACAAATCAATTTTACTACGACATATTGCGAATATGTGACTGAATACCGTTTCAACGTTTTAAAAAATGTATTGCCTCCCCGCAAGCTTTCATCCAAATTTCAAAACATTTCACGTTTAGATAATGTAATGAATGCCTATTAATGATGCATATTCTATATACATATATCAACGACTTGCGACATTGAATATATTAATGGCATAAATTAAACTGTTACTTGTGATACTCCTTTTTATTCACAATTAAATGAAACTACGTGACGTAGTATTATTTCTACTTTCTTTAGTTTCTTTACCACGACCTAGGTTTCGTTGTATTACAACATCTTCAGATGGGATATTAGCAAAGATTGCAAGAGATTTGATATTAGCAAGAGAATTGAATATTTGCTAATATCCCACCTGAAGATGTTGTAATACAACGAAACCTAGGTCGTGGTAAAGAAACTAGAAATAATACTACATCACGTAGTTTCATTTAATTGTGAATAATGAATTTCTACAAAATTAACGCCAAATATATTCAATATCACTGCTTTTTATGGTTAATTCGTAGGCTATTATCATTGAAAATTTACTTAACTTCGTCATAATAATGTAAGCAGTGCTTATTGTTTCTTTAATTTTACTTGTAATAAACACTCTTGAAATAATTTATAATACAATTGTATTCCACTTTTTCCAACATTCAAAAAATTATTGTCAAAAATAAAGGTATAAGGTATTCGAAAAAGGTAAAGGTAAAGAAAATATATGTCAAATTTCTAATAATTCCTTCGACTTATGTGGTTCACATATGTTATTAAAATTTTCTCTTTGATCAAGTTATGTTTATTAAAAATGTTTTAAATTTAACAGCACTACTAACGTTGTCAAAGAACCGAACTCACCTTGACCAGTTTCCGACCTTTCTTTTCGTTTATATTTAAAATCTTTCCTTCTTGCCAAATTTCAAGTTTTAAAGCCGACAATAAATACACCAGACGTCTT
This sequence comes from Druceiella hillmani, assembly GCA_039881145.1. NCBI lineage: Eukaryota > Metazoa > Arthropoda > Insecta > Lepidoptera > Hepialidae > Druceiella > Druceiella hillmani. The sequence goes on from JAYKKI010000002.1 coordinate 25,572,657, forward strand.
GATAATAAGTGAGCAAATTACAGCCAAAATTAATGGTTTTTAGAAATCCACATCGCAGAAACTATAAAAGACATATTTATTAACATTATAAAAGTGGTCTTTGATCATCATCATCGTTAGTTTTAAATAAGTTTCGAGTTAAAGGATTTACAAAATTGACACAAAATTATTTGTGCAAATAGCATAGTTAAGCGCATGGCTGTTGTGAATTTGCCTACGCACTACCCCATTCTTATACTGATATAATAATTATTATTAATATTCTTTCCTATTTACAATTACATTATTTTCGGTTTGTTTGTTTCGCTTTCAGACCTCAGCTACTCAATCGTATTCTGTGCGTTTATTTTTAGACATAATATATATATATATATATGTATATATATATATATATATATGTATATATATATATATATATATATATATATATATATATGAGAAGTAATATTTTATTGTTTTTTCCAATAGCGATCAGTTATTACACGTGATCATATTTATATTTATTTCCCATTTTAAATTTAATATTAATTAAATATAATATAATAATGTAATCTTTAAATTATAACTTGTCATTCGGGTGCAAGAAATAAGTACTTGTGGAAAAGGATCACTTTTCATTTTAATATTAATTCCGGTTACCTATTTTACACTGCGTACACTATGAGTAATTTACATGTACTAATTACTGCAGCAACGCACAATTAGTTTAAATAAACTAATTGTGCGTTGGCTAAACTAATTCGCTAAACTGCTTTAACTTCTACCACAAACAAGGCAAGTACGAGTAAACTGCCAGGTTGTTAATGGCACACTCGATAAATAACAGGCAAATACTTGAATTCAAATTCATTAAATATATTACGTAAGTACTTAGATTAAGAACCAATTAATTGCTCCTTTTATTAAATCTCGTAATTTATTTCTCCTTGTAACACTGCCTTTGAAAATTATATAATTGAATTGGTTACGTAAAACCTACACATATATTAATTAAAAGCTTCTACGCAAAAAACATTAAATTGGATCGAAAACTAATTAAAATCAAAGAATAAAAAATTGGGAGTTATAAGTTTTGGGAAAAATCATATTCTAAGTGGTCTAAAAAGGAAAGTTGTTGAAAATTCATTGAAAAGAACACAACTTCACTTGAGCAAAAAGATTCTGCAGCAATGAGAAATAATATGCCGTTTAAAGAATTACATTTATTTTCCTGACTACAGTTTATTTTGACATTTACATGGACTCCAATATATCTAAGATACCTAAAACTTGTGACTTAATTGATTTATTAATTTTTCTTTTCTATAACGCGTCTTGTATAAAAAATAAAAAATTAAAATGCTGACTGAATGACAGCTTCCATATTTTCACTTAACTAAATAAAACACTTGGCATATTTCAATCCACTTTCTGTACACAAATACGTTAATATAAAGAAAGTAGTTGCATAGTTTTATCCATCATAGATACGCTTAAGCTCTCTTTACCATTGTGTATAGCATAAGAAGCAAGCGCGCGTCGTTTTTAACTATCTCATCAAAAAGATTACCTTAACTCTTGAATTATACTTTCTGTTACTGCAAAATTTCAAACGTAATAATTCATCTGTCTACAAATATTTCGAATAAGAATATTTACATATCTTTATACATTAACCATACTGCAATATCACCAACAATGTGAATTTTAGTCTAATTTACACACTACTATTACATACTTACTACCAATCATTATTATTGGTAATCAAAAACTTCCTTTGTGTTTTGGCATATGTAATTGCTTAAATTTTTCTTAAAGGGTATCATAGAACGTTTATATCAAACTGTACTAAATCTTGATTCATTAATATATTAACATTGTATATGATAGCCCTGGACTAAGCCCATGAGTGTTTACTCAAATGACTTTAGGTTTTTTCGTATAGATAATTTCGTTGTTATATTATAATAAATAATTATTTTAAATGTAAACAAAAACGTTATAATTTAAAAAAGCTTTAGTGAATTAATTTTTGTAGTTGGAGTCAAACTCAATCGGTGATAATTAGTTGACACGGGCAAATTTCTTTTATTTTGAGTTTTACGATTTTTTGAGTTTTACGACCCTTTAATATTTTTAGTCTGTAATCTTTCTTTACACAGTAAGTAAAGGCCTATAGATGCTATATTAAATAAAACATCATACGATAGATATATGCGTATGATGTTTTATTTAACGTCTCGCAATTTGCTGTGACTTGATTTTGCGATGAGAATACTTGGTACGTATAAATTTGTAGAAAACATTTGTATACATACAACAATTTTTTCTAATTGACACTGTTCAATTGTCACGTCTGCAATTTTTTTATAATAATCGTAAACAAAATGAAGGTATAAAAAATATATCTCTATTACACCTCGATTGTACGACAACATATTGCGAATATTTGATTGAATACCATTTTAATGTATTTTCCTCCGCAAATTTTCATCCAAACTTTCAAAACATTTCACGTTTAGATAATTTGAATAATAAAATGAATGCCATTAATATATATTCTAATATAAATTATAATAATATATATAAATATATATAATATATATTCCATACACATATGTCAACGACTTGCGACTTTGAATATATTAATGGAATAAATTGAATTTTTTATGAAACTGCTTTTTACGTTTAATTCGTAGGCTATTCTCTTTAAAAGATTACTTAATGTCGTGTTAATAACATGAGATATGCTTATTTTTTCTTTAATTTTAGTTTAAGAAATATTCTTGAACTAATTTAGAAAAAAATCTGAAAAGTTGTTTTCACAAAAACCAAAAAATTATTATGAAAAGTAAAGGATTAAATTTGGAATATCACGTCAGCCAAAAAAGAGTTGAATAAAATCTGTCAAATTTCGAATAGTTTCTTCATATCAAGTCAGAATAGAAAAACGACATATAAAAACCCTAAAGAATGTTATTAAAATTTGCTCTTTGATCAAGTTAATCTCATTAAAAGTGTTTTAAATTATTTTTTTTATTAAATCTCGGTTTTTTTCTCCTTGTAACACTGCCTTTATAAATGATTTAATCGATTGCAATAATTTCTTTGTATCTATATTATTTTTATAAGTTCTGCCATGCAGCACTTACGATCGCAGTGAAAGTGCAATTACGACTGTGAAAGCGTAAAACAAATTTTTCGTTAATTGCCCCACGATTTTACTTTTTATTTTGTAACTCTAAGACTTTTAGTAAATTTGCTACTAAAAACATATATTAATTAAAAGCTTCTACGTGGAAAACATTAAATGGGATCTAAAACTGTCAGAAATCAAAGAGCAAAAAATTGTGAGATTTATTCTAAGTCTTCTAAAAAGGTAAATTGATGAAAATTTACTTAAAATAACATAAGGTCGTTTAAGCAAAATATTCTGCATCAATGGGAAATAACATGCGGCTTAAAGAATTACATTTTGTTGTCATGGCCTCGGTTTATTTTGACATTTTATATGGACTTCTCATTAAAAAGTAATACATCTGCATATAATAATGTAAAACAATAGAATCAGTCTATTAGGTTTTGTGATATCCATTAAGTTATAATATAAAAAAAAGGATGCGTGACTCCCACGCACTGCAGAAGTAAAACTTTTTATATATAGGTTTTATGAAGGAAAGGTATGAAAATATTAAGGTATTCGTGTGTAAAGAAAAAACAATAAAATATTATACTATTCATACTTCCACTTAATTACTTAGTGTAAAAACTAGTGAGCCAACAAATTTACTCTGACTTTACGCTCCTGATACAATAGTAAACTATTTTGATAGAGGTATAACATGGCAGGCAGACTAGTCATTATTTAGTATATACTGTAATTGCATTTTTGCCAATACAAGTAGTCTCATTTGGTCGTTGCTAACAAATTAAAATTGCTGGAATATGGATGTAAACTTAACTTGCTCAGCACCATTCCGCAGCAATATTCTAATTTCATAGTTTAGGAATCATCTAAAATATGTTACTTTTCATATTTAACGTATATTATATATTTATTTGGCTTTATATCAAATATATCATGTAAAAATGAACATGCACGTGACTTCTTTTCAATTTGTCGCCTCTTGTTGCATAAAATGCATAAAATTGTTTTCAATTTTTATTATTATTTCGTTGGAATTTCAAATTATTTGCTAATTATTTATTAAGTTTAAATTATTTCTGAAATAATTAAATGATATGAAAAATGTAAATTACTATATAGATTTTAAAATAGATATGGGAGACAATAAAATTCAGGAGTTTCAGGAAGAAAGAAGGTTTTCGAAGTGTTTACTATTGTTAAGTTGTAGAATCTAAAATCAGATAATACCTAAGACTTGTGACTTAATTGATTTATTAATTTTCTTTTTTATAACGCGTCTTGTATCAAAAATGAAAAAAGGAAAAAGGTGACGAAATGACCGCATTCGCCCTCACTCTATCTTTTAACATAACAATAAAACACTTGATATATGTCAATTCACTTTCTGTACACAAGTACGTTAATATAGAGAAAGTAGTTGCACAGTTTTATCCATCATAGACACGCTTAAGCTCTCGTTACCACTGTGAGTAGCATAAGATTCAAGCTACCGTCGTTTTTAACTACATTCTTATCAACTTTTCGGAATCTGTTTAAATTTTAATTGTTTTTGAAATAAAGTTCCCTTGGATCGCCGCGCATTTTTTTTGTTCTATCGTTGTTCAAACATCACTTTTCATGTTTAGTACTTAAAAAAAGCACATGTTTCAGCATTTAATTTTTATGTGACCAATAAAATTAAACGAATGATACTTTTATTAAGAAAACGGTTGTTCTATTAATGATTTTGATCAAAAAAAAGCAGAAATAGTACTAACACCTTAATCAAATTTATTGTTTCGTATGTGTAATAATATACTCTATCAACATTTAATTCGTCCACTCCATACGAGACACTGTATATATATATATATATATATACTGTATATATACAGTACTGTACTGCACTGTATATATATATATATATATATATATATCGACTAAGCGCTTTTAAGTGATAACATTTTTAACCTTTTTATTAGCATAGAATTCATTTTCGGAATGTGTTTTATGATAATAATTTTATGCATACTATTTCACAAATACGCTAAAGTTCTTGGGATATAATTTTTATAAGTAAAGTGCAACATAATACATTCAAGGGCATATCCAGTCAACTTTAATTTCTCGTATAATTAATATAAACATACTTCTTAGCCTGATCTTTCAACCATCCATGATGATGGGTTGATATCAGTTAATTGCTGATTTCTATTTGTATTTGAGAATAATAAATGCAGTCGATAAATTAAATTACTTTTATTTTGATTATATTATTGCGCCCAATACTCAGTAGTACTGATTGATGTATAATTTTATATATATAAATGGAAACTCATATATAAAAGAAAAATATATCACTTGTAAAAATTGAAAGTGAATAAAGTAGAGGAAGAAATGACTAATAGGAGCAATACAATAAAAGAACAAATTAGGAAAGACTTACCAAGTCTTAATGCTTAGTCTAGGCATATCAAACGAGTCATCTGTTGTCAAGCCAGACAAAGCCATCATTCAAATGTACTTAGCAATATTTTACATCAAAATTGAAAACAAACTCGAGCATTTATATAAAAGTAGACTAATTTTTTAACATAAGCTTATTGAAGCCTCCTGACTGTTGTGAAGCGAAAAGGGGCAAAAAAGAATTATTTATTTATTTTTGTAAAGACTAGTAGCCGTCTGGTGGTCGAAGTTAGACCGTAGTTCATAAAATTTTCATATTTAAACCTTTTTAAAGTTCTTATTAAGTCAAAGGATATACATCCATAAACATTACATATATATATATATATATATATATATATATATATATATATATATATATATTCTAATTTTGTGCTATCAAGTCAGCTGAGAATGTGAACAAATACTTCATTAGCGCGTATTGTTTGCCTGAATTCCCCGCAATAACTACGAAATTCACGATATAATGTTAGTAACAGTTGAAAAAAAAAACAAACTTTAACTGTGCCAAATCTCACATTCCTCCATCCATATACGCAATATGTTCAAAAAAGAGTACAAAATTTTCTCGTCACACACACACATATACATATATATATATACATATATATAATATACGGATGTTAATTACGGTTTATCTTTTCCACCGAAAACATTGCATATAAAAAAAAGAAATTGTTGAAACTCGTCCTGATTATTATAAAATATTTTGATGTAGCGATAACTGATTATAAAGAAATGGTTTTTCTATTTTTATGAAAAGGATTATTACATTTTGTTCATTCCACCGAACAAAGAGCAATTTAAAAAAGTCCGTGGTTATTCGGGTGCCCACTTCATATTTTACCAGCCTTTAACACCATACGAATATACAGGTTCGGAAAAAAGGAACTATACTTATTTTTTTAAATTTAATTATTTATAAAAATATTTAATTTTTTTTTTGCAAAAAAAATGAAATATTTTCCATAAATTATTTATTTAGATTTAGCAATTACATACAAAATATAACCTCTGCCCAATATACACCTCTCGCAGCATAACAAATGTGAGCTTTATTCATTGCGTTTTTCATCACATTCCACCTAATTCTGGCGTTATCCCACTGAGAGCATCTCGGATATTCCGTTTTACTGTAGAAGTTTCGTCCGCTTGTTTCATAGACACGTCCCTTTAGAGAGCCGCAAAAAAATTCGATTATCTTGGGAACCAATCAAAGTCACCATTTCTTGAAACGATTGATCTTAAAATATCCACATCAATGTCTCGATTGTATCTCTTGCGGTGTGATATGTGGATCTTCTTGAAAATACATGTTATGCAACTACAACTGATCCATTTGAAGTAACAAAAAATTGTTACTCGTCTCACGGTAAAGGTCCCCAATTATTGTTACAGCAGCACTTGTAGTATTTTCAAAAAAATAGGCCCCAATTATTTCTCTGACAAAATTTTACATTATATTGTGACTCTACGTGAACGCAATGATCGTTCACGATCATCAACCAAGATTGAATTTACGATATCTCATTCTTACTCCGATAGCTAGAATGGTCTTTGTTAACAAATTCACTGGGTTCGAAATGGGCTTCATCACTCATTATGATTTTTTGATACAAATCTGAATCTTCATTCGATCTGGTCAACATAAAATTACCGAAGTTAAGACCGCGTTCACGATCCCGATAAGTTTTTGAGTTATTTGAGAGAACCTTATATAGGAACAGATGCAGGTCTTTCTAAAGAATAGTTGGTATTAAAGACCTCTTAATTCTCACTTGCTGAGATCATTGCCTGATAGACAATGTAAGATATTCGGCTAAGCTTCTACGAACATTTTCAATATTCTCTTCTCATACGACGAGGAACACGAACAGTTTGCAAACCAATCTTTTGTTGAGAAAATTGCGACCAATTTTGGGTAAAAACCATTAACTTTCGTGACTAAAAATACCTTGATTGCAACGTGTTTATTAAAACACATTTCGTTATTAAAACCCGTTAGCGTGTTTTAATAATTAAACAGCAAAAAATGCTCCATAACAAATTTTCCGAATCTACACAAATAATAGTCAAATTTGCAATATAAATAAAATGGCGGCAAAAAAATTCTATACCTGGAGGTACAGAAATGTTAAGTGGGTCAACCTGTGCTTTCATACATACGTACATATATGCAGACACCAATGTAGCTCGTTCTTTTCTACTAATATTTCCTTTGAAAATAAAATATAATTCCTTTACATGCATTGACCCCTTCTCGTTGCTAATGCAATACTTTCACCATTTTGATTAAAGTTCAAATTAAATCATGAAAAGGAGATATAAATTATTTTTCAATTCGCACTGGAACTGAAGTCTTAAAAGGACCAAAAATCAATGGATGGTTGATTTTTGGATGATATTAAAAATCAATGAAAATTACTAACTGAAAAAAGACAACAAAAAATATAAATATATGGAAGGAAATTATATAGCCAGCCAACGCTTATAAATAGCTATAAAAATCAACGAAGAAATAACATATATTTCTACATAATGGCATACTTTTTAATTTTATTTATTTTTTCCAAAAAATCCTTGCTAATTTTAAAATTTATAAATATTTTGAGGAATAGAATACAAAATAAACGAAGATTAAATAGGACCATAGAAAACAACAAAAAGAAACATGTATGTATTGAAAAATTAATTTATAACTATTTAAATTAAAAGTAGTTAACTGGTTAAATATTGGTATATTGCAATACTAAACCGTTAGTAATACAGTTGCTACATGTACGCTATGTATTAAATCCTTTCGCTTGTGTTCAACATTTAGAAATAAACAAAATATTTATCTCAATATTACCAAATTATTAAATCTATTCTTTAAAAAATATTTTTTTATATAGCTCTCTTCCGCGATACAGGAAATTACATTATAATGTGCATTATATTTTATTTTATAATTCTTTATAAATGAATTACACCTGGTCCTGTATATAATACTAAAGCCTACATAAATTCAAAATGACTGAATTAATTAGCAGTTTAGTGCGGATGAGATCGTTAAAACAGGGCTTTAACAAAGTTAACATCTTTAAATTTCCGGGAGTGCCGTATGGAAAATCTGCGTATATACATATATGAACATACTTCTCATGAATCCTAATAATGTGATCGTAAAATAAGAGATAATAGTCCGTAACTACGCCGAGATGTGGTTATTTAAATCTATGCGACGTATTTGCTACCGGAACCAGAATTTGCCACTATATATACACTCGTGAATGAGTTCAAGCTTGGTAGTAGTCATCATTATATACTTTGAAGTAAAGTTCGCTGCTTACATTGGAATAAACATGGTTTCTCTTGATGTCCGATTTTATAGTGTGTGCTATCACTAAATTCGGCCACTTCAAACACTTTTACAATTACTCAGGTTAAATCCGACAAAATGTTATTTTTTTTAAATCTCGCCTAGTTTATAGAGTAATTGAAGATTAAATTTTAAATGAAATCATAATTATACGTAAATTAATACCCCTGTGATACTAGCGCGGGATGTCACGTAAATAAAATTTAAATTGTTTTGCTTTATAATATATTTATAATTACCTAAATTTAATGTTCAAAGTGCCTTCGTACTTTCGCAGTCGATGCACTTTGTCAGTCAATGCACTTTCCAACCGACGACATTTATTAGTGTAAGCTCTTTTCATAAGTCGGGGTCCTCTTGAATCTATTATAGTATTGTGCTGAACGCCTGTAAAATTTTATACTATTCTGCGAACAATGGTGACAAATGCGTCGATTCCACACTATGTTTTTTTTTAAAAATAAACTTTCGTCAGACCAAATAAACAAATAAGGATTTTACATAAACATTTGTAAGGCAAATCAGCATAATGACTCTACGTACATAAGCTACAGTCAGTGCTAATGCTTTTATTTTTTCAATAGTGTACGGGTATTGGTTAGCTTTTTTATTAAGTTCTGTGTATTGGCGTACGATTTAGTTTAATAATCTGTCACAGCGTCTGGTAATCAAATATGGCTCCATATTAAAAACTGAGCCAGTTTTGTTCCCATGTTGTTGATATTTTTAGAATATTAACATCTGATCTCACAAGAATTTCACTAATTCCACTCACCCAAAAATATTACAAAAATTAAGTAGCGAGCATTTATATAATTACTTAAACACGAATCAACTGTCATTTCGAGAACAATTGTATCTCATAGAAAAGATTCAAACCTTCTGATTGATTGCAGATCTCTGTGATGGATGTCATATTAAATAATAAAAAATCCAGAAAGGTTTGCTTTACACTTGCAATTAAAATAAGAACAATTTTAATAATAAAAAGGGTAATTTCGCAACATTGCCACATTTATTACATTTATCGAAATATGAAATATAGGTTGACGTATTTACATATTAATGACACGACGATTTTTAAATTGGAGAACAAAGTGGTACGTCATTGAAAAAAATAGATGTAATTGCAATCTACCTATGATGCATTATTACAGATTGAAGTGGCGGAATTTAGTAGTGGTACATATTGTACACTAATGCTCGAATTATTAGAATAATATTTTAGAAATAATCTTTATAGTGTGCTAAAAAAATTTACTAAAAAACTAAATATTAAAAGATTGAGACTAATGAATGTCAAATTCACTAAAGAAAAGGTTCATTCCCGAACAGAATCTGTAATGTAATACTTTTCTTTTTATTTTTCTTTCCATTCGGCTTTACACAAAAATTGTGATAAATTATTATACAATAGTTTTCAAGGCTAAAAATTAAATCTCTAGCGAGGTTATTTCTATAAAAAATTAAATACCGTCTGATCTAAGATTGTGGTTATGCCATGTTTAAACTGGTTTTTAAAGCATAAAATAATATATTATAACTCTGAACTAGACATATTTTCAGATTTTTCAAGAACAAGTTGAGAATTAGTCCATAATGGTATTAGAAGTTGTGGACACTAAGAAGATGATGAAAAACATTTCCACATAATTTATTATGAGCTGTTAACAGCATTTATAAGTCTTAGAATATTTACAACGGAATAAAGCTGAGTGAAATCGTATTAAGAATCGAAAACTTAACGGCCATGACCCATATTAATCGAAAGAGTGGCACTCGCTTTCTGTACTTAAATAGATGGACCAACGATCTATGGCAATGGTACGAAAGTAGACAATTATGACTGTATGCATCTTGAATTAATTTTAGGGAAAATAGGAAGGAATCAAGACTTTCAAATTCCGAAATTCCATGGGGGTTGTATGATGCGCCTTTCGATAGAAATATAGTATATGGTATAGGTGACCTTAAGATTGAACTTATTGCAAATAATTATAATGTTACGTTTCAAAACTATGTGTCATGGATTCCAAGACCAAATGCTTACACCATAGATGCCTTTACTTTAAAATTGCTTCGTAAATTTTTCTATGTCCCATTACGAAATTAAAAAGAAAAAATAGAAAGGACAGTCCCGCGGTGGCGATCTCAGCTTTTGTGCCCGCTTCTCAATTCAAAGGCTATATATGAACATATATAATTGGAATCTTGCTATGATTTACTGTCTTCTCCTTACAAAGATCTACATCATCCCGAGAGAACTTACAAAAATCTACATCATCCTGAGAGAACTCTTATATTCAAATATAAGCATAGACCAAAGCCTAAATATTGAGAGGCTTTATATCTCTATACCGTCTCAATTTATGTGTTGGATTTATTTCTCTATGAACACAATAATTTTAAATTATTTTCTAAATAACTAGTTACATTTCTAACCCTTGTCACTGCATATAGGGTTCAAACATAAACGGATTTATTTCACTATGAAGACCATATTTACAATTATGATCTAAATAACCGATTATACACTTATTTGTACAGATAATATTACAATTAATGATAACAGTAGTAACATTAAGTTCCCAGCTTCTATCAAAACATGGACATCTGGCAGTTCCCACACTAAGGTAATAATACCATTTTTTTAAAACAATGTTAACACCTGTCCCACATCCAAAATCATGTTATCTATATGCCGCTAAAATTGTACCACCAAGTTGTAACACACCAATCATTACCACAAGAATGTCCTGCCATACTGCCTCCACTGCATTTATGGATAGAGGATTAAATAAACTTTATGCAGTAGTGGGTCCGATGTCACTAAGTTCACAACTCACAGCACAAGATATACATCCACCTACACTACCTCGGAAAGAGATGATAACATCGAAGTTACTGGGAAAGGCAGCAGATTGGACCACTAATTCTCGTTTTATAGCACGCACGCACGCACTCATGCACACATGTAATCATGTATGCACGCACGCAGTCATGCATGCACGCACGCGCACACACACGCGCGTGCGCGTTTGTGTGTGTGTATGTTAATTGAACTACAATAATCGTTTAATAGAATAGAAGTTGTGCTATGCTACGCAATTAATAAATATTGTTGATTATAAACAAAATTTTCTTCTTCAAATACCTACATCAGTACGGAATATAAGGACGAGACTATAGAACATTATTTGAGAGATCGGACCAACTTACCTAGTGAAATCCGATCCCTAAATGTGTAAAATAATCTTGTCCTTATCTTAGTCCCAACCTTGTTTACGTGTTGAGGATCATTTAGTCGATTTTTTGTTCACTTTGTCCTTTATTGAAAAATCCTGTTCAGTATCTATACTTACAAATAATAACATTGACCGGAAAAGAGTGCTCCAATCGGGTTTACAACAGAGTGTACCACGAGGAAAGTGTTTCGTTTCATTCTTTTCTGATTTTTGACCTTTAAAGATTGTGGGTAGCGCTATAGAACAAGAGGCATATTACATTAGTATAAATATGAGGACAAGGTTTATTCGCTTAATTAATGGTCGGATCTCTATAGGTAAGTTAATTCAATTAATCAATTATTGAATATAATTGGCGTTAATTTTGTAGAAATTCATTATTAACAATTAAATGAAGCTACATGATGCAGTATTATTTTTACTTTCTTTAAGTTCTTTATCATCTACTTAGGTTCATTGTATTAAAACATCTTCAGGTGGGCTATTAGCAATCTTTGTAAACTCGTTCCATTAAGCTAAATGGTGTACAATATTTGATCTCACCATTTTCGTACACAAAAAGAATAAAAAGTATGATACAAATATGATCGGCAGGTTGCTCTGTGTGTACGCCTATGGGCTTATAGCAGACCATCACCAAACTCCGAAAGCTCTGTTTGTTCCTTGATATAATCTTTATGTAATGTATATTTCATAACCATTCAAACTTTCTTTTAGGGTGCAGAATTTATTCCGTTGTTTCCTTAAATATAAAATGCTGGTTGGCGAATCCAAAGTGCACAATTGTCTTTACGTATACTTAACCAAACCACATAATATCATATATTTTCCAAAATATTTGAAAAACAAAATTAAATCACAAAGTGTTAACTTTCAAAATAATGACTATCGTAGTTGTGAAGTGTCATAAGCGATGAGAAGATTAATGTAATTAAGACATCGGCTGTAGTACGTTTGAGACGTAGGTGCGAAACTTGAAAGGTACACCAAGATAAACTCGATTTATCGCTAAAAATTTTGAACTTTTCAAGTTATTCTCCCTTGGTATCCTAAACACTATAATGTACTTAAACTCTACCTAGCTCGGATAATAATATTAAGGTGATTTTATCTCAATATTAAAAAGAAACAGAACAACAATCAATCACGTGCAAGATGGAATTACATAATTATTGTTGGGTGCCATGAACACCCACTTGAATATTAATAGTAACACACTTCAACTACATGCTAAACATTGGCACATCTACTGCGCTTCCATAGTACGTTTACTATGCGTGGTGTCTCTCTGGTACAATACCATAACACATTGTGCGTATGCGTGGAGCTAAGTGGGGATCGTTGCGACTTGAATTGACTGTAAAGACGAAGATATTTCCTTATATCTTGAAAAATATTTCACATCCAAGAACTTTTTCTTAAAAGTAATGGTTAAGCAGTTGTAAGGTAATCTACAAACATATAATGTAAAATTGTTCACAAAAATCGTTCGCCTTGGTATTTTCATTCAATTTATACCTAATTTTTAATATTCACGATTTTTTGAGATATTTCTAAGCTATTGTTTTGACGACATGGGCGGGAGAGCAATTTTTAAATATTTTCTCAAAAAAAACATGTAAATTAATATATTGTGTAAATATACTGTTGAATTTGTTTCGTGATAGACTTTTATTCGACATTCTGCAACATGAAGGCATTTTTTTTATACTTCTCAATTTGTCTCCTAAAATTGAAGCCCAGAATCAAAATTGAGCTATTTACTCTTCACGTCACTGATTTGAAATTTTGCACATAGATACCATATTTCTGTGCAAAATTTAAAATTTTTGTTGCGAGTAGTTTCTAAGAAAATAACTTGTAATAGATAGGCGAAATACGAATCGATACAGAAGCGATTCCAATAGTTTTCTCTTTTCGCCCTTATGCTATAGAATACTAAAAATGATTATAGAGAAGAATTATAAAGTATATATTACTGATTTTTTATCACCTATCTAGCTCAATAACAACACTGCGCGATAACAATACGAACCTAACCCAATCAGGCAAATTTTAATCCATCCTAACCCTATCTAACTAATTTTAACCTTGTTTAACTTAATCGAATCTAATTGAGTCTAACATAACCTAATATAATTGAGTCTAACATAACATAACCTAATAACATAATATAATTCAACATAGCGCAACCTAGTCTAAAGCAATTAAACATAATGTGACCTAAGCCAACATAACTCACTTTAATTCAAATCATTCTTATTAAACCCAACCTTACTAAACATAACCAAGCTAACTTTATCGAGCATAATCTAACCTGACTGAACCTAACCTAATCATACCTAACCCCTTCTAATCCAATCTAATCCTATTTAACCCAGCCTAACGTTACCTAACTCAACCTAATCTTATCTAACGTCAACCAACCTAATCCAGTCTAACCTCATCTAATTGAATCTAGTCCATACTAACCTAACCTAATTCAGCATAACTGTAAAACCTGACCTTACGTCGCCTAACTAAATCAATATTTTATTACAACAATAAATTTTCCGGTACATCTGATAGAAACAATGAACCTCTCAGCAATCCTCAAACGACTCTTTTACTTTTTATCAAGTCTGAAGAGTGTTTTGAGCCTTATTAGCAAGCACATATGCGGAAGTTTTAAAAATTTAATTTACCTCCACTGAACACCTAATTAATATAACGCCATATAAGGTAATAATTTTTTCATTTTAAAAATAAATTTCTGACCTGAAGGGCATATAAGAAGACAGTAATTATCTCTATTTTGTATTTGCAGGAATTCGTGCGAATCTAAAACAGTTTCTACTTCTTATAACCGTTTAAGTAAAGGGTAAGTAAAATTAATTAATTCTGAGTCTATGTATAAATATATTCTCTAGAGGGATTAAGCTATGTGTAAATATTACTTAAGTTTCTTGCGTTGCTATTTTAACTTACATTTCAACTTACTAATGAATCCAGAAACATTTGGTCTCCTGAGGCTGGTCTAACTCTACGTCGTAGCGAAGTCCAATTGGTGACGTGAATTTCAATTTGAATTATTTTGCCGACGTCGAAATTATTTCGAATGTAAAATTGCTTGAACAAAATAATACTAATGTGTTTTTTTTCTTTTATTTCATTATGGCACTTCATGTGCTTTCGTAATAACTGATTCTAGTATTATGTATTTTTAAATACATAAATATTGATTATATATCTACATCGTTAAGTAGAACCACATTTTCCATATATCATCCATTGGACTTGATCGTTTTTACTATAAAATATTTGTACAATACTATACCAATATTATGATATAGAAATAGGTTAATTTATTTTTATTTCGGGAAGATATATTAAGAATAATATGAATAAATGCTTCTTCATGAGCATCAAATTGTGCAACTAAAAACCTTTCAAAATTTAATTGGGAAATGTAATAACAAAAACATTCAAAATTTTACTATCAGTGATTATTGATAATTTACAGCCTAATCTATTTGTAAACAGATTTCGGTATGACAGCTGAAAACTACGAGTGATTTATAAATATTAACAAGAACCATTTTACCTGTATTTGTATGGAAATCAGCCCAATACATTTCGAAGCACTCATAAAGTAAGATTTCGTATTTGTCTATATATTTAAAAAATAATTTAAATCAAATGTTCTGTAAGAATTTTAACAAACGAAGAGAAAAATTATAAATTTGACCTCGATTTGAATTTTTTATTTTATTCATTCTGTATCAAAAATTAGCTAAATTAGTAGTTTTTCCCAAAACGCTTCCCAGTCATATACTTATTATTTTAATTTTTTCCAACATCCTTCTGTTTTCTCAATAATACTTTGACCAGTTTTATAATTTTGTTTAACTTCGTTATGTGTGTTTTTCTTGATATTTGCTAATAAGCAGAATAAGCATTATTTTTCTATGACATGCATTACGTATGGTTAATTTACTAAAATTAGATATATACTAAAATTATATAGATATGATACTAAAATTATATTATATGACTAAATCAGATAAGCGGAGGCAAGCATAAAATGAACCGATAAAGCTGTATATACTTTCAAGAAATTCATCATATCTTATTATAACAGGAGTTTACAACGCGTACTGAGGCAAGAATACGGCAAACATCAATAATATTTACATGTTTCTATGCTAATTTTCCCAGAGACTACACTCATTTATAATTTCAAATTTACAACTCTGTTTTTGCTGTTTACTTCGTGATAAGGATCAGAATTAAGTAAGATTTGTGGTTGTCATAAGTATGTTAAACAAATAAAATATATTATTTCAGATGTCATATTGCTCTAAAATTAAACATGATTCATAATTTCAAATGTGTGTATCCACAGATAGAACACACGTCATTTATCTCTTATTTACTTAGTGGATAATAGTAATGATAATAATAGCTTTATTAAATTTAATTCTATCCAAAAATTTAAAATAACATAATTTCAATACAAACAAAATTATAAATAGTTAATAATATAATTAGAAACGATTTAACAGAGTTAAACATAGTTTAAAAGTTTAGCATAATTAGAATTAAATTTCAAATAATTATTTACATTAATATTTTGTATTGTGATATTGTTACATTATAGGTAGAAATTATTTTTGTATGGACCCTCTTCGGGTAAAAACCTCCTAAGGTATGCCACTTCTTTCTATCTTTGGCGGTGCTTAGCCAACCTCGTCCTGCTTATGTCGCTATTTCATCCGCCAATGTGGTCTGCAGATGGCCTCTTGCTCTTCTTCCTCGTGGTCCGGACCAATGAAATAGTCATTTCCATTTTCTTTGTAGCGAATAATTTAAAGCGTCTGTAACTTTGGTTTTTTTCCGAATGTCCGCATTCCTTACCTTATCTTTGAGTTTTAAACCCATGCTGCTTCCTTCCATTCGTCTTTGAGTGGTCTGGATTTTGTTTTTTGTTTTGGCATTGAATGTCCAAATTTGGCACCCATAGGTTAGATATGGTAAAATAGTCGTGGCCATAGCTATTTTGTTAGTGGACAACGGTAATTGCGATTTGAAAATTTCTTTATGAGCCCAGTATTTCTTCCAGGCGATCGCGACTCTCCGGTCTACTTCTGAATTTCTATTTTTATTAAAAGATATTTGTTTACCCAGATATATGTAAATTTCTATGAATTCGAGAAGTATGTAGTTGATCAAGATTCATGACTTATGATAGTCATAACTTTTATTTTTTCGAGGTTAATTTCTAATCCGATTTTGAGCTAGTCTAGTGTAAGTAATTTATCATTATATTTAGTTCTTGTGGACATTCTGAGAAGAAGATAAAGGTGTCGGCAAATCTGAGATGACTTAAAAAGTTTTCATTCATGTTAATACCTTGCTAGGTTCCTCATTACATATTGTAGAGGTTATAAAAAAATTTAAGAAATTGGGTCGCCTTGTCTCACATTTCTCTTTATGTTGATTGTTGATCCAACTCTATCTGACTAGACTGCACTTGTGCTGTTATCGTAAACTTCTTTTAGGATATTGATGTATTTTTCTTTTATATTAACTAATTTCAACGTTGCCAGATGCTTTCGTGTAATGTTGAGTCAAAAGTGTTTTTGTAATCTATGTACAGGGGTCTGTTGAATTCTACGTATTCCTATATCACCTGACTAAATAACTTGGATGTGAAAACCGCTAAAACCGCTTCTGAAACTGGTTTGCTCGATCGGTTGGTGTGCCTGTGTCTGGGAATATTCTTTCATGTAGACAGGAGGCGAATAGTTTGTAGAGACAAGGCATGAGGTTTATGGGGCGGTAATTCTCTATGTCAGCAGGGTGAACTTTTTTATATAACAAAATAATTTCTGATTCCATCCATAGGTGTGACACAGCTTCTTCCTTTAATATTTTATTACATATTGATTTGTGTCAGTAGTAGAGACTTAGCAAACTTCATACACTCGTTTGTGATCCCGTCTGTTCTGGGCTTTTTTCCGGCTTAAGTTTCGTCATTTCTTTCAATATTTCTGGCTCTGAAAACTGTTGTAATAGGGAGGTATCTGTTCAGCGGTTAAAAACCTTACTTTGCTTTGATGTGCCTAGCTGGCTGTATAGACTAGCGTAAGACTCAGTAGTCACATTTATGATCTCTGTGCTAGACTTGCATTTGTTAGTGTGAGGCTGGAGTGATGTAATCCATGTCTTTGATAAATTTAATTCGTCCAATTGTTTTTTTAAAAAGGTCATACAGAATGGATAACATGAATGAAATTATTTGAAACTACTAAGTTAAGTTATATTTAATTAGTTGTCAAGAGAATGGCAATACGAATTTAAATGAAAGACGTAAATCCTTCATACCCTGTACTTCTGAAATTTTCGTCCGTAGTGAAAATCTTCTAATATTGGTTTATCATTCAAATTAAACATCAAATATTTAATATAAAAATGACATAAAAACTAATATCAATTTCAGGATAATAACAATAAACAGAAACACTGCTTAAAGACAAAAACAACTTTTAAAAAAAAACTTAAACTAATAATCAAGTTTTGAACTATTGAAATACCTTGCAACTTTGGTTCCAAAGTTATGTTTTGAACACGATAAGTCGAGGTTAGCCATCAACATGCAAGTAAGTTAGCCATCAACTTGACATGCAAATATGAAATAAAATTACAAAATAATCAAAAAATCACCGTTCGCGTAACGGTAGCAAACTCGCATATATATATATATATATACATATATATATATATATATATATATATATATTTCATGCACTGGCTATGAGAGGAAGAGAGAAAGAAAATGTGCGCACGCCCTGCTCTCTCTTTCTTCTACAGTGTGATACAGACAATAAGGCTTGCACTGTGTCGAGATAAACGAAACATTACTGGCTATGAGAGAAAGAGAGAAAGAAAATGTGTGCTCGCACCTCTCTCTCTTGTCCCTACAGTAGTATACGAAATGTAACTCTCTCTCTTTCTGTCTTCACTAACTTATATGTCCCTCTCAACTTACGTTCGCCTCGCTCGATCATACTTTTCGTAACGCTCTCGTCACGCATTCACCAGCTTACTCCCCAAGTCAAGCGTGCGTAAAGAAGTTTTACTTCAAAAATGACGCCAATTTCTTTACCTAAGGGTAATAGATATAACCTGTTAATATTTTGAATGAATGTGGTTCTAATAACCAACTTAATCAACAACCAACGTAATAAAGAGATTCCCTTTGAACAGGAGCAGGAAATGGAGGGATTTTGGAACAAATATAAGCATGAGCTTGAGAAAGTGGGAAATGGTTATAAATATATTATATTTGTACACTATACAGGGCTATCGATGGCTTAGTAAACAACGTCAACAAATATTAACATCAAGAAACTGAATCAAATAATTTGAATTCTTCTAAAGAACGTAAACGTCAGCAGATATACTTATTTTATTGACTACGTTATGACGACCCGCTGTCAGTGGAATAATTTGAAGCATTATCGCCAATTAATGTACACGCAAATATTATGATCGACTCTAAGCCAAACGCCTGAATTTACCAAATCACTATGGAATTCTTCAAGGTTACAGGAAAGGACTTTATTATATTATCTCAGAATAATCTGTTTGAATGATCGAACGCTATAAGCATAAAAGAAAGCTATGATTCTATAAAATGCGATAGTCAAGAATAGAAAAATTATAATGGCATTAATCTATTCTCGATCGTTGTTAAAATTTTCTTAGAAATTATTAAAATCAGGCTGCCTATACGTCGGGCAAAGATCAAAGAAACTGAATCAATCAAATCAATCGAGGCTATGTAGATCAAATATTGTCACTTCGTTGCATCATATGAGAATAAAAAAGATAAATAAACAAAAACCGACTATCTTAGTTTTTATTTACTACCAAATCTGCATTTGTCAGAATTCATTGGCTGGCACTTTGAATAACTTTGGAGTCCGAACATATTCTCCAAAAAACCTCCAACGGTCTATTATTCACCTCATGTCTGGTGTTCATCAATGGATGTTATCTCTCTACTTCTGTTCATTATTATATTGGATGCCATAATGCAAAACACCTTTCAAGTTTAGTTTAATCAAAACCATTACTTAATAGACCTTATGTTCCCCGACGTAAACAGAATGATTTATAAGCCCCAAACATTTTTTATGTAACACATCTGATACGAGAAAAGGCAACCATCGTGGATAAAAATGATGGAGAATGATATTGGGAGCGTTGTATAAATAATTAATCAGTGGGCAGCACAAGTTCTCCCGTCATTTTGCTGTCATATTAGCTGAGACTTTCATATATGTGTTGACACAATAAAAACGTGTTTGTCAATTAAAGTGTTTAAGCGTATTAATTAATTATATGCCAAGAAATATGATATAACAGGGAGCATATCGGCTTCGGGTAAACTTTCATCAAATGCCAACTAGGAACCAAAGAAAAGGAAAAAATTGAGAAAAAAATGTCTTCAATAATTCATAAACTGGAAAGTGAGTAGAAATATCCACCTGGTACTATTCTTACCACTGACTGAATAATGTTTCAGCTATTTTGGAAATATTTATTTGTACCAATTACGTACTAATAGATTCAGAAGAACTAAAAAATATAAGTTGTATGCATACTTAAATATAGTAAAATTACAAAAGTTTAATATTTTTTAACAACGTGCACGTAAAATATTGTTGTAAAAAATTTGTTTATAAAAAATACAAATATTTCATCTACAAATTTTATTTTCGTTCAATTTCCTTTCATTAAATCTATGCTAAATGGTAACTTAATTTCGTAATTTTGTAAATTTTATAATTTTGAAAATAAAAAAAATATTCCATAGAACAATCAGACAAGGTGCAAAAATTAGTCGTGTTTCATATTTTTGCACTTCAAGATGCCCTTAAAACAAAAGGGTCAAATTTCCCTGAGGCGCTGCTCAGAAAATGGAAATGTAGGACTCTTTGTCATGCCTGACAGAGTTAAATTAAAATGCATACTAACTATGTTAATCAAAGACTCGAGTTAAATTACTTTACAGTGTTATTTTTCTCAAGAAATTACCCAGTTGGTATATAATGATGGTCACTGTATTTAGAAATTCGTCCATATTTTTAATAGAAATTACCCAACTGATGTATAATTATAATTAGTAATTAAAAAAATTCTTTTTGATGTATATTGATAGTAACTGAATTTAAAAATTGGTTTATGTTCTTTCTTAAAATATACATTTCAATTTAATGGAGAAACATCCTTATTTGGAAATAAAACTATGTTTCAATCCACATTTGAATTATCGAATTCGCGAACTATTTTAACGGACATAAAATCGAAGCCCTGCTATTTAATCAGACGGAATGGAATTTGACAAGCAATAAAGACTTTAATGTATAATGTTATCGTGTCAACTTGTAAATAAGCATAACTTCATTTTATAAAGAGTAACACTAATTTCATATATATTTTTTGCTCGTTTAATGTAAATATTTATATATATATATATATATATATATATATATATATAAATATATATATATATATATATATATATATATATATATATACATATACATATATTTATGAAGCTAAATATTATGGAGAAGGTCAAATGGCGATTTAAAGAAGCTTGGTCGAAAATATATTTGAATTATAGCTAAGTGCCTTAAAATAAAACCGAATTACGCTTTTATTTTCAGATCTTTACCTGAAAGAAAATATGATTCTTTTCCTTTCCTTTCTCTTCTTTCTGATCTGCCGTGGTGTGGATCTCGTCGAATGTGGCTCTTATTTATATTATGTGGGTGTGCACACACGTAATAGAGTAACTATATAATATTATTAACGACGTGTTCCAAAATAATTTATGATGGGATTTAAATTACACTGCAAAAGTATCATCTAAATAGTTGTATTTTTATTATGTAACTCTTTTTAGGGCGATTCTTATTCAATAGTTGTTTGTAGGTCGTTAAATTTTTTTTTTTAAATTTTTGTTGCATTTAATTTATGTATATTCTTTACCAATGTTACGGATCTGAAAACAGTAATATATAGATAAATATTTAATAAATAAATCGAATAAAATGATTCGAAAATATTATCGCAGGCCAATATTCTGGTTTATTAATAATTTTAAAAATTAACAAATTTATAATATCAAAGTACACTTAAAAAATAATTTAACCGGTATTTATACCAGTAAATACCGGTTAAATTATTTTACATCTTAAATTGAACTTTATACCGAATTGCTGTAATAGTCACGGCCAAATTCCATTGATTAATTTTAAACTTGCTCGCACAATTTTACTGCCTGAACACTAATAATTGAATTTCAATTTCCTTAGAGAACATTTAGTGAAAAACTACTTTGTATATTAATTATAGTCTACTATTATCTGGACGAAAACTGTATTCAAATCGGCAAATAGCTTTTTGTTTGGTGTTCAAATAAAAAACCAAATAACCAAAAATACACAGTCGATAAAAATATTCCTCAGACAATATTCTGAGAGTACACAAGTAATCTAAATTTCAATGCAAAAATTACTGTAGTTTCATCGAAATGATCACACTAGTTTTTGCGTGATCCTCAAATAAGTAAACAAACAAACAGCAATAAGTGATAGCTGGTTTATTAGTTGCTAACCTAACATTTAAAAATATTAATATAATTTATAACCATGTTAATATATTGCCAAGAATATATTCAACGGGCTTAAAATTATCGTGAATATCTCAAAACTATGAAATTTGAATTATTGCTCTTTTTTATTTGATTATATACCAATATTTTTAAATAGTTCAAGAGATATAATAAATTTAAATGTTTATATGTACTTAATTGCACACGGAATCCGTCTAGCGTGAGTTGTATCCGTATTTAAAATATCTTATTTTTCCTAACCTCAAAATGTTGAATACTTTCCCCAAAAAAATGGAAAATTCTGTTTCCTAAAAAACGATTAGAGGAAGTTTCTTCAAAAACTACGTCACTAATTATTATTATATTTTTGAATAAAATGCTCATACATACGGTCAATTATTGCAAAAAGACTAATCTCTTCCGGTCAACTGCTATTATAATAATTTAGAGTATAAATTACTTTTTACTATAAAATATAAGAAAAGCACAAGTGTCTCTAATTCATTTTAATATATAGTTAAAGGGAACCGAGTTTGTCCGATTCAGCATCACCGACCCGAGCGTGACGGCTTAGTTTCAGCTACTGTTCAGAAAAAGTGCGCATGGTAAGCCTAAAGAAGTTTTCACTTCATAAATATCGAATTTTCTCGTAGCACTTTCCGCGAGACCTTCGTAGCAAAAATATTCACAGCGATGTTGGTATCGACTTTCTATCTACAATTCCAATCCATTATTTAATACAATGACCTGGTTTTTGGTTTAGCTACGACTGAATAATATATTATGATGAAACAGTATTCCGTTGTCATACGAAGGTATGTATTACCAAGATAAATATTTGATGATTTACCGGCATTTCACATACATATTTAAGAGTTCAATATCCCGCTTTAGCCAAGAATATACTGTGGTATAATTTCAAAACAATACTTAATTTCGGAACATAAAATTTAATTCCTAATCAAATGTGTTGTGTACATTCACAACGCTTCCCAAGAGATATACTAAATCGATCATAAAAACCACATATAACCAAGTTATTCGTCCAATCAATCAACGTACACAGTTCAGATCCAAACCGACCAGTAAAAACAAATTCATTTTCACGAGAGTCGCTATTCAGTTTTATTCAAACAATGATAGACGCAGCCGACTGAGCAAATTATTTTGTATCGATGATTGTATTATCGGATTCAATAGACTGCTTTATCGGCTACGAGACGCCGCACAACGCGTTTTCAGTAGAAAAGATTCAGTCATACTTAGTGTAGTAACATCAGTTGAATGTGGTATTCAATTTGCTCACATTTGGTGGATGATATGCATTCATTTAGTAAAATAATATTTCAACGTATTTCTATTGATTAATTCAATAACAATTTAACGTATTTCTATTGATATATTCATTAAGAAATACGCTACTATCGGTCAATGAAGTGTTTATTATCAATCAATATATTATTAATGTAAATGTGTGACAGATTTAAAAATATCTGATTAACATATTATATTATTGACGAAATAAAAATTTTTGAGAAGAAATCATGTAATTAAAAAAGTAATATGTTTTCTTCAAATAATGCGTATTTCATAAAAAATAGAAATGGAATAAATAATTCTTTTATCAACTATTATTACAGGATATTACTTATATTAGCCGAGTATAAAATCTAACCAAATGTTTAGTTAAATTCCAAAAAGCTGAAATTATACTTCAATAGAAATTGTATCGGCTCTAGGTTAAAAAGTTGTTTGGAAAACCGTGACACGGAAAGATTATATAAATTAATAATAAAGACACATATAATAGACAATGCTTTAATTACTGAATGTATTTGGCGTTAATTTTGTAGAAATTCATTAATTAAATGAAACTATGTTATGTAATAATATTTCTACTTTCTTTAAGTTCTTTACCACGACCTAGGTTTCGTTCTTCATCTTCATGTGGGCTATTAGCAAAGATTAACTCTTGGAAACTTCCAACAGCATTTATATATCACACAGAGTAATAGTGGAGTCGGGTTTATGCCGTTTTTCCCACTGCTTACGTTAGTGAGTTTATTGTGGGGGAGCTCTGTAGTTTTTATTATATATTTTATTGTATAACTTAGGAAAATATAAAGAAAATACAAGTGAATTCTCTATGATATTGAAACTAAGTTGATTTTTTAAACTTTTATATAATAATTACAACACATAAATTAAGAAAAGTTAAAGAAAATTACTTAATATTTTATTTTATTCATAATCGCTACTGATGACTCCAGCTTAAATAGTTCACTTTAATTATGTGTATAAGAATATTTACAATAATTTTATTCACTACTAATACTGACAATCATTTTATTCATTACTGTACTCATACTGTGGGTCAATCTTGAAAGTAAGTACCATACCAAGAGAGGCTTTGTAAGATTAATTTGGCTAACATAATCCTGGTGTTATTTTAAAATGACTTTTTTTAAAAATTATGTCAAAGTAAGGTTCGTTATTCTAAAAACTTACGTACATAATTCTCACTCTTAGTATAACTACACCTTAATGCGGCTAGACCGGATAAATCGTTTCATTTACTATTCCATTGTTGGGTCGGAATATTATCGCCTACGGATGGACCGGTTTATGGATTCTCTCCGATACGCTGCGATAGAACATTCTCCATCAATCAAAACCGAATCATAAGCAATCGGCATTTCTTCTGTAATTTGTCAATATTATATCATAACATTGTTTTATTTGTCTTCCCGAAGTGCTGCTTGAACAATAATATTTAATTCGTTTGAATGAAATAGTGGTTTATTGTTTATAGACGTTTGTGGCAATTTATTTGGTTATTTAATATACCTATATTTATAAATAAAAGTCATGTGTACTTATCTATGCGAATTAGAACTTATATTTCTTTGGCATAATACAGGAACATTGGAAAACCGCCAAACAATATAAAATGGTGAAAGTCGCCATGTTAAATGCGGGGATTGGATTGCTAACTAAATAAGCTTTAATTGTTAATGAAAATAAATGAATATACTGAAAATTTATTTTAATTTGTTAATTTTAATGATTTAGTAATTTCTAATTTATAATGCAAATAAATACATGTCGAACTCGAATCGGTCTGGCAGGTGATTGGCTTACAATTAAAAGCCAGCAGGAAAATGAACAACAACGTATCTACATTCACCTTATGAAAGAAATATGCATTTTTTCTCTTACCAATTCATGATCGACTGCCAAATGCGATCGCAGTATAATTTTTGTCTATCAAATATCAAAGAAATACGAATTTTTTATCTTGCCAACTTATGATCACTTGGTAGATGCAATAATTCAAAAAAATGCGGTCACACATAATTGTTGACTATCAAATAATTGCTTTACGATACTATCACCAAACAAACTCTTTCATTCTTATATATGCCTAATACTTCGGACAAGTAAATATAATAAAAAAATAAAAGTTAAGTGAACAAATTCATGGTGTCAATTTTAAATTGCATCATTGCCAATTTGGTGATTTATTTTTAAAATTTAACTTTAATATTTTTTAATGATGCCCCTAAAGAAGTATAACTTCAATAAAATATTCAGAATCTGTGTACTTGACCAAATGGATATGAACATTAACATGTACTATTTTTCTACGTTTCTTAATTCTCTTTCCATAAATAAATTATGACAAAACATGCAACACTAATGGAGCATTATGTTATCCTATCTCAACATATGTCACTTTCTTTCTTTTCTGTCATAATTGACGCACCTTTCTTTCTTGTAGTAAGTTACCATGTTACCATAACCTTAAGTTTAACTTTAAATAAAAAAGATGTATATCCTTAATCGGAAAATTCTTCCCTCAATTGATCCCATCAAAAAGCTTTGGAAAACTTTGGACCTTAGTATATACTCCCACTAAAATCAAGTCCTTAAGTATAAGAAGGTGCATGATCAACTTGGTAGTTTTAAGGTAATCATAAAATATAATTCCTAAAATTTCCATGTAACATATATCTACATTAGGTTGAATACTATCAAGAGCATTTTCCACGTGTGTATTGCTACGAACCATACACAAATATAGACATACATAATTTCCGACGCTATTAACTTTTATTGAATTTTTCGATACTTTAGACTTAAATTACACTCATAAACACAATGTATTTTTTGCAACTATATTTGTAATAACTATGTGACGCCAACAATAAGTTATATAAGTCTACTGAATTTATTACATTTTAAATAAATGTATGTCACCGTACGTTTATGTGACTTCTGATATAGCAAAATGCCCTTTCTTATTTATTTTATTTGTTTACGGCATCAGTGTCTTTTACAGAAATATTAATTTTCCTATATATGCAGATAGTCTCGAAACTATTTATTCGATTGAACGGCTTCCGAAACTTTTCGAAAATGTAATCTAATCTCGACAAATTGCATTTATACTCTAAAGAGAACAAATTACATTTAAGTCATCTGAGATGTAAACAAATCACTTTACCGAGGAAAAATAAAAATATTTTTATATATACGATAGAGAGAACTTACACAGAAAAGTCAACAGCCTGCGTTACCTTAATATATTTTCGATAGCAAAGTCTACACCTTGTGCAACGCTCTTGTGAAAATTTTTTTTTTTATATTAAACTAATTGATTTGCACATTTCTTTAGTTGGAAAGGACAGATTGTCCTTTAAGTGATGAGTCTGTTCTTCACGCATGATCTAACCTAAAATCGTAACTTGTGAAAATGTCAAGAAACAACAGCGCTTTATCATAGAAGTCTATGAGATCGCCGTGGGGTAACTCTAATACCGGAGTTATAAGTTCATGAATTCAAATCTGTATCAGAATGAGCAAAGATTTAGTAGTTATAATTAATTGAGGGCATCTTATATACATTTTGCAAAATTAGTTAGGGTCACTGGTACCCTATGGAAGAGTTCTTAAAAGTATTGTTCTGCATGTTTTAATAGTGTTACCATGAGTGGCATATAATGGATTCCAAAAAATACTACAATGTTAGCACCAGTTATGTGAAATTATTTTGATCGATTCTTTATAAATTGTGTGATTTCAATACATAGGTATCTTTTTTCATTAAGAATCCGTTGTCAAAAGTCTTTTTGGGTTATAGTCGTAAATAAATTTTTAAAAAAAGTCTATTTTTGCGAAGTTTATTAAAATCTGGGAATATGTAGTATACTTACTTTGATAGGACGAAATCAATTAACCCTTCATCTTGATTCAAGTATATTACATTTTATTAGTTTTATGCTTTTATTTCATGTAAGTCGGCCTTTTACAACTCATTCCTTGCCAAAATCCATAAAGAGGGGAAAGTTTAGAGGTTTCCTTCCAAACAGTTTTACTTTAATTTGCAATGTGAAGAAGAGCGGTGAAGTGCTTATTATCTATCTAGTAATTTGACGATGAAATAATTTTGATCGACGGAATAGCAAAAGAGGAATAGAAAAATATTTATTCAACAATAATAATTTTTAACTTCTCATTGTAGACCGGACGAAGCGTCATTTTGCATTCACTAGCCATTATCATATGAGAAGCGTTCACAAGCGCTTCGGATCCTTCGTTTCGAATGCTCTTCATCTCGTATTTTTAAAAATTCGTGATCTCGTGTTCTAACGCGATCAGAACAAATGCAAAATTGGCAAAATCTTTTTATTAATTAATAAAATTAATCATCTTTCAGTATTATTATTATAATTTTCGATTTTGTTCCGTTTATTCGAATATTTAATGCATTTCACTAATTAGTTTTAGTAATTTATTTTAGTTAGTAAACTCTTAACATTAGAAGCGCCCCTATCCCATTTGTGTCCCACCCCCAAGTTTGATTGTCAGTGACTTCTTTACTTTTTAATTAAGACTGATGAAACATTTTGACTTTTACTTTATCTGTAAATATAAATATTTAAAAATATTTTCAGTATTGTAATGAGAATAATTTTTGAAAAAAAAAATCGGCTTCACCTAGAACTGCCGCCCGGTTATTTTATAGCGCCATTGTATAGGAGTTAACCTAGGTAGTCGCAACATCCGTCATCGGACAAACTAAAATCTTAAGTTACTGTGGTCCGTTACTAGACCGAAATAATAGGTGACGAGCGCCAAAGTTTCGAATGAGAATTGATAATAAATATGAACGAAATTCGTGTTACCACCTGTGTTCGATAGTAAAATAAATATTGACTAAATCAAAAGCAAATCCATGTTGTCAAAAAAAGATTGACATCGTAGCCGAGCACGATATTGAATATGACATATGCGTGTGAGATCTCTGTCGGAAATGAAACAATTAAAGTTGAAAGTTTTTGCAATGTATACAAAAATTTCCAATTATTTCAATATTTATATTTACACACACATATATATATATATATTTATATATATATATATATATATATATATATATATATATGTATATACATATGTATTAAAATAATTGCAATGTATTGTAACTTGTGATTATTTACTATATTTAAATGTTCAAAAGTGATTTCCTACACCTATTCAAGTATTACTCGCGGCGGGAAATAATATTACGGACAATCAAAAGTATATATTTCATTTTAAAACGGTTTTACGTATCAGATAAACATAACATTTTCTTCTTTAAATTTATTTTAGAAATCACGTATGTGTAAATGGAAGTATACATTTCGAGAGATAAATACTAGTTTGACAAGATTTTGGAGAATGCTACGATAATATAAGAAGAAAAAAAAGTTCCACTCATTTTTTTAATTATTTATAATTTCATTTTCAAATTCATTAAATGAAGTTGTAAAATAAAAAGGTAATTAGTTTCACTGTACCAATTTAATTTCGTACGCGGCAAAAATTCAGCACGTCACCTTCTTTCAATAATGTTCATGTAATATTTAAAAATCTACCAAAGTTCACGAAATATTTCATAAATAATTGAAAATTTATAAAATGGTCTGGTCCAATATTAAAAATGTTTTCGTTATATTTCTTTATACACTTAGAATTAATTTTTTTTTCATAATTTAGAAATTTTCATAACCTCTTCGAAAATGTATGGTTGTGATAATGGGGATATGTTAGATTCCGTTGAAGTAATTATCGCGAATAGTATAGATAATTTACTTTGATTTTGACGGTGCAGACGTCCCGAATTTCAGTTGTTCAGGGACAGTCTGCGTAAATTTGCTAATTAGTGTCCGGTCTTAAACGTGTTAAAGAATATTCCAATGTATGGTATGCGCTCCTGGGAGTTGCGGTGGTGGAGAGGAGATGTGTGAGATAAAAAAAACCATTGGAACATCGCTCCTTGCAGTCAGTTATCCATCACTCTTAGTGAAGAGCATATGTGCATTTAGGTATGATAGACATTTCTTCACAAACCTTAATAAACCCTCGTACTCATGAAAATAATGCAAATGAATTTGGATGACGCGAATCAGGTACCGTCAGCTATCGTAAGTAGAACATTTGTTTCTCCCGATGGTGCAGCGTGGATAGTAAGTGAAACTAGTAGTATAACTGGTAGATATGGGTGTCAAAATATTTTTAGTGATAGTGCAGTACCGATCTACATGCAAAGAGTAATGTCGATAAATTATGCAAAAGTGTATGGCACCTAATGCAAAAAAGATGGTGCTGCATATCTTCGAATGTACTATGAGAAAGGCGCGACGCGAATTACAATACGAGCGTTGTTATATGACAATGTAAGAATTGAAGGTATTTATCCCAGTACTATGCATATGTGGTGCAATTGGAGCACAAAACTTGGATCTGGATTCATTTTGGTTCACGAAATGGAGTAATCTTCTTATAAAGGCAACAGTGTTTTGTAATAATTTTCGGGAGATGATGAAGAATTTACGATTTGGTTTCAAATTTAATGAACGCCGAAACTGAGTGACAGTTCTATTATCTTAGAGACACGGTATGAATTTGTTACTAATGCAAAAGTTTGCTACATACTCGGGCCATATATACACATGTATTCACGAACAACTTTTCCCTTTTAAGTACCGTTGCCGATTCTCTCAGTTCATGGCTCTAAACTAATCTTTGTCAATAGCTTGAATAGCTGTAGACGAAGATCAAAATTATATAATAAATGCGTTTTCTTACGTCGAAAAAATGATAATAGACTAAATAAGCGTTTAAGGACCTGACTGTGAAGAAAATGAGTCCATCAATATTACATCAATAAGAGCAGAAATTTTACGTGTGACAAATTTTTCTCTTCACATTTATTAGTGGAACATTTGAAGTCTGAAAATATTAATTTCGTGGACACAATCAATACAGTTAGCAGAGAAATATCGGTTCCCGTGAAAATCGCGAAGATAAATTATACAGTACATTTGTGCTAAAATCTGGTGATACATATTTGGCTGAGTGTCCTAATGTTCAGCCTCTATACCCGATGTAATAATAAACTCTAGGTTAAAGAATAAACCTGAAAAGGTGTAATTCTACAACCGCTCGAAATTCGGAGTGGATATAAAGTAGAGGCACCTTCAAACCATTGGCTTGATTATACATTTTATAATTTGTTCGATTTTACAGGTATTAATTTGTGGGTATTATATAAAAATATCAAGAAAAACCAAATCGCAAAGACTTTTTAATGAAATTGGGAAAATAATTGGGTGCAGAGTATATAATTACTAAAAAAAACGAGTATTCCTATGCAATTCTGGAACAGATACAAGAGAGGCAAGAAAAACGTACAAGGTATCGAATAAACTCAAAATGTTCAAATAATAAATCATATGTAAAGTCCCCCCTTTACAAAAAAATGTCTGTAATAAATGCATTTAAGAAGAGTATTATATATACGTTATTTACTGTTCAAATAGTTTATAGAAATTTTAGATCTTGGTACAATTGCAATTACTAAGTAAGTGGTAATGATTTTGTTACTTAACCAAAAATAATTAGACTTAAAATGACTAATTTGTTATTTTTGTTTTCCAAGCCAGAAAAATTTCATTTAATGTAAATAATAAACGTTTATCAAATATTCCAAAAATTATTTTAATTATAACCTGCGTACAATATGCCAATGATCTTTGTAGTAAATAAAATTATTTTCTTGTTAGTAAAAAAAATTTATCCCACTAGGATAAATTTTTCACGGCGGCGGTCTCGGATGCTGTCAATCTACGGCACTTCTAGTGTGAAGGAGTATCAGAATTATTTCGTTCATTCCTTTCTTAGTTTTGATTTGAACTTCAAATATATGCAAATCAATGAAATGTCACGAGTCCTATTTTTTTATGAAAGTTCATGTCAAGCCAACATAACATTCCAGAACAACACTAATTTATTCAAAGTTGGCAAAAGAAACGCGTCGCGTACGTCAAAGTAGCGTCGCACAAAAGAAACCTTTTATCTATAAATGATATGTATAATACATTTTATGTATAATACAAACGACAATGAAAATAAAAACATTTAAATTAGGGGTTAAAAGAGTGATTCTGTTATTATATAAATATGCGTTTCAAAAATCACGTCTATGCCTGAGTTTGTTGCTCACATTTTACCTTTATATGTTTTATGTTTCAAATTAGAATATTACTCAAGGTATGAAATTTTCCGACAAAAAAGTAGGCTATGGCATTTTCCAATTCACAAGCTATAGCTGCGCAAAAAGTCACTTTAATTTGTCGACGTAAAAGAAACTCAAACAAATCCCTTTATGAATTTTTAATATTAGTTGGAATTATTATATCGGTTAAGATAAGATTTACCGAAATAGGAAGAAGCCTGTGTCAATTCGTGGTCTGCAAACTATCTTGGTGCAAAAAATTACGTCACTCCATAGATACATTGCCACACGAAAGAAGAATTGATAAACACTCTTTTGCATTTATAATATTAGTTAGGATTTTAATATTAGTTAGGATTAGATTTCCCGGGACGAGAAACCTATTTAACCTTTTCAATTCCAAGCCTAATAACTACTCCTGCGCATAAAATCAGCTCCGTTATTAAAGTACGGCGTGAAACAAGGACAAACAAATACACGTTAGCATTTTTAATATTTGTTGGAGTTGTAATATAGTTCAGGATGAGATTTTCTGAATTGAAAAGT
The DNA here is from genome assembly GCA_039881145.1 of Druceiella hillmani. Taxonomy (NCBI): domain Eukaryota; kingdom Metazoa; phylum Arthropoda; class Insecta; order Lepidoptera; family Hepialidae; genus Druceiella; species Druceiella hillmani. Next base: position 25,605,615 of record JAYKKI010000002.1, read on the forward strand.
AGCCTATGTTATTGCCCGGCACACTAATTATCCCTGTGTAAAAAACCATTTCAGACTGTTGCTTTGTTGCGCTGTGAAACGAGCGCAAAAAAATACACTTTTAACTTTTTGTTATTGGTTGTAATTGTTAAATTAATTGGGATGAGACTTCCCGGGATGGAAAAGAGCCTATGCCTTTTCATGGTTCGCTAACTATCTTTGTACAAAAAAAATAACATCCATTCATAGCTTCGTTACGATGTGAAAAAAGGAAAAGCAAACACTGTTTTATGTTCACAATATTAGTTGAAATTTTAGGATTAGTTAGGATGAGATTTCCCGGGTTAGAAAACAGTTTATATCGTTTTCCAACACGCAAACTATCTCTGTCAAAAAATAGCGTCGGTTTCTAGCTCCATTGCGACTTAAAAAAGAGCGTATATATGCACTTTAGTATTTATAATATTGTTAGGATTGTAGTGTTAGCTAAAAAGAGATTTTCCGCCATAAGAAGCAAGATATAAGAAGAAGAAAATATATAAGATATATAAGAAAAAGAACAATATAAGAAGAAGATATATAAGAAGAAGAATAACTCTGAGCAAAAAATCACGATCACAAATCACAAGCACATTTTTGCATTTAAAATATTATGGTTGGGACTCTAAATCAAACATCAAACTGAGTGATTGTGTTGTTTATTTATGGTGCATATGTAACGTTTCGAAAATCAGAACGGCTGGTTGCCCTTTCCAATGTTGCTTCCTTATTCACATTAAGTACCAGTTTTAAATAAGAATTTAACTATGATAAAAGGATTCTATGCCATTTCCCGACCACATTCATTTCTTTTCAGAAAATTACATCAATCCGTTGCTTCGTTGTGATATAAAAGTGACATTGATTAGGATAATAAAACTATAGAATTGACTTGCCTGTACATTGAAATTGTTTTAAAAAAAAAAATTATTGTATTATTTAGTGTATCATAACAGAATTAATAAAACACAGAAATATTGTTACTGAATCGTTTACGCGCCACGCAATAAGGGGTAAAAGGATTTGGGCGAAATTTTCACTCGTGGATTTTATTTATTCTGGAGTAATATACAGACTATATTTTACTGAAAACGATCAACTAAAAAAAGATATCGCACTTTGACGTTTCAATATAAAATACAAATTTTAAAACGATTATATTTTTTCTAATAAGTTGCATTATTTATATTCATCTTACAATTAATTAACAATAATTTCTGAAGATGAAAATCCTAGTCAGAAAATGAAAATGTTTTGTTTTATTTACAGATCATTCAGTTCAAAGATTCGTAACTGTTCCGACTGCACGTGTGAACAAGGAATAGAATATATATAAAGGTCCATAAATGCTTTGGTATGGGTTTTATTATTCAAGCCTAATTATTAATGTACAATGATAATTTCTAAAATTCGACATGTGTTGCCGTATTATTTCAGAGATAGTCTAGAGGTAGCTTTAAAGCACTATCCACGATTGATGGTAACAAATGTCGTATAAAATCCTAATGAAAGTAGAATAATGCTAATATTTGTAATTGTTGTAATGATGCAATATCAATATTACGAAATAAATAAAACTGCTTATCAAAACATTTAAAACACGTTCATTTGTTTTACAATATAATGTAAGCTTTCAAGATACGGCGAATGGTATTAAACCGCTTGACTAAATCAGCTTGTTGCATAGTGACAAGCGGCATCAATACGCGTGTATTAATGAGTTTATAATTTGTAAATATTCACTCTCGATTTGCAACATTTAGTTAGAACGGCCTTAACGTTCCAATTTGTTTTATTTAGTATCTTTAATATGCGCGTGGAAATCATCATTCAACAACTCAAATAACATTTCTTTCTTTTTGACAAACCTAATAATACGCTTTTAGAAATATTAAAAGAGGTAATTAAACTTGATACCGTTTTTTTTCAAAGTAATGCCATTTTACATGCAAAGATAATGTCAGTATAAAAATTTAGATGTAGCCTGCCGTCCAACATGACTCGACATCTTATACGTTCAACTTGTCTCGATCTTCATAACAACTTGGTTAAGAAGTAAGCCAAACTAAATAAATTGCATGACTTTCCATGTAGTTTCCGTAAAGAATAATACAAACTTTATATTTTTATTTTATAATACAAACGTTATATTTTTATAAAACAAGTACATTTTTTTTTTCAAAAATCTTAACTTACAAAATAATGGCTTCAGTTATAATTATGTTAAACTTGTGCCGCTACACAAAATTTATTTTTACATTTAAAATTAATAGCAAAACACATTTTTCTCTTCATAGACTAACGATAATATAATACACACACACACACACACATACACACACACACACACATATATATATATATATATATATATATATATATGTATATCTCCCTCTGAAAATCAAACATGGATACAATTTCTAGTAGAGAAGAGATAATTTTATGTAGAGTACGAGCATTGAAAATTATAGCGGGTTAAGTTGTTAACGCTTGAATATTTCAAATCGACAACAAAGTGGGTATTTGCCATCTTAATAGCTCTTTCCTATAAATTTCGATATGATTTTTAAGAAATTATGGTTATTTTATAATCTTCAAAATTGTACTTAATTCACGTTTACGCCCAGTGGAATAAAGCCGTAAGCCGAAAAATATTAAAAGATCATAAATTAGGATTTTCTCACAAAATCGGCAAAATGGGGAGATAATTAAAAATAAAAGTGGTGACGAAATTAATTTTCCTTGCCACTGAATAAAACTTATTTAATACAATTTATTAAACAATAATCCTTCTGATTCAATTACAAAAAAAATCCAAATACAATACTATCAGGATAGTGTTGTATTTTTAAAATACAATTTAATTAAAATTTATGAGACGATTTTTCTGAAGAAATATTGCTATTGTTATCTATAAAGAAATTTTACAAGACACATTATTTTAATTGTTTGTAATGTTCCAGGTTAAAGAACGTGAGTTTTAAAAAATCAAAGAATTTTGTCGAGTGGAGTCTAAAACAGAAAAATGAATGGTTGTATTAGCAAAAAGTATATGTCGGCAAGAAGTAAAGAACTAGTACATCTCGCAATAGGAGGGTTCGGTACATATTTAGGTGTATTTAAATATTTAAGCGTACGTAGTGTTAACATCAAATTATTTACAAATATAAGTATTATTTTTCACCATATAAGTCTACAAATATTAACTAATATATCTTTTACACATATAATAAATCCAAATTTTAAAATACAAAGTTGTTTTTTGGAGTTGATTTAGGTCTTTTGTATACAGTTTACAGGATTTTTTTACAGATCCATCTAATTGTCAAAAGTTGGTGCACATTTACTCATAAACCAGTAGAGTTTCTTTAGGTGTGATAATTTTGTCATGTATACCACTATTCCAAATACTTTTAATATGATACAAAAATAGCGGTATAGTTGGTAGAGAAAAATGTCCGGTTTGATATTGCTTAAATGACTCCCTGTAATAAAACATACCCCTCCATATTTTAAATAGTTATTTATATATCGTACAAAATAGTGTATTAACAAAAAATAAGATCACCGTTATTATAAACATAGGGGATTAAAAAAACGTCGTTATGTAAGTATAGTGGAGGTACTCTGAAAAAAATTGTAAACGATTTTATTCTATGACCTTATAAATATATATAATCGTTCCAAATTTTAGCTTTACAGCATTAATCACAAAGAGGAAATGCACGTGTATTTAATATAGCAAATATTAGAAACTTCAAGGTAAACCTAAATGAAAATAATAAAATAGAATTTGAAAACAATTACATCATATACCTATTAAAATAATGAAAGTGAAATATTGTCTGTTTATTTATTTAACTTTCCTTCACCCTTAAATAAGTTAACAGCATTCAATGCCTATTTGCATAAACGTATGTTTGATCAACATATGTTATATACTTAATTACATTATCATTTAAAAAAGCATAGCGGTAAACTTAAAGGTTAAAAAAATTTCCAGCTTACGAAAAACTCAAGGCACTGCTGTTAATTTCCTTCATAATTAAATGAAACTACGTGATGTAGTATTATTTCTACTTTCTATAAGTTCTTTACCACGACCTGGGTTTCATTGTATTACAACATCTTCAGGCGGGATGTTGTAATACAACGAAACCTAGGTCGTGGTAAAGAACTTAAAGTAAGTAGAAATAATACTACATCATAATTTCATTTACTTGTGAATAATTAATTTCTACAAAATTGACGCCAAATATATTCAACCAATTTTAATATTGTTTTGTGTCACCGATATCATAACGTAAATTTTCTACACACAATAAGTTTGTCACTTCTATACTGTCTTTATTTTTAATATTTCAAAATTGTGTCCATACTTACCTCTTCATTTCTGCAAAATTTTAATTAGTTCTCCTCCGCTGTCTATTTGAATTGTAAGCGACGTTAATTGTGTAAACACATGAAATGAAAACGAATTTAAAAAATTATAAAGAAACAGAGGAAACAAGAAAAATACAATATGATTTTTAAGACGTATCTTTCTTCGTGTCAATTTTCCAAATTTTCCTTTAAAATATTCAATGAGCGCTTTTCCTTGCAACTTGTTTATTTTCCATCTTTACTGTTTGTATTACTTTTTTATCATAGTAATGTTTTTGGAATAATATTGTTTTGAATTGAACTTGTACCTGAATCGATTAATGAGTGCGTTATATTTTAAGGAAAACTAGGCTACTTATTACAATTTGCTCTAAAATATTTTATTTAGAGTTGTATTCGTACAGACTTGACCCAAAATTTAGTTCACATGGAAAAGGGGAAAATAGGGTGGTGAAATTTATTAAAAAATGTATTTGTAAAAAATTATATATTAAATTTGGAAGTGGCTGACTGGTTTAAGATACACATAATCTAGGAAAAGGCGTGAAGGGAGAAAAAACTGTATCCTACAATAGGTTGACTTATTACCGTGATTAGTTGTTACATACATATGTCTACGCCATTACTCAAGTTCACCAAAAAATAACAAATTCCCTTTTGACATGAATTCTCCATGACGTTGTATGTGGGCAAAATGTCATATTTACGTGAAGGCAGATGAAATAAACAATCAAATTCATTTTTGCATTTATTACATTAGTCTGACGAACGTAAATAATTCCATTGCAACTAAAACCTTACATATGCTTATTTAGGTATCTTTAACCATTTCTCAGCGATATAAAATTTTTGAAATGTTCTTTCCCAGTCTTTTAATTATATCCAGTTATAATTGTTTTCCTTTCGTAATTTTCAGTAAAATAACATCATTTTGAAAGGAAACATGTAAAAAATTGTATTTTCACAGAGGAATGAAATACCTAAACGTAATGTACGTATATTATTTACTAGTTACAAAAATAATGTTATTTCTTGCTATTTCTGATGTAAAGCTTTAAATAATTTACGAAACAGTAAGATATGTAAGTGTGTACATATATGTGAAAGCTGCTATCATTAGTTGGAAAAATTACAGAGCTTTATTGAAAAGTTTTCATTAATAGCGCTTCTTTAAAAGTTATATAAACTTCTATTATATCATTGTATTAAATTCCCAGAAAAAATGGTATTTGCCCTAATGAAAATAGAATGGCCGTTCCCATCTAACTAATAGCAGTCAATAAATTTCAATTTAAATAAATATTTATAATATAACTAACATTGTAATGAATATTTAAGTTCATTAAAATTTAGGGTAATTGATATTATACAATTTCATATTCCTACTAAATTATTATGGAAATGTCAAATAAAGAAAACAGGCAGAAATTGGAACGTTTATAGAATTACTTGGTTCTCCATCCGTCCGTATGTCTGTCAAAACACATTTTCTCAGAAACAGCATAAGATATCAAATTGAAATAAAAATTGTATAGTGCTGTATAAATTTTCAATTTTTTGTTTTACCCAACAAAAAAATATGGCCTTTAAAATATTTTATTCATAAAACAGTCTCAATCACTGTTCATCAAAACTTATGGAATACTTCCCATGGACTTAAAATATTGAAAATCCTCATAATGTGAGCTCTTATTGGACTACTAAAGTGACTAATAATTGAATAATAATTTTTTTTAGTTTGTGTTTATGCTTTTAAATATTTAGTATGCACATATGTTTAGGTTATGAAAAATTAATATTTATAAATACTTCAATTAGAAATACTTTGTAACCTTAAATGTTCATAAGTGCTTCGGTATTTATGAAACCGTCATTGAGTAATTCTACTCGTCCTTGGTTGTGATTTTTTCTTAATACAAATCCTCATCTGCTATCAAAAAAATAAAACAATACAAAAAAATTAAGATCTTCAAATAATATGGAAATATAAATGAATAAAGACGTATGTGCATTTAAAGATTGTGGGTCAATGAAATATGCATGTGTAATTTAATGATATCTTGTGCGCTTTTAATATTTTTATATTATTAATTTACTTAGTTCAAGAGATATTAATTGCATCGACGCGATATCGTGTCGAATTTTGTTGGATTAAGTTATTCACAATCATAAAACCTATAATTTACATTACAAAATAAATCTAGAACCTCTACTCGGCAACATGTAGATATAACGTGATTTAAGGAATTTATTACAAATTTAGGATCTAAAGAAATAATTAAATTTTAACATTATAATAATCCATTTTTAATCATTTTTAATCACTTCAAAAAAATTTTGTTGGCAAACACCAATTTTTCTCTTTTTTAAATTAATGAAAGGTTATATTTTCATTCCCACTTTACCCCAAAAAAACTATAAATATATAATAAAAAATTATGACACCATTACATTATTAAAATGATCACCATAACAAAACATTCTTTTAGTCGAGCTAAAAATTATAAGCGTCTTTTTTCATTTTGAAAACAGTCTGAACATATAATCATTAAATATTCTCAAGTACGTAAAGAATCACACAAAAGTAATGATAAAGTTGAATGCTTCAGAAAACTATTTTTGATAGATCTCTTTGGCGTATACATGTAATAAAAAATTAGATTAATGAGAATACTAGATCAACCGATGAAGATATTGTGAATTTTTTAAAATACAAATATGAAAAATGGTAAAACCTACGTAGTTTTTAAAATGTTACTTAAAAATTGGTGGTAACCTTATAAAGGTTACCACTACTACTAGATTTTAATTAAAAATGTATTATTCTTTTCCCGTTGCTATTAAGTCGCTCCCAACCGTTTGATTTTTATTTCTGAAACAAATTCTTAAGAAACATTACACTCAAATTAGATAAACTTAAACACGGTAATAATTCAGAAACCCATTTAGTCTTATCGTTCATAGCATTCTTTCTACCGCCATAATAAACGGACTAGCATCCTTTTCCCAGTCTTTAACAGTAGCAGTTCAAAGTAAAGATCTTAATTTATCATTAATAAATCTTGAAGCACATAAGCTTCGTTTGGCCTCAATACTCGTAACGGTTTAATAACACGCAGTGAAAATGGAAAGCCTGTAATGGGCACGCCGGCGGCTTTTCCTCAACTTTTTACAATTTCCGCGCCAGTCTCAGGTGCGAATATAACTTGTCTGAAATGAACGCCTGCCCCACGATTGTTAAATATATTACCCATTTAAATATTAATGGTTTCTTATTTCAGGGTAATAAGGGATAGCATCTACATTTAAAAGGAAAATTTATTTCTATAGTTGGAAATTTGCCTGAGTTTTTGTATTTTGATATTCCAAATTTCTTTCTTTTAGAGCAAATGAGTGTAACGAATTAAGATTACATGGTTTCTCCGCATATGAACTTGGCAGATTAAGAGCTCGAAAGAGATGGGTATAATTTATGTGTGAATGTATTACATATTTGAAACACCACTAAACAAGGTTATATTTCATGAAACATTTATTTTTCTGCTCATTTATTTCATTGCTTGAAAGTAGATTCTATTGGCAAAATATTGATGATACTTTCTTTGATTTACAACTTATTAAATTTAGTAAAATAAAAAGAAATTTAAATTAAATTCCTTATCTTCCCCATACCTGCGCATTGACCTCTCAAAGGACGAATCATATTTTTAGTTATTTTTCACTACATATAGTTACCGCTAGAAGTCTCCATGTAGCATCCTGATACGTACGGTTTAGTTCTTGAGTTGTACGCTCCTATCTACTTTCTATGTACTCATCGGTCTGTGGGACCGGCTCGAGTATACATGTCACTTTTTTGATAAATTACTAATTTATGTTCTCCGATCCTTAGGCCATAAAATATAATTTGCGTATTTTTAAATTTAAATATTATATCTTTCCAGAAATTATGCGTTTAAATTTTATATTATCAGTTGTATATTTTTTTCTTTTACAGTTATCGTTACCTGAACACCAAAATGAAAAACTAATACATCCGTTGTTAGAGGCGACGGATTCAGATTGCAATCCCTGTATTTGAAAGAAGATAATCTTCAAATATAGAAAGAAAACAGTGAAACTGAGTAAGAGACTGACTCATCAAGAAGTTTTGAATCCACACTGGATATTTTGTGTATTTTATCGGCAAAGGCAAAGTAATAAACTAAAACAAGCAATATTTATTATAATCTATTAGAACATGTACGGGAAATATTTTACCTAATTTTCTGGTGTGAAATAAAATAAACCAGAAAACCATGTGAAGTTTAGAAACTTTGTTTTTCTCATAATATTACTAGCGGTGTGATAATTCAATACATCAATAATCATATTGAAAACATGAAGTGTATTCAACCGAGAAAAATATTGCCCTAAAAATGATGACTATTTCATCATTTAAGAGATGTATTTTTTGGGTTTCTGATTTTTGCTAGTTTTAGGAGAAATAGCTGCTTGGATTCCAAAGACCTATTGAGAACTTATGGTTCATACCCAGAAATATTTCGATTGACCATAAACTGGAATAGATTATATCGTCTAACACAGTGCACAAGATTTGATGACAAGAAAACAAAAGTCCAGAATGCAGCTGAGCACAGTCAAACATCTTAGTGGCTGTATATATAGTAAGGAAAGGATTATTACCACATGTTAATTAGATGGATATTTTTGTTTAGAGCATGCAGTTATAGTATATCTTGATTTCTATTCAAACACATTCGTGCAAGAATAGTTCCTAAAATGTTATTGACTAAATTATTTTATTCAAAGCATTTTTAGCTTTTTTGTTAAGCTTTATGAGAAAAATCATTTTAAATGAGTTACGATAGGGCATAAGGAAAAATATTATTTGAGGAGACTGTGAAAAAAAGTCTTTTATTTAGTTTTATATACATAAAGATGTTCTTTATTATATATCAATATCAAGTTAATTAAATGATATGCATATTGACTATTAAATAACCCTTCAAGTTAATTTATTGTGACAGAACGTGCGTGGATATACTTGGTACAAAATAAGGCACGAACAGGGCAGATAAAAAAGCACAAACAGGGCAGATAAAAAAGACAATATTGAAAGCCGTGAAATAATCATTATCAATTTATCATTGTGTTTTTATACCAAAAACTACTATCCCAATCTTTCCCCTTTAACATTTTAAGAACCCTTCATTTCGCAATATTTCAAGGTTACGAGAAGCCACTTGTCAACATGAAAGGAAACTATGTATAATTCCATGCATACCACAATTTGATTACACGAACCAACGTCAATATTCGACATTTGTCATTCAAATTAGAAGCGATGCTCATTGCTTTTAAAATGTGCTCTTATTCGAGCGAGCGCTGGTCGGCCCAGCAGACGAGAGAAGCCAAAATTCAATTAGGGCGGGCAGCGTGCGTGCGTTTTTAATAAACGTGGCAAATTTGTGTCAATTTAGAAAGGGCTGCGTTTAAATTTATTGCTTCATATTGTTGATGTTGCTCCGGTATCTATCACCTCTATTATATGCAAATTTGTATATGGTACGTTATAGGTATGTGTGTGTGTCTGTGTGTGTGGGTGTGTGTGTGTGTGTATGTGTGTGTCTGTGTGTGTGGGTGTGTGTGTGTGTGTGTGTCTGTGTGTGTGTGAGTGTGTATGTTTCTGTGTGTGTGCGTGTGCGTGCATGTCTGCATGCGTGTGCGTGGGTGTGTGTCTGTGTATGTATATGTGTGGGAGTGTGAGTGGGTGTGTGTTTGTGTGTGTGTGGACGTGTGTGTGTGTGTGTGGCTGTGTATGTATGTGTGTGCGTGTGTGTGTGTGTGTATAGATATATACAGTTTTATATCGTGTTGTCTACTATGTGCTACGATACCAATTATTTAATATTTTAGAACACTTTTTGGAGAACTAATTCAATTAAATTACGCTACTTAGGGAATTTTATGGGCGAATATTTTTTTTAATATTAACACACTTAATTAAACCACTATCGAGAAATAATTGGATTCAATGTTTTGCAATTATTAGTGAATAATTTTTGAGACCAATAAAATTTTTTTATATTTGTGTCTTTAAAACTATTAATATTGTATCATGGTAATGGCGAAACTCGGAAATTTTGTCACGATTTTCTTTTCAACGTTTTCACTTTTATCTTTGGTATACATTATTCAATTTTTTTCCATGATTTATATAAATCTTGGGTAATTGCACACGTTTACTTTAAATCAAAATGTTGTACAGTGATAATGGTGTTATAAATTTATCAGTTTATATATCCTTAAATATTTTTTTTATTTTTAACCATCTCATTTATTTTATATAGACTAGAAATGGATTGGGAAAGAAGTAATGATCTGAATAATAGGCATCTCTTTATATCATGAAACTATAATATTCTCTAGATATAAGATAAAATTATGTCAAATAAAATAGTATTTAAATATACATTATTTATATACTGCTACCGGATATTGACACCCGACTACACCTTTATATGCTTCACAGACCCTTTCCCCTAGAAATAACATTCTATCTTAATATTCTTTAATGAGCGAACCAATTTTTTTTAATTATTTCAAATTCTAACTTTTTTAATATAATATAAGGCAAATGTTTAATATAGAAGTTCAGTATTTTGTTCTTTGAAGTTAAGTTATATGGTAAGTTGTATCATATATATGTTCGTTTAAGGGTCTGCTCTAATAGACGGAAAACTAAAAAGCACATGTAACTATTGTTTAAAATATTTTAATAACTTTAGCATATATCTATTTAAAAATGAATATATTTACGTAGTCCGATAGCAAAAAAAATTAACGAAAGATTTTTGAGTGACATCTAAATGAACTCAATTCCCACCAATTGTCTGATATTTTTGCTATAATTGCCTTGCTAAAAATGATAGATTTAAACAGATATTCCCTTTCCCAAAAATTTAATATTTTGTACTACACATTTTTTGGCAGTAATGAACATTTTTTGCTGGAATTTCGAGTTTATTATTTTCTTAAATATTTATCAAAATGTTTCCTGTACTATTTAATATTACGTTCAAAAGTATCCAGACACAAGAAAAACGATTTGATGTTTACGTAAATTATAATTAACTGTAGAAATATACACTGCAAAGTAAATTTGACTTCATGGTTACTGAAATCGTCACAAAAAATCCAATAAGACTCGTCCATATAACTTTGCAGTGGGTGCAATTTAGACCAGTTCAGGGCAAAAGTACTGTGAATGTACGTATATAAACTCACTCACTGTCTGATTCATCATGAAATTTTCAAAGATATAATGCCCACGAACTTGAAAGTTACCATATAAATATTTCTTCATTTTCAGGTACTTGCTAAGAAAAGATCATTTGAAATTTAATCCCTTACGCGTGAAAATGATTATGAAAATGTATGAGAATTTTGGAATAATTTAAGCTATGGGGGTGAAAATTTTTATTTATACACTCGGACAAAAATGAAACTTGTTTCAGAGTTTTTGGAAAGTGGCTAACCGTAATTAATTATTTCATAAAACACAAATAAAATAATATTCATTTATGGTCCATTTTTGCCCGGTCAATATCCGGAGGATAGGTAGTAATTTATGATTGCAAGCTCTTATACAAAACACGACCGTTTAAAATAATCGTTGCCTTTAAAACTTAGAATAATGAAAGTTAACCTTACAATATTAGTACGAAAAAGTTTAAACAATTGAATAACTACATAACGTTCAAAATACATAATTATTTCAAGAATTTTATGCTGCCTAAATAATCAAATAGTATTCACTTTATTTGCAGGTTAAGTATATCTTTCTTTGAGCTAAGAAATTAATAGTCACTACGGCTAATTGCAGTCATTTTGGCATAGCACATAGGCATGTATTGATCTGTGGCAACAGGTAAACGTAGAGTACCACACTAATTTTAAAAATTGGTGTTTTCAAAATTGCTGTTCCAGCAATTTCATCGAAAATATATTATAGCAGAGAAAAGGTACCTACATATTTATTCTGTACCGAAATAAAAATTTAGTATTGGCTTGTTTTATCTATTCATACGGCTAACTACACGTTTCGACTTTATGTGGGCAAACAGGAATCAAAAGTGAATTTTATTTTTATTGCTTTTTGTTCTAATTTTTATTTACGGTATAAGTTTTATTCGAATAAAAAATGGGTTGAATAGTTTTATAAACTATTAAACCCATTTTTTAAGAGAAAATCGGAATAGACATTCTATAATTATTAACAATAAACATCGTTGTAGTTTTGTTAATTTTATATTTTCAAAGATATTTTTTAACTTTAGTCTATTATAAATATAATAATTTAAAACTCTAACTCAAATGCATCTAGCACATTTTAGTTCCCTTTTCTTAAATCGTTGTCGCTCTTTGATCGCAAGCTCTAGAAAAGTATAAAGTGTATCGATCCTGACATGATAAATTATGCAATGATTTACGAAAAATTCATTCTAATAGCATAAGCACTGTTTGCACAAAACAAATTAGCAACACTTTCCTTTTCTATTATATAAAGTTCATTTGGTATTGTTTTAATATAACTATGATTGTGCAAAAGTTCAACTCCAATAAAAGACCCAATATGCTTCAACTCCATTCGTTTAAGTCTTAAAGGATATTATACTTTTCGTCCAACTGAAAACTTAACAATAAAATAAAGGTGATATTTTAAAATCAATCGGAAAAGCCACTTTGTGCCAAAGTCTAAAAAACACGGATACTCAAATTTTTCCTCTCCTTGTTGCGGTTTCTTCAAATATTATTCGGTAACAAGATATTAATCATTTTTAGAAAAATAAATTAACAGTTCGATTCAAATAAAACTTATGAGATTTGTTTTGTACATTCTCCGGTATGTGCTTTATTATCGATAAGCAAGCAAGCCTCAATTTTTGACAATAATACCATTTTCATAATTTTTACGTACTTATTTTCATCTACATAAAATTTGCTTTGAAAACTGATATTGGCCTCCGTATGTTGGTCTGTGCGTGTTTATGGTATGAGGACAATTCTTGACTGGCTCTGATGATTCTATTTCCAAGAATTGTTTAGTTATCACAATAGATAATAAACCTTCATTTCACTTTTCTGTTGGATTTGATTTATAAACATTTAATGAAACCAGAGTAGAGGCTTATTCTGACAGTTAACAAACCCCCATGAAGTGTCAAATAGTTAGATTTTAGAATAGAATTAAAATAGAATTTTACACAAATGCTTGGCTTAGAAGAAGGCAAGCTGCTTGGCGACTGTTCGCTTTGTGTGTGTGGATATTCTGGCCCCTTCTCGCTGCTCAGTGCTATTTTTATTTTTTGTTCTTTTTTTCTTTTCCTTATAGAATAGAACTTTACACAAATGCTTGGCTTAGAAGAAGGCAAGCTGCTTGGCGGCTGTTTGCTTTGTGTGTGGATATTCTGGCCCCTTCTCGCTGCTCAGTGTTATTTTTATTATTTTTTCTTTTTTTCTTTTCCTTATAATTATTTAACTAAAATACGAAGAAAAAAACGTCAATTTTTTAAATATATTTTAAATTTTTTTTAAATTGCCTTGAAACAAATGACTTATTTAAAAAATTATTTCAATAGAATCTCATTTGACATTTCATTTGAAATCATTTTTATTGTCTCCCCTCTTATTTTTAAAAACTGAGTTTCAAAATGTACTTAATGCCTTTAGTACTGAACTGCGTTATAATAGCATCACTACTTCCTTGAATCTATTATACTAGGGCCTACAACTCAATATCCCGAACTTGTACTTTGTACATGAAATTATTCACGAGGGAAATGTCCGTTATGGACAGATAAACAGACACCAAATTATGTTCACAGTGTTCCGTTTTTTTAATACATCAGACTCATGGCGTCAATAAATAAAACATTAAATAGAACTTGATTCGTTTCCTGCAAAATGTTAAACTAAATACTTTTAACATTTATATAATTACAAGTACTTTATACCCATTCGCTCAATCGATTCACTACATGTTATTAAAATCTCATATTAAACGATCATTATTACAAAAGCTTTGAAACAGGTCGATCAAGAGTAACATGTCATGTAATAATGTAAGTAGATTATAGGTCAATTTTTTACGGTGGCGAATACTTCTTTTAAGCACGCTGTGTTAGTTTCACTTCATAATTTTGATGAATATTACCAAAACAATGTTTAATCAAAACCAACATGTTATATGTACAGTATAGCAAATGATAAACTTACTTACGGTAGGAATGATGTTACAATGTCAATTGTGGGTTTTTAATACTTTATTTTAGATTAATTTTGACATTTTCATTGTCAAAACTATGTTAAGAAAAATTTTATTCAATATCCATTTAAATTGAAGTCATTTGAAAATTTACTTCAATTGAAAATATTACAAAGCATTAAGTTGATTTGTTTAATTTTTAAAACAAAGAGGTTATTTACAAAGCATTCTTTTATATTGCTTTTATTTTTAATGCCGTATCTTAAAACATATTCACATAGAAATTATTTCTGCTGAATTAATGATGTAATTTAATCAATTACCTTGTGACTAGCTTTATGAAAAGGAATCGGTAAATATTCTTGAAAATTAATTGCAAAAATCTATAAAATGTTATTGACTCTACTACTAAATCTATATATTAATACGTGAAGCAAAAACTTTGGATCCCTTTTTACGAAAATTGCGCGGACGGAGGAGTATGAAATTTAGCACAGTTAAAGTTTGTATGGAGGAGTACGGGAAGCTAAAATGTTTATATAATAATGCATTATAAACGCATTAAATTAATAAAAAAAACATTACTCATACTACCATGCGTTTGACACACACACACACATGTATATACACACATATTGACATATGAGTTGTCCTTAATTTTATTTTTCCGCTGGCTTTCCATTGTAGTTTATCTGCCAGACAGTTGAACACAAACCTTTATACACCTTTTTATGAAAATTACGCGTCCGGAGGAGTATGAAATTTGGCACAGTTAAAGTTTATATGGAGAACAGTGCTGAAAGCTAATATTTTTACATAGAAAGAGATATATAGATTTTTATTAAAAATACATGCGTTTGACACACTCATATATGTACACACACATATGTACTATTTTGTTTATGGTTGAAGTCTATGGTCAAACTGGGATTAATATTATTTGTCCATAGTCTTACTGAATGTCAAAAATAATCATAATTATGATAATGTCATATTCATAGTTTGTTTCGCATACACATATTAATAGACCAAACGCAAATTTAAATAATATTAATAGGTTACAAATGAAGAAGTAATTTTTAGAGATACATATAAATGTGCATTAAATGTAATTCCAAGACTTTTTCATAGTTATGATTGTGGATTAATGGATTTACAATGCAGGTTTTGCAATGCGAAACGTTTTGAATCTGAAGTGACTTTAAGTGACAGGACTGAATTCACTTAATGTTGTCATAAGGGTAAAGCAATATTACCACCCTTAAGTCAAAATGAATATTTTAAATCATTGTATTATGGACTTATTTCAAATGAACCTTCAATCAAAAGTAAGGTAAACAATTATTTTGAAAACATTCGCCAATATAATTCATCATTTGCTATGGTTATCTCAGAAGCTAAAATTTGCGGGGTAGTTACAAGTGGAGTGTATGATTTCAAAAACATGATGTTTTTATCACAGATCAGGTTCAATGAATGCGGCATATGGTCGCTCACCATGTTGTGCGCAATTCTATTTTTATGATGTCGACACTATCAATTATAGACTACAACAACATTTTAATCAAACATGCAATAACAATATAATGCGCAAAATATCTGTTGAATTGGAACGCAGTAATCCTTTGGTTCGGTCATTCATTGCAATGAAACATCATTGTCACAGAGTTGAAAATAAAAAAAAAGAAATTTGTATGCTCATTAAAGTAAATCATGATTTAAATCAACGCCATTTCAATGATGCAGTTCAAACTGATGTAGCAGTAATATTTAGTACAGTTGACGGTCAGCCACCTTTGAACGAAACATGATTTCATTTACAAAAGTTAATAGTATTATCAAAAATATCTCAATTTTAAATTCATCATTAGACCCTTGAGCACATCCATTACTTTTTCCAAATGGTGATACTGGGTGGCATATCAATATTCCTCATAACGTACTAACTATATCTAATTCAAGAGCACCCGGAAAATAATTAGCCATGCTTCAGTATGCAACCTATCGACTTGCGATTAGCGAAGATGTCAGCGTGTAGCACCAATCACAAAAAATTATTTCTGCAGTGGATAGTTGATATGTATGTGAGAATAGAGGGCTTAAAATTACATTGCATTCGACAAAATAAAACAATTCTTAGATCTGAAGTTTACGACAATTTAATAGACTACATAGAATTGAACATCAATGCCAGTAATCTTGGCCGCAGAATAATTTTACCATCTTTGTTCAATGGATCTCCAAGAAATATGTATCAAAATTATTTAGATGCAGTATCATTTATAAAACATATCGAAAAGCCTTCTTTATTTATTACCATGATTTGCAATCCAAGTTGGCCGGAAATAATTAACAATATTGTTTTCGGTGAAACTGCTAATATTATACCTGATATTATGATTCGTATATTCAAGTTTTTTTAAAACAATAATGGTGGCCTTTTACAAAAAAATGTCTTTGGTAAATTGAAGCACTCATTTATACAATCGAATTTCAAAAAAGAGGTTTGAAAACACATCCTAAATTACATAAATATGTTGTCAAACATATGATGCCTGGTCCATGCGGAGTACTTAATCTTAATTCTGTATGTATGAGAGATGGAAAATGTATAAAAGAGTTTCCAAAACGATTTAATGAAACTACATGTGAATCGTTAAATGGGTATCCATTATACAGAAGACGTGATAATGGTATTAATGCAGAAGTTCGCGGTAGTTGCCTTGACAATCGGTATGTTGTACCATACAATCCATATTTACTTGCTAAATTTAATTGCCATATAAATGTTGAAGTATGTACTACAGTAAAAAGTGTCAAATATATTTATAAATATGTGTATAAAGGCTATGACAGTGCATCTGTTGAACTAGACTCTGGTGGAAATGAACAAGGTCAAAATATAGAAATTAATGATGTTACCAATTTTTTAATTGGTCGTTATGTCGGATCAACAGAAGCCATATGGCGCATCTATGAATTACCAATGCATTTTCAGTCACTTATTATAATCAGACTTGATATTCATTTACCGCGTCG
Organism: Druceiella hillmani; assembly: GCA_039881145.1. Classification (NCBI taxonomy): domain Eukaryota; kingdom Metazoa; phylum Arthropoda; class Insecta; order Lepidoptera; family Hepialidae; genus Druceiella; species Druceiella hillmani. The sequence continues at coordinate 25,623,325 of JAYKKI010000002.1, forward strand.
ACAGAATGTATACTTCCGAGAAGGGCGAGAACGTCAAGTAATTGATAATGAAAGACAAACAAAATTATTAGCATTTTTTGAGTTGAATCGATCAGATCTATCAGAACGAGAGTATAAATATACTGGAATTCCTATGCGTTATGTGTGAGAAAATTCCCGAAATAAATGGAAGAAGAGAAACCGTGGAGGTGATAAAATCATTACAAGGACATATGTAGTGTCACCAAAAAATATCGAACTTTTTCATTTACGATTGCTTTTATTACATGTCTGTGGTCCGAAATCATTCGAGGATGTTAGAACATACAATGAATTTTTATACCCTTCTTTTGTTGAAGCTTGCCATGCTCGCGGAATAGCTACAAATGATAATGAATGGCGGGTGTCAGGACAAATTTGCAAGTGTTGAAAATCATAGATAGATTATTGCGTGATCTAAGTGATGAAAACGATAAACATAGTGTTTGGAGGAAAAACTGTACTTCTGTGCGGTGATTTTCGGCAAATCTTACCAGTAATCCCACATGGATCACGTGGAACTTTAATTGAAAATTATGTTACAAGTTGGCATGAATTGCCTAATTTTCATAGTTACATTTACTCGAAATATGAGAGCTTTACCAAATGAAATAGAATTTGTAGAATTCTTGAAAAAAATTGGAAACGATGAGGCCCCACAATTCCCTCAGTTTGGTAAAAATGTTATTGAAATACCTCATCAATTAATAAGAGATAAAACAATATTATTGATGAGGTGTATGGAAATATTTCCAATAACATACTCTCAGAAAATATATTGAACTCTGTTATTTTAGCACCTACAAATGACGATTATACTTTGATTAATACTGATATACTTAATCAAATTACTGGTGAACAGCGAAAATATCATAGCTATGATAAAATAATTTGTGATAATGACAATGACATCAATAACTATCCGGTAGAGTTTTTATATTCTTTGTCCATTAGTGGTTTACCACCGCTTAGTTCACAAAGTTAGTATTGAAAGTTAATTACATTGTTTTATTGATCAGAAACTTAAATACTGAGGACGCATTAGTCAATGGAACCAGAATGCGCATCAAATTTATGCATCGAAATTCAATAGATTGCGAAGTTTTTACTTGGACCGCACGCAGTAAGAGAATTTTGATTCCACATATAAATTTAACGTACTCTGGAACTATTTTACCGTTTAACTATCAAAGAACACAATTTCCTATAATACCTGCATTTGCGATGACAATAAATAAGTCTCAAGGACAAACATTCCAAAAGGTTGGAATTTTATTGAATCGGCCAGTTTTTACACATGGGCAAATGTATGTCGCAGCAAGTAGAGTCCGTTCATTAGATGGTTTAAGGTTTTATATTTCCGAATATAACGGTCAAGGACGTTAAGCAAACGATGAAAGAGTTTTTACAAAAAAAATTGTTTTCAGAAAAGTTTTAAATCGTTAATTATATTATCGCAATATGCGATAAAAAATGCTATTCAATGGACAGCATTTTTTACGGCATAATTTTTTTATTTCGCATCATCTTACAGCATGTTCTGTTTTAATAAATTTTTTTTAAAATAGGTATTCTTTATTTTTCTCGTTTTTGAATTCTATATAATTTATTTTTTTTAAATAGGAAAATAACAGCGTTGGCGAAATCTGTGATTATAATAGTATATAGTCTTTGACAATAGAATCTTAATAATGTTTGAGCATTATATTTTAATAATTTATATTAAATAACTTATAATTTAAATTTATTATGGTCGAATTTTGACCACTGGGCGACCACTAGTACTACTAAATACTCTACTACTACGTACTATGTAAATATTGGGATTCCGTTTATTGCATGAAACACGCACTTATTCTAATAAAACGGTATAATTTCGATAATATTTTTTTTAATTTTAATTGACATTTAGCTAATTGGGCCGAAATACTCATGCTTAATTCGGTTACCATAGCTCATTTCACTTTATCTGTATTTATATTTTTGGTGTTAATTTTGTAAAAATTCATTATCACTTAATTTTTATTCATAACTAAATGAAACTACGTGATGTAGTATTATATCTATTTTATTAAAATTATTAACCACGACCTAGGTTTCGTTGTATGACAACAGCTTCTGGTGGGCAATTTGAAGAGATACCTCTATAAGAAGAGATAATTGTAGAGTTGTCTCTTCAAATTGCTTATGGAAAATTTGTTCATATAATGAAATCAAGATCGTTGTAAATAATTTAAATAAAATAGATATAATACTACATCAAATACTTTCATTTAGACATGAATAAAAACTGAGTTGAAATATTATACAAAGGGTTCAATTATGATTAAGTAATAATACTGGATAATATTTAATATAAAAAGTAACTGTTTTATAACACTTTCGAATAAAGAAAACAAATGGTTTCTTCAATGACTAAGTTCCTTTTAAATAACAAAATATTGTTTTTGCCTAATATTTAATTGCCAGAACATAATTTTTAATATAAAAAATATGTAATATAATTTAGGTTGAAATTTTAATAGCAATTAAGGAATATATTTTCAATTACGAAAAATATATAGGTAAGGAACAGGAAAATAAAAATTATTATATTAATTTAATTCACACTAAGTGTAAAAGTCTGAACTGACCCAATTCTTTTGCCATTGTCAAGTAATAACGGTAGAAAATTATTTAAAATATAATCTAATGTGCTTTGCTATTTATGAACCATACGATTACGAAAGTTCCAGTCAATAAACGGACATACGAAATGTTATATTTTCCTTTTGAAGATTATACTACCTTTTTTCGATTCATTTCATATAATTAGATCAAACATACTAATACACGAATTTACCAACATAATAAACATCACAATTTTTGTTTTAACGCATTTTCTTCTCCTGTTTTGTATTCCTTTCTATAGTATCATTCAAAAATGTTATCATATAATTGAATAATCAAATTATTCTTTGATAATTTATTAGACTCAACATTCAAGACAATATGAATTTTCCGTAATCTGTTCATTTCTAAAGCAGAAAACATTTTTATTTCATCTCGCACATAGACAAGATAAGCAGAAATAATTTAAGGTTACTCTTCTTTGACACTTCCTTCGGGTCTCTCCACCCATTATAGGCTCACATAACGAACATCTATTTGTATAGCTCTTTCAATTTTCGTCTTTTATACATTCTTTACTTGGTCATGACATATAAATCACGAATTATGGATTTTTGGATCAACGATATCAGTATCAGTCTCAACTTCATGAAAATTAATTCTAACACCTATTTCTATTTTTTTAATTAAAATCGTGACAACGACGATTTTTTATCTATATTTTAAGAAATTAGCTAACCAAACTAACTAGACAGGCGCCCTTTATTGTAAGGAGTATTTGAATTCAAAACGAAATTCCTTAATTTGGTCAATATTTTAAACTTGCCATCATATGATCTGAAAATAAGAAATGCATTAATAATGTATTATATAATTTTAAATCTACAAATGGTTTGTGTGACAGAACAAGGCTAATTGTGACAAACTTGTGTAATAATATAGTAAAAGCAAAAATTGTCTGTAGTGAATAATGTGGCAAAGAAGTGCCCTGCAGGTCAAATCAGATGTACCACGCAGCGGCGCTAATTTCCGATAAAACCTGCATTAATTACTACAAAGCACAAAAGCGCAAAGCCAGACGTAAGTTTAGGCGGTAAGCAAATAGAAAATAAATCATCTTTATGCGTTGTGGCTATGTGGCATTTTCTAGAATAAGAAGGCACTTAAAATTACATTAATAATACTTTTTTATGGGATAATTCACGCCATACTCACATCAATTTTAATATAATATTTAAAAAATATTATATTGGTAATTACTCAATTTTTTAATAATTTATGGTAAAGACATCTGTATGTCAATTTCGAGTTTTGTTTTTATCATCTCTCATCGTTTTCCAATATTTGTAAATTATTATTTATGTTAATACTTAGCTAAATCAACCTGATACTTATATTTAGGCCAACATCTATCAAATATTAAATATACATCTGAAAATAATATGACTGCCACAGAATGCAAAAGCTGTTGATTCCCTACATTCAATTAATGAGTATCAACAGACAACACTTAGCAGTTAGCAGTTAGTACTTAATGTTGATGAATGATAACGACTAACGAAACAATGCTTTAATGTATGTTAATATAAAAATGCGTCGACATCGAATGTTTATTAACTGCAAGTGTTGATTTACTGGTAATACACATTTTCATCAGTAGCATTGATCGTTGACGCACGTTAACGTTGAGCGTTAACTATTAATCGTTTTTAACATAGCTCTAGTCAGCATATTCATAAATTAAACTTACTTAGCAATCTGCGCCTCGATGCGGAGACAAGAATCCGCTGTGCAATTAAAACATTTTTATGTGCTTTATCTTCACCGAATGACTGCACATTCGCCTCGCTCTCGGTTCATTGCGAAGGGCAGCATGGCACGTATTGTGAGAGGCTCGAACACTATGAGAGCAGCGAAGAAATTATTTAAACTGATTTTAATATTGCGAATAATTCCAAATTATTTTTATGTATTAACATTTAATCTCACAATTAAAAAAATGCTTGAAACTGCAAACAAAAAGATTTTCAGATGTTTGATCTTAATCAACAAATTTAATAAAATAATAACTCAAAAATAATTAGAAAGAGCACCTTTTGCAATATTTTAATAAGTCAAATTGTATACAAGTTCCAGACACAATTGTACGATAACGATTTTCTTCGACATGTAACTTCCTTAAACGAATCGCATTCCCATAGTTTGGAGGACATTGATAGTTTTATAAATTATGATTTCGGAGAAGTAAAATGGTTAATATTTAAATTTTTCATTCAATATCCCATACACTGTACACTAACTTACTCTGAATAGAAAGTAATACACATCATGCCGGTTTGCATTAAAATGTTTAAATAATAAATATATATACTTCTAACCGGACAATATAAGATATGCCTCTACGTGTTTTAAACAAAAAAACATATTATAGCTATTTCAAAACATGCCAAAAATGTAATGAAAAGAAAAGATTTTAATGTTTTTTAGGTATTCACTCAAACACTATTAATATGATTAATATACAATTTAAAATGCGATAGCGTATGTTTTCCAAATTACAATAGACTGCTCTCTCAGAAAAAAATTTGTGTTGGCTCATGACTAACGCTAGAGAAACTACTACAAGTACACCAACAATATATATTTAAGACATATAGTCCTTAAAAAGGTTTAAAGCAAAGTCCGAGTAGTATTTATGTATCGTGTAGAAAGAAGCCACGGTAACTGTTTTCAAGTTATAAAATCCGCAAAGGAAGCGGTGTTTAGGTCAATTTATTTGATTAAACCTCGTGCATATTAAACGTAATAACCATTCCATATGTATATAACAATTACCCCTTTACACTTTATAATATAGATTAATAATTTAAGGAAATTGGAAAAGTTTCGGAAAGTGAGTTAAGGTAGAAATTCGCATTTTGGGGACGCTCGGTGTGTTATATTCACGCGTGGAAAGAAAAGGGACGAGGGTGAGGACATTTCAATGGGCATAAAAGCAATATCTAGCGTGAGATTACGTTTATTAAAGAAAAAATATATAAAAAAAAATTTAATCAAATAAATTAATTGTATTCGTTCGAAGTCTTCGTACGGGTCGTTTTGGCTCCTAGTGAGAAAACACTTAGTAGGATAAAATTTTTTTTTTACAAGTGCAGTATAATTGACTCAACTACAGAAATAAAATATCTAAGTAAAACCCGAAGACATACTAGAATGAACTTAAAAACATGGATGATCATATAATAGCTGGCTTACTTCCGACCGCTTTGAACTTGATTTTGACTGTTAGTTAGAAAATCTCTCATATAGTCCCTTCCATCATATTTGTTCAAAGAGAAAAAACTTTATACTCTGGAAGATAAAAACGTTAAAATAATTCAAATGGCAAAAAAGAGTTCCATTTTATAGATGTTTTATTATCGATATTTTTCATAATTTTAATGAAAAAATCATAATGATAAAGGGAATACCAGAGACAATATGTGTTTTGAGTGGGACAAATTGTGTCAATACATTATTTTCCACAATAAAAAAAATCCATATGGGAAATAAAACAAGGCCATCTAGTTGACTTCTAGTGGAAAAGTGATTGGCGATCCATTTTGTTGTACGATTTCAGCTGCGTTCCTAGTTAAAACGACATACTTACTTATGGTACAAGAGAATAAATAAATACTAAAAAATTAATTTGCGAGACTTTTGTTACTCAAATATAGAATAAAATGTACCATTCCTAAAAAAAAACATTCACCTTGTGTGGATATACCGCATATATCAGCATATAGGTTTAAATAGAGTTGGAGGCGTTTTTATTTTTATTGGTTACAGAGAAACTTTTTGTATAAAAATTGTAATATTTTGTAAGTTCTTTTTAATTGCGTTGTGTACTTTTACTGAAAGATGAAACATTTTTTATGCTTTGTATTTTTAAATTAACCTAATTTAGCATTTGTACCACCCCCATTTTTAAATTAACCTAATTTGGCAGTTTACATTTTGATGTAATCTATTTTCGTGCTGAGTTTCATATCGGTCGAAAACAAAATATGACTTCAAGAACGTCTCCAAATTTTGTTATATCCCACACCCATACATAAAAGGCACGCACGGACGCATGCACGCACACGTACACAAACACGCACATGCACGCACACACACACACACACACACTCACCAACACACACACACTCACCAACACGCACACACACATGTATGTGCACACACACATACATATAAGCTTTAGAAGGGACCTTTAATTGGGTGTCTAAAGACCATAGTCGATGAAGATTTAGTGAAATTATCTTAAAATTCGAAAGACGGAATTACCATAATAAGTCTGTATCTACTTAATTCATCAAAAATGGTAATTCTCTCAAAATACACTCATTAGAAAAGAATTAAGAAAAATATGGACACAACATCGAAAAAAATACGAGAAAAAAATAAAATTTAATATTGTCGGAATCGAAATTCCAACTAAATGTTTTAGATGAAAAACATTCTTCTTTATGTAGCAACTTATAAATATTTACAACTATGAATCAGATTAAAGTTCAATAATGAAAGCCCATAGGACCATATTCGATCTATTAGTACTTTCTTGAAAATAAAAATACACACATAAGATGTAAACTGCAAAATTTTAGTAAAACCAATTACCATTATGAATCCAGTGATACCTCAATCCTCGAATTCGGTTTGGTATTTCACTTCCAATAAAGGAATATCTATGTATTAATTCATGCACAAATTGCTTAAATTGGAACCTTGTCTTTCGAGCTTACAATATTCGCCCGGATCTTAATCCAGTACCGAGAAATAAACGCTAACTTTATGTAGATAAAAATAAAGAAACAGGACACAGAAACAACGACCATATTTTTAAACAATAACGGAAAAAAGCATAAGTGTCGTAATAAAATTCAGAAGTTTGTCAGTTTGCTATAAAACGCAAAACGTTTATGTTATCGTGAACAATATGGCGGCTAATGGGTGTCATGTTTTATTTTTAAATAACCTCTGAAACTTACAACTTTAAAGTGAATCCAACGATACCATATTTGTTGAAGATGGTTCAGTTTTTTTTCCCTAGGGTGGATTTGCTATATGCATAGACTGTTAAAATCACATTTCTTCTTTTTAATCTTTCAGTAGTCGGTTAAAACCTAAACTTCTATATCGTCAAATATAAACTTACTTTATATAAACAGCAACAATGGAACAAAAGATATAAACTAACAATGACTTGATTTAAAAACATGAATTGAAAACTATCCAAAGTAAAATCAAAATGCCTTTAGTGAAAGATCAGTAGCTTATTATTTTGCAATAAAATTCATAAATATAGACAATACACTCTAAAAACGGTACAAGACTTATTCTATAAAACAGGTGTTGAGAGATATTTATTGCCTATTCCGTATGTCAGAATAAATCAATCGATATTATGGGTGTCTGGAATATATAATATTTATTGCAATAATATATCTGCAAATTATAACAAAAATATTCTTATCTACTTTGGACATTAAAGTGTCTTAAATTTTTGGAAAATATAAATTTCTAGGTCCTCAGAATAGATTACCGATACAGCACTACAGTAATAGTAGCTCTTCATTATTTCACTCTCAAATATGGGTAAAGAAATTAGGAGAATATACCAACATTATACAGTAAATATCTGTGATGTAATGAATTATTTCTCATAGCATAAAGGATATATGCTAATGTAATTTATTATTACGAAAATTCTTGCTATGTCTATATGTATGTGTATATGTATGTATTTACGTATGTATATATATATATATATATATATATATATATATATATATATATATATATGTCCGCATTCAAAGATCTATAAAATCGAAAGGAGCATCCGAGTGTTTACAGTTTTTATTATTTTGAAAGAAAAGGCGATATTTTTCTGAGCTCGTAAATCTATTACGCTCTCGAATTATGCCATCGAAAAATTTCGACTTTTGTATTACAAAAACTAAGAAAAAATTAATTAAATTGGGATTCGACAAAATGCATGTTATTAATATCGGTTAATTTATGAACCTACACCTATTGTTTTTAGTGTCAATCGAAAAATGTTTACAGTGGTAAAAGAATGTAATTGAATTTTTTGCTTTTCAGTTATAATTAAACTTACTAAATAGAAAACAAGCTGTATAGAGGAAAGTGAGATAAAAGAGATCTTTATATTATTTATCTACTATATACATATATATATATATATATATATGTATATATATATATATATATATATATATATGCATATATATATATATATATCACAAAAGCTAATTAGTTACCCCAAAACGTTTAAAACATACAGTTAAAAGAGCTTTACCTAAGAATGACATAGCGCAAGGAAAAGTTCATTCGCCTTATAAAAACATTACATTCACAAAACAAATTATATAACATTCTATGAAAAATAGCTAAGAACAAATTTTGGATACTCAAAAAAGTATACCAAAATTATTCTTAATTAATCTTAAATACAATTTACGTCGTGAAAGAGTTTATTCAATATTTCTTAACAACGACACTTAACGTAAATTGATGTTTGTTAGAAGAATTTGGTCAAGTGTTATTACAAATATTAAATATTCGTATATTATTAATTTCGAATATTTTCCTGGTGTATAAAATCATAATGTAATATGTAAATAATTTCTTTTATATTAATCGTGAGCTAACAAACAGGCATATCAAGAGATAGTTATAAGAGTACATGTTATATTTACCTTTTAGGGAGTAACTATAATTTACATTTGACGTAAATGTAGGGAGAAATATGAAGAGTTAAGTTTAAGTTGGAGAGGAGAAAATGTAAAGTGGAGGAAGTGAGTAGCCTACAAATGTTAAAACGTGCTTCAGATTATCATCATTTTAGAGATGTTTTCTAATAAATCTGTACTGATTTATGAAAATTGTTTAAGATATCAACGTTTTATTCAAATCGCTGCAAATTCTATAGGATTCACTGATCGTGCCCATTGGTTAGATATCCACTCGATTTATCTTGTTTATAGATTTATACATTAGACCATTTAACAATGTCCGTTGCTTACACCTTATACCTATTGAATGGACGTAATTTTTTCAGGAAGATGGAGACGCAAAATTTTATTTTTATTTCCTAGTATTTCGTAAAAGACCTTAAGTGTATTATCATAATTACCTTCTCTAGTGTTTATTGAAGCTGAACATATTATCAATGAATACATAAAATAATTAATTAATTGCAAAAATTTTATTTTAATTTTGGATAAAATTAAAATATGGGCGTAATAAACATTATTTATTTTTCCCGAAACGAGTTAGTTAAGGAAATTAATATTGAATAGGAACAATAATTAGTGATAAATAAATATTAATTTTTGGTCGGTGTGCTTATTTTTGGAAACGGGAGTATAATTTCAGTCATAATTGCCAGCAATAAGTACTATTCAGCCGGAGATATTTTTTATTTTTCTTTCATGCGATATGTATATAAAAATGAAACAAAAATTAGAATTGATTGTTTGTTGTGTATTAATCAAATATTATATTGATCAATAAGCTGGTGTGATCACAACACTAACACAAATACTACGCTGGGTCATAAAAACATGGACCATTATTGCAGGTTTTTGTATATAGTATTTTGTAAAATATATCTGTCGTTTAAAAAAATTCAATATCTATTTCAAAGTTTATTTCATAAGTTTCTTTAATTTGTGGTTTAATTGTAACTAACTATAATATATATGTATATATATATATATATATATATATATATATATATATATATATATATATATATATATTTTCACTTATATAATAACTGATCTGTTTATCCTACGATTTGTTTTTACCCTAAAGGCAGATATCGGCAGCTATCGTAATAACCCAACCTTATTCTAATGCTGTCGGTGTAATTGTCAACCTTTGGTTCAAGACCGACTTATTTTCTGGAATTGATTATTTTCTAAAATGTATGCAACGATTCTAATCGCGTGCATGTAACGATAAAAACATTCTCTAAAAATTTAAATGTCAGTCCTCTAAGATTTTTACCAGATCCTATTCTCTCGCAAAATATTTATTCAGACTAAGCTCTAGATCAAATAAATAATATAAGACGCCTTACATTAGTTCGTGCCCATTTTTTGACAATTAATTGATCGGATAAAATGATTAAAATAAACAAAAGTACCCTATATTCATCACCCCTAGAAATAAATCACTTTACATCCATGCAGGTGCAAAAGTGTGAGAGGGACTGGGAGCATTTTCACAATGCGTTTACAATGTGACGTATATCTATTCATAGTTGTTGTACGTCGGCGCGGCTTTGAGTAATCGACCGACAGTTTCCAGTACCTCAAATCCGTATATGTTTAGCAATCATTTAAAATTCTTAATAATTTGTAGTGTTCAAAGTCCACCAAGAATGAAAACGTAAAAAAAGTCTAGATTACCAAGCAATATTTGGCCTAAAATATTAGAATTTTAATAATTGTCAGAATTAGTAGATAACACGATGTTTTCTTACGTAATAATCAAATTTGGAGAGCGAAATCAGGGAGTAAACACGGTCGCCACAACACTTTACCAACACTCAAAAACAGTTGGATTGAAACATAATATTTTTCTTGTAGATTTGTTTAGTTGAATTTTGTTTTGAGATATATATCATATTTAAATAAAGAGTGATCTTGATAAGCCAAATTAAAGTTTTAAAATTTTTCTTCTATAACATATTCAACTTTTATATATTCACATAAACAACTATATGACTTTAAAGTAATACCACACAAAGGTACAATGAACACAAGAATACCTTACTGCCAATGCAATTGCATTGAAGTTGCGGTACGAGAATAAAAATAGAATTAATGAACCAAAAACTATTAGTCCAATGAAGATGGAAGACCAAGCGCCGATTATGGACAAAACTTTCGCCGCATTTGCTAACGAGCTCGTGAAAGCCGCCCTCGCCCGCAGGCGAACGTGACTCGAAGCATATTTGACTTCAGCGTCGAAATATAAAATGAAGTTTAACACCAGCACTCGCACTCTATAAATTGAATTTATGGCTCAACTGTTGAGATACGTTAGCGCTACGTGTGACTACGGGCTCGATATTGAATGTTAATACGGATGCTTCTCGCTTATCGCAATTCGAGAAGAGTGAATAAAACTTGTTGAAGAGAAATTTATTTGCACTTTAATACAGTATTGTGGTTGCATAATTTACAACATCTGGCTGTAACATAACTTTAAAATATTCAACAATTTTTAATTACTGATAAGAATAATAACTCTTTGAATGGATATTAACCCAAGTTAAAAAAATCTATAAATTTGTAAAAAACTTCCGACCCAATTTTGTATGTTACGAGGGTATCACCAGGTTGATATAAGATTACATTTCACAAATTATTCTTTCAGATTATTAGTGATCTGAAAAAAATTCGTTATATATATATATATATATATATACATATATATATATATATATATATATATATATATATATATATATATATATAAAGCCATTTAAGCGAACATGTAAATAGAAAATTAGTTAATTATTTAATTTATTAATTTTATATTGCCAATATTATATTGTAATAAACGATACTGTTACAAAACACTTTTTCCAACAAAATATTGTCGATGTAAACAGAGCTTCCCTTTTATCTGAAAAATAATAACGGATACTGAAAGCTCTGCGAAATTTAATGAGAAAATTATTCTGAGAACGAAATCGCTTTTCTCGTAATAAATACTTATCGCTTTCAGAAAGACTTGTTAAGAATAATTGCGAGGGAAAAGAAAGCTTAGTAAGCCCTTTGAGTATCACACAAGCAGAACCTATAACAAAGCAAAAATTCAATAGATATGGATCTAGGTCCAAACAATACGATGCTATCTTGATTGGGTCTTATATCAGAATACATTTCTAGGAAACGCTGGAGTAGAATATAGCCTTAACTAGTAACAATCAATGTATAGTTTTATTGTAAGTTTTATATTACAAAGTTTAATTAGTTTGCCTTTAAAAAAAACACGCATTGTTCATGGGTGCAAACGAACTGAATTTATAAACGGAAAATCAAATAAAAAATATAGTATTACAAATCTTTTTATTGTTTTATAGTATTACATTTAATACAAAATTTTGATAATACCATAAAATCATATTGTTAATTAAATAAAAATTTGTACTTGTTATAAAAAATCAATAAAGTTAAATGAATTTCTTATATTTTTATTACGATTCTGGGAAAAAAGAAAAATATTTGATGCAGTATAGCATCAAATATTTTTTTTAAATTAGTAGTGTAAATACTTTTTGTTTGACTAGGTACTGAAATAAATATAGTAAATCTACTCTTCGAATTATGCTGTATACTCTCTTTTGCCCGCTCGAATAAAGTTTTATTCATGCAGATTTTCTCCAGTAATAATGCATTCATCTCAAGGTTTCCTTGATCGAAATAAGAATACTGGTCAAACTTAGATACATTCTACGCGAAAGGCGTGAAAATAACAGGGAGGGAGGGAGGAGGAAGAAGAAAAAGTATTCCCACTAGAACCCTGCAAAGATCATGTATTTCATTAAAAAAAATTAAAATGTTCAAATTGCATTTGGTAAAATAATATAATCGTTAACAATACTATGCGCGATAACAATGTAAGCCTAATCTAACCTAACCCAACCTAATACAAGTAAACCCAATAAAATTAACCTAAGCAAACCCAATAAAAATCAATACGAATGAACCTAACCCAACCTAACCTAATCAAATACAATCCGATCTAACTCAACCTAATCTAACCCAATATAATCCAACTTAACTTATCTTAACCTAAATCAACTTAAACTGACCTTACTTAACCTAATTAAAAATTATCTTAATCTAATTATTTGATCAAAAACTATGAAATTGACACTTTTAGTATGATACAATAACCACAACAAGAATTAAAAATCCCCATCCCACGACTATTCTTTTCATTACCTAGGTTTTATGCATTTAATATTAATTGATATTAGGCAATAGTGATACTCACTTTCAAAAAGTCTATTGGACTTTGACCATCATTGATGCAGTTATTGTACTAATTTTATATAGAGAAATATTTAGTTTGTGACTTAATATTTATTTCTAAAGCAAACCATCATTATAAGATATGTTCGCAATTGTAATATTTATAATGGACCACAAATTTAGATGAAATTAACGAATAAAGGAAATAGTAATATATCTTATATATGTTTTAGTTAATATGTTTCAGAATGTGATGTTAACGAATAATAATGATTGAAATGAAAGGGAGTCTATACGCGTCGTGTGCCGTGTGAGGATAAACGCTTTAAACCATTTCAGTTAGATCAAACCAATTTTGGAAATAATTATTTATAATTATAAAATCTACAAAACTTTCATGATGGATATAGCTATTCATTATAGAATTATTTGTTTAAAAAACTTGAACCGTACATTTCTAAAGTCAATTAGGCTAAGTTGTTGATTACATAGTTATAAACTAATTTAAAAAAAAAACCATTATTAAAAGTTTGGGTTTTTTTTGCTGTACAAACCCAGAATTAGCACCTAATAAACTGTGAAATTTTTCTTTAATAATAAAATTGGTATTATACATCGATTCGCCAATTTACACTGTGAAGTTGACCAGACAGACAACATAGCTCAAATTAAAATAATAAAAATGGGTGAAAGGACATAGAAAAATAGCCAGAATTAATTATTAATTACAGTCATATTATTACTTTAACAGTATTCACCCGTTTTATTACTTCAACATTTATTCAACCGTGGAAGTCAACTTTCACCAAATTTAAAAAAAAAAAAGGAAATTAAGTAAATATACAGTTGCCAAATACACCCAAAGAAAACGTTAAAGTTACCTATAATTTTCTAATTCCATCTTCTTAGAATTTTCCACCTTTTCGTAATATCGACTCAATCGATTGTAACCACACAGAAACTTTTTTAAGTAATTCTTTTTAATAGTTCTGTTTATAATAGGGCATCAATAAATACGGTAAACAATATCAAAAGGGACTTCAAAGCAAAACGTTGTTTGTTCATTGAGTGCCATTTTCATCAAATAATATGCATTTTCGCTACTTGTTGTGCCACGTTACAAAACTCCAACAGCCCTTATATACCAACTCATAACTAAGTAAGCACAAAACAAATAAAATATTTTTACAAACGCGGTAATTAAAAAAAAATGCAATTCAGTGCAAATCTCCTTAGAGAAAACTTATACCCTTCTACTTTTTTAACCCTAGAAACAAATTACAATTTGCTACGTAATTGCAACAAATTTTTAATATATTCTGGAAACTACAGCTGAAGCACATCTTTTTATTATTTTTATTGCGTTTGACTCTGTTCTATTGATTATAGGGTTACGTTTAAAGATCATAATAACACAAGTTTAATTCTAAGTCACGCAATAATAGGAAAGTTTAAAAAAAATATGCTTTAATGTCTAGAAAAATTTAATTTAATAAACTATGAAGTACAAAATCCCTCTGAAAATATTTGTAGTTAAATAAATGTTTTCATGAATGATTTTATAGTATATAGTTATAATTTCACCAAACCTATTTAACTCATATAAATCTAAAGCTAGACTTTTCCAGACACGATTTGTTAAGCGCTGACAAAAGCTTTCTGACAAGGGTCAAATTGTATTATAACCGACTTAAATTTGCTACAGACGAGATGACCTCTTTCTGAGTTAAAATCCCTTTTAGGATTTGTTAACTTATGACAGTTAGAATTTTCACTATTTAGTGTTAGAAACTATCTGTTATAAACCGTACAACATTTTCCCTCGAGACTGATTCAAAGTGACGTAACACAGTTACAACAAGACATAAAACTAATCCTTTTAACATTGTTCCAGTTTAAAAAACTCCTCTTTTTTACATTTTTACATCAAACCCAGCATTGCTATTTTCATTTACGTTTATTTTCCGCAAGGGGCGAACCAAAAACAACATCCCCGGACATCTACAATCCCGACTTGGAGGTCAACAATTTCCGCTCCCATCGTTAGATGTATTCATTGTCGGCGAAACGCGTTCATTAACCGTATTTAAGTTTATTTTCCGTGCGCTTCATATATAACTATCAAACAATCGCTACGCCTAACTCGCTTCCGCTTTCCTTGGTTCTGCCTTCGTCATTTACATTTTGTTCAGTTTATTTCTTTCTTTATAATACGTAGATTGCGTGATTAAACTGTCTGTAATGTATGAGTCACAATAAACAGTTTATGTCTATTGTGACTCTTTAGAAATGACGTAGACATAATTATTATTGATATGAAATTACGAATAACAGAAATATGAAATTTAAATAAATAATATAGTTTCAAAATAGTCGCTCTTATAATTAACAATATAACATTTACGGATTTTATAATTAACACTACTAATGACGTGTTGAGTAACTTTTTTGGACTAAAAATACTATTTATCTTTTCTATTCCCAAAACAACTAAATCAACAATAATCGTTCAACAAAACCTAAATGTCTTACTCCATATATTATTTCACTATTTTAATAAACCATATGTTATACAAACGATTTGTTTGCATAATATTTCCTTATGTATTAAGAATGTGTGTTTTGACATAAGGCAATATCGTTTTCTCTATTTATTTAACAAGTTAATTCAATCGATTGTATATCATATGCAAAGATGTGAAATTACTCAAAATTTAATAAAGAAGTCATGGAACTCGCAATGACATTATTTAAAAGAAAACAAAAAAAGTAAGTAAATAAATGTATATTGTTTCGATGCACCCTTTTTTATTCGGTTTTACTAACCAATGTTATGAATATAGACGTTTTAACTTAATATTTCGTCATGTGTTTAAATGCGTCATAATAAAAAAAGAACAATAAAACATTGATCGCCATAATAGTGTCACAATTATTGGTGATTCTCGTTTGATGTCGTTTGAATGATACTTTAAATAATTGAATACTATCAATAGCACAAGTTTGTCAAATTTATTCCACAATAGTAATATAGTCTATTACTCGAAGTACCTTCATTAAAATACAGTGTAAATTATTTAAGATTGCAACTATTTCGAACGCAAAACACACAAAAGAAAAAAACCCAGTGGGTCGGTGAGGGGCGCATGATAGAAACGAAGCTTCTTACGTCTTTCTGTAAAAACGTATAATGGTAGAATCTCTCTCTCTGTCTTTTCCTTCTTTCTCGCTCTCTTTTCTGTTTCATTGCCGCGTTCGCGGTTTCACTTTTTCTCACTTAGCTCTCCATCCCAAATGTATATTAGGAAGACTTGCTTCAATACATGAATTTATAACAAAATATTTGCAAAAAATACAACGGGGAAACTGCTTTTAGAGGCGTGTATTGACAGGGCGTCGTAGGCATTAAAATGTAGCTTTAGCATATTTAAAACACATATATGAATACATTCAAAGACGAGGACCATTAAGGGTAGAAGGATAATATATTCCTTACCCTTAATCATCTTCGTTGTTAAATATATTTATATATGCTTTTAAAATATGCTAAAACTACATTTTAAAGGAGGGTAATATATTCACAAATAAATGTAAATGATTATACAAATTAGTAAAGCGAGCTAATCTGAGGCCATTGGACAGATCATGATCATAATTGAAAGAAAAAATGAAAAATATTGCAAAACGAAAATAAAAAGGATTATTGTCAATATAACTACAATATCATTATCAATAAACGGGATTGAGAGTGATTTTTAACAATTATTTAAATTTACCTAAAGTAGTAAAAACGCGTTTAAGAAATAAGAGACATATAGGCATGTATAAAATCTTTGAAAAAAGGGTCATTACATACATTTCCGTTTTTCATAATTATCGTAAATTGTTATGAAAAGTTTGCTTTCAACTGTTGATGAAGAATTTCCTACTATGTATGGGATTTATGGATATATACTTATTTATATATACTTATTCCTATTTTCTTCCATCTAATAAAAACTAAATTGGCATTCTATCTAAATATGATAAGAGAACGGCGAGTGATGGAGATCGTCTCAAACTGAAGTAAATAATTAGACCAAGATATTTTTTATGGAAAAAATTAAACAGAATACAGCCGTTTTAAAAACTTTATAAATTAAAAATGTGTTCTACTTTACCTTATTGTGTGAAAAAGGGATTAAGCTGTATCAAAATAGAATAATTGGAGAGCTGTGTATTTCAGTATTTAAGGATATTAAAAGACGATCAAAAAAGGAAATAATTTATTCGTTTTCACCCAGAGTGACAAATTTTACCCTATTCGCCTTGGATGGTGAAAATTTGTCAATAAATTAACGAAATTTAAAAAAAAAATTATTAATTTAATGAGATATCTATTCTAATAAATATAACGAATATGGATAATTATTATATGGAGAAGAGAGCAATATTGTATAAAAGAAAGTTATGAAAAATATAATAAAATAATTTAATGAAAGAAAATCCTATATCAGCAAAAGATGGCTTTCAAATTGCATAATTTCGTTTATTTATTTATCTAGATACACACATTACCAATACACAACTGGTAATACTACCGATATTTGTAATCGATAAGACCTATTTGTAACGATGGAATATATACAGATAATTAAATTTAAATTATAAGATGAAACATGAATACAAAACCCGCAAGAACGACAAAAGATAACGACGATACATTTCGACAAATTTATTTTCACTCACCAAAAACAAATGACACTCTGCTGCGACTGTTTGTCAGGTAATTGAGCAGTTGAATACCACGAGAAACTGGAGAGTTCCAAAATAATTCGATTTTAGATGGTAGTATAGCAAAAAGAAAACGATGGCCAGAGCACTGAAAATGTACAGGTAGATAGAAAGAAAGTTTAGTCAATAATGCAGGGCTCTTAAGCTCTTCTTCTTTTTAATGAAATGCAAGGAATGCAAGGAATTACATGCAAGAATGGAAACCTAGCATACGAGTATATATGGTAGTAATTGATTGGTAGGAAAGTGAAACGGAAAGTGATCATACAGTCTTATATATATATATATATTGGTCGTTACCTTTGTATCAAGCTGCATTTGGCTTCATGTGAGCTACAAATAATGGAACCAGATTCTAATCGTTTCTATACTAATGAAGTGTACAGTGGGGGAAACCATGTCATGAAGTGAAAATTCTTTCAATTAAGCAGTACAAATTTAAGTTTTCGAGACATTTTTTTTAAATTTCCGCCATGTGCCATGAAACCTCAGTCGCATATCAAATCTAGCTCTCAAATCAACGATAAAATTAGATCCCACTGACCATATATTCGTATTCAATAGGAGTGTGTGCTTGGCTGTAATTAATGAGCATAAGCGCAGTATTAGAGATTTAGCATGCAAATTGCATGCAGCTTTCGCCCGCTTACCGGTATTTAAAACTGATAAGCAAGTACCTAGGTACCACAGAAGCGAGAAGTATTATAATCACTGTGCCTACACCATAGACACGGGAAATTAAATAAAAAGTTTGTCTGTTTTGAAATAATATCATCTGAATATTACGCAACCTTTTTTTAAACTTATTTATGTATACTTCGGATTTATTATTAAAATCCGGTTTCAAGTATATGAGACAACACGTGCTAAGAAATTTTATGTTTTCCTTCTATTTTTATTCTATGATAAAAATTTATCGTGTATTAGGCGCATAGAAATATCAATTTAAAAAGTTAATGAAATGGAATTAATGAATTTGAAATTGTACATACAAAATTTCCCTTCGAAATAAACATATAATATTTTTTTGAACTCAACATTATGAAAAAGAAAACGTAGAATAAAATGCATCTAACCACCGTTCCGTGATTGTGTCAATTTGCATTATTCACTGGCAAATTACTTAATATGACTTGGACAATTTGAAGTATTTAAAAGAAGCCCAAGCATATATCATGTTTACGGATAACGTTGATCACGAGACTTCATGTAGTCAAGTTGCGATTTGTGTACTAAAATGGACGTGTTATGATTATATGTGTATAGTGCATATTATATTACAGATTTTACAGACTCAGGCACCCTTATTTGTAAAGCACATGCCTATACTTGTCTTTGAGGTGGGTTTTGTCTAAGAGCTTAATTTTAGATAGCAGTCTATGACTATTATTGAAATCGGTTGGGGCTTAAAGAAAACGATTCTTTTCGACATTTATTTGTTTTCACCGCATTCTTCAGTGGGCTAATAAACTTATTATCTGGTAACAAAAAACCGATTAACAAGTTTCTTGTTAATCAGAAATACCGCCAAAAATTATATACACAAAGTCTCTAATAAAACCAGGCTAGTAACTTTCACACTACACAATAAGTAAATGTATATATACAAAATAACGTGTCACGAAACGAATCTAAATTAGTTCAAAATGATGTGAAAATAATAATTATATTCAGACAGAGATAACGATTACTAATTTTCTCTTAATATAAAAAATATAAAAAACTATTACAAAACTTGTATAAACACTAAAATGCTTGGCCTTAAAATGTTATGAAGATCATAAATTCTAATCTACAATAATAATCAACGTTAAATATCGTGAACAGTAATTGCTTTACGTAGAAGTTTCAACTGAAAATACATTGTTACATTTAATTCCCATAATCCGTTCTAAATGAAATAGTGTTCACCATTATCCTTTCCAAATTAGAATAGTCTAAACTGCTAATAAAATTGTCGAAGTAACTGATTAAAGGCTTTATGTAAGGCTGTCTCTCACTTGCAATATGATTCATCAAGTACTGTTGGATTATTATTCAAATAAGTGCAGGAACAAAGCATACGAGAGGGCGGCTTAAAGATACGGAAAGGAGGGTGTAATATAATTTAATTCCGGAGTAATCTTCTTAACTCCCGTCTATTTTATTAAACTTTTTTCATTCATCTTAAATGTGCATCTCGTATGTGAATTGTTTTCATCACACTTCACGGTTTTACTCGTCGTCGTGAAAGTGTTTGGTGACCGAGGTATTGTATACATCCCATGGCGCTTCGTGCGTTAAAGTGAAAAGTTTGATGTGATTTTTAAAAATGTGTACCCTGATGTTATACTTTCCGTACGTATAAAACATTTTTATTTATTATTTGTTCCTGCTTAGTTGTTCGATGGTGAATAATAAATATCCTAAATGTTCGGGGTGAATAATAAATATCCTAAAAATGCACAATGCGTTTATGCTAAAACAAAGAAATATGCCTTGTAAATTTGTATTGTAGGAGCCAATAGATGCTAAAATACTTACAAAAACTTATAAATACTAAATTAATACCAGAAGTTTTATAACAAGGTTTTGAACATATTAAATGAAATTTACCGTATGACCAATAAAGAAGTCTCGAATCTAATAACAATAAAACAAAAACCTTTCAAGCGCTAGTAGAATTCGCACTATGATTGTTTCGTACGCATTTAGGCATTTACAAACATTTAATTGTACATAATATTCATATTAAATCATTTAAAAAATTTCAATTTTTAGAGCCAAAACATATTGTTTACTATGTCTTTTATAGGCGCATAATTTAAAGATAATTTTTTTTTATTCGACTAAAAATTAAAGATTTTCGGATTTTTTTCCTTCACTAGTGCTTTAACGTTGCTTCTTGATACTAGATCAACAGAAAGTACGCGACAGATTTGATTTATATGAGAGTGTGAAAAAATTCAGCACAAATAGCCGGAACGAAAATATATTGCACACTATATCTTTCAAAGGCGCACATTTAAAAATGTGTTTTTTTACAATACAAACAAACGATTTTCGAATTGATTTTCTTTACTTATGCTGTGAGACCTTGCTTCTTTACAAATTTCATGATACTAGATCAACAGAAAGTACGCGACATGTTTGATTTATTTGAGAGCGTGAAAATCAGCATAAATGGCCGGAAGGAAAACATATTGCACATTATATCTTTCAAAGGTGCACATTAGAATATATATATTTTTACAAAAGAAAGTAAACGATTTTCGAATTTTTTTCCTTCACTTGTGCTGTGAGAACTTGCTTCTTTACAAATTTCATGGTTATAGGTCAATGGAATTTACCCCATAGATTTTATTTATTAGCGTGTGTCAAATTATGGTGCGTAAATTGTCGTACTTCAAGGTTTTTTTTTATTGCGTTGACTTAGAAGCTTGTTTTACTAATAGACCAATGGGTATAAAATTATTTAAAGTTAAATAGCTTTCTTCGTTAAATTTAGAGCTTGACTTCTATTTTGAGTTAATGGTCGTAACTAGAAACACAACTTACTTTAACTTCTGCCGAACAAACACCATTTAAAGTAGTTTCTATGTTTACGTAGCCATGAAACTATATACTGTTACACTCAGAGAGAGATCATTGATGACATGGCTGACTAAAATTTGGTTATGGTTTTGGTACAAATTGGAACTCATTTTGGCTACAAACATTTTCTACAGTACCAAATTACAAAAATTATGTTCTAAAAACATATTATATAAACTGTGCCTATCTTTGTTGGGAAAATATTTCTTTCGTATAATGGCTTTAATTTTATTCCTCGTTTAAAAAGTGATCTTCAAAATATCTAACAGTATGTATTTCAATGAGACAACCTGTTTAATTCAGATTTCAAATTATGAAAGGACTAAAACGTTAAACGTACCCAATTTATATGTTCAGGCCTTTCTCAAACCGCAGGAGTCGAAAACAAAAGTTGTTACCTAAATGTACACAAAGTACAATCACCTACTTTTTCTCGAAAAGAACTTTTTTAATTAGTCGTATTTCTAATTCAAAGAACATCTGCTTAAAAATTCACGTCATTCTTTAAACAATTATTTTTTCTTAAATTCATTACATTAATGGGTATAAGTATAAGCGCTTCATTTTAGAAAGATTTTTTTTTCTCATTTGCCATTCCTTTTCCAGCAACCGTCAGACAGAATAATTATCTCTTTCTGAACACCTAAGAGAAATCTATCGAATTATTTAAAGGCCAATTCATGGAAACCTAGCAATCCTCCATATTTTAAACAAGGGACTAATTTTATCCCGTAAAGTAACAAAATACTAAATATATTTGCTAATTGCCTGCTTTTGCTTTAAGTTACCAGGTCATTATGTAACTATTTTACATATCATTCTATTATATCTTGAGAATTTCCTTGTTGTGGGATATAGCATGGAAGTTTTTTTTTTACTTTCATTGGAAGTAGAGAACCCTTGTCTGGAAATAGTTTTGTTTCTATAACTGGTGTTAATAAACTGTGAAAGAAATTGTGACTTTAGCTGGCTTTGAACAATGTAAAAATAAATAAAAAATAAAAGTGGAGGTCTGTACACAGTTAAGTACCGCACTATGAAATTTAATTTTTCATAATAAATCTAAATCTTTTTAATTGTGTTTGGTTATCCTTTTTCTTTAATTCTTCGTTAATTTTCCATTTAGTTTAGTATGACTTGGTACTAATATTTATATCTAAATAATATAAATAAATAATTTTTTAAATGGAGAATTGTTTTAGAGAGGGAATCATTATTACATTTATTTATTTTTTATTCTACTTTATGAAATGAATGAAAAACATATCAGTAGTTTATTTTCATCACGTTATGTTGATTTATAATCATTAGGTAAATTTAAATACCTTAAATGTGAAACTTTTATCTCATTAAAACGACAGTCTTCAAACATATTTAATTTATAACGATATCAAATATTTTACATTAAGGACGTGTACCGGTGCAACGGCGTAGCCAATAATGTGTTTTGTTTAAATCCAATAAAGATATTCAAATTAACTTTGAGAAAATTGCACAATTGGTTATGGTATTTTGCTGGCTTTTATTTTGTCACGTAATTATAGTTCAAAAATACATTTTTGTGTACTAACCTGTCTACCACCTATTTTTTAGGTGGTAGAGAGGTTAGTGCACAAAATTATTACCCGCATTTGGTTTGTGATTAAACTATACGTCATCGTGCAGAGAACAATATATTACATAGGGTTTATATCAGTGGCGCGTGTGCCAAGCCTACTTACTATCTCTAGTTATGATAATACTCTCTAACTATAAAATCGCTGAAAGTCATTCTAAAATTCAAATATTCCGCATTCACTAATCCAATTGTAATACGAATTCGATAAATCAGTTTATAATTACTATTTCAACTAAGCATAAAGCAGAACACTTGTCAGAGCTTGGCTACCAAAATATATAGATATAAGGAGTAGGTTTAAGGATGGGCAATGTAATCTTATCACGCGGTCAATTAGTTGCTATTACGCGCAGTGTTAGAAAATTCATCGTATTGCCGTAATATTAATAACCGTTATCTCTTTTGTTATTAATACTCAGGTTTTGCCTTAATTAAAAAAAGTTAAAACCATATGATATTCTGAATAAAGTTTAAACCATTTTACACAACGAATACCTAATGAGTAGGACCGAGAAATTCTAATTGCTTTAAACTGTAAATTAAATTCTCTCAAGAATTATGTATCATTTATCGCAAGGAAACGACAATAGGTGAAGAACGTGTGAAGTCTTTTTTGATATTGAAGAAATCTGGGTAAAAATATAAGTATTTCAACAAAGACCTTTTCAAAACTGATATAGTCTCTGGTTTGTTTTTCGACTAATGTGTTCGAGATGTAACAAAGGAACGAGTAGATCGCATACCACTAGTTCTAAAAATAATATAGCACAAAATTTAGATTTTACAAACGGTTAAAATAAACGTATTTGCGTCAAGTTACCAGGTCTTTATATAACTATTTTACATATCATTCTATTATATCTTGAGAATTTCCTTGTTGTGGGATATAGCATTGAAGTTTTTTTTACTTTCATTGGAAGTAGAGAATCCTTGTCTGGAGATAGTTTTATTTCTATAACTGGTTTTATTATACTGTGAAAAAAATTGTGACATTAGGTGGCTTTGAACAATGTAAAAATAAATAAAAAATAAAAGTGGAGATCTGTAGACAGTTTAATACCGAAATTGCATTATTAACTTTAATTTTTCATAATAAATTTAAATCTTATTAATTGTCTTTTGGTTATCCTTTTTCATAAATTCTTCATTAAAATTTCATTTAGTTTAGTATAATTTGGTACTAAAATTTATATCCAAATAGTATAAATAAATAAAGTTTTAGATAGAGAATTGCACTCAGTCTACTTTGTAAATTGGTGCAGGAATTTCGCACACTTTAATTCGAGCACGCTCTTGAAAAATTACCATTTAATAACTCTTATTACTTTAAAAACTATAAAGTTTTAAACGTCTATTTACAAACTCACGTCTTTTAAGAAATTTTTTTGAAGTTTTTTTGATATATAACTCTTTAATAACTCGCAAAAACATTTATTTATGACGAAACGTTCACAAAATAAGTCGTTTTTATAACAACATTGCGGGCTATTTCAAAATACGAATATACATTATTCAATACAAGGTCAAAGGGAAGTTGGAATAAAAGCTCTTCGCATTATATTTCTAATTAGAATTGACAAGCCTGCGTGACTGTCTTAAATAACTATAAATTTCAAATTTGACAACTTTCATGTAATACCATTTCCGATAAATGCCGTTGGCAACATTTCCATGCGTATATAATATATGATATGAAATTAATAAAATTATTTCAAATAATCACATTGCCAAAGTTAATTGAATTTGCAATACATTGACAATTGAACAAGTATCTCGGAATAATATATTATATAACCAATTAAGAATACATTAGGATATATATCTTTTCAACAATGTGATATGTATGTGTTCGTAATTGTTGCAAAATTTCCTTATGTTCATATATTAAAATTCTTTTGTATGCTAGGGACATTAAAAGTCTTTTGTATGCAGTAATTAATAAACTAAATATTGGATTAAATATTGCGTTTAGTCCAAGACTTTTTTGTGAGACAAATACGATTAAAATAATAAACTTATTCCTATTTACCTCACATCTTTCATCCTCTTAACAAACTTATAGCTTTTACTTTTATTTTATCTCACATGATTTCATCTTCTTTACAATCTTATACGTTTTACCTTATACTTTATTGTATAATTTCTTTCCGAATGATTATATTCTTTAAAAGATTACATTTAATCCGTTTTTTATCCCGTACTTACCAATCGAAAGAAAATGTCCTTTATTAGTTGATTAAAGCTTTGACAAAACTAGACACCTGCTTGTTTTGACCTCATATCATAAAGTTGTAATTATCTAGTATATTTACTAGATTTTGATATTGAATTTCAAAATCGAGCTTACATATTGCCATATAGGTCATCACAGTCCAATACAAATTTTTTCACTGCTCGTACCACGACAAGTGTTTTGGGTATAATAACGTTGTAGATTTACAACATATTATGATTTAAGATAAATATTTTCTTATTTGATATCTACATGTAAACTTATAACATTTTTCTTATTTGATATATATATGTAAACTTATAATATGTAAACTTAGTGTATACAAATGCGCCAATGACAAAACAATTAGAATAGATTTCAATCGCTTTTTGAAATGTCCTTTTTCCTCTAAAAATTTATGAATCATTTTTGATAAAAAAATATGTTGAGATAAATTTACTTTAGGACGACTGTGTAAGGAAAATAAAAAACACTTTACGATGAGATTCTTGATGAAGCTAGAGGAAAAAAACTGTTTAAAATTATTTAACTTTGTTATTCTCATAGTTGAAGCTTTGGCTTAAAAAGAAGGAAATTTAAAACCTAAAGATTACAATTTAATTAATTATATTATTGCCATTTATTTTATTTATTATAATTTTTATCCAAGAAATTACAATGCAGAGAATTTTTTTTTCTGCCAAGGCTATTCCTTTATTTCCTAAATCGCTTTTCCAAATATAATTGTGAAATTAAATTATATAAAATGGAATCTACTTATACAGGATTTTTATAGAAAGACAGTTGTCAAGCACTGCAAGTTCGAATTTGACAACTTGAATTCAAAATGTGAAGTCAAAAATAATACACAAGGTTTTTACTCAAATATTGAATATATTTGGCGTAAATTTTGTAGAAATTCATTATTCACAATTAAATGAAACTACGCGATGTAATATTATTTCTACTTTCTTTAATTTCTTTACCACGACCTAGGTTTCGTTGTATTGCAACATCTTCAGGAGGGATATTAGCAAAGATCTCTTTCAGAAAGGAAGAAACTTTGCTAATATCCAAACATTATTTTACTATAGAAAAATAAAGTTTTTAAAAAATCATAAAATTAGAAATATAAAATAATAAATACAACAAATAAATTAAAGTTTGACTTTGAAAACTAAAGAAATTTTAATAAACGAATTTTGAATCCAGTGATAAGAGTGACGTGAGTAAGAGTATTCGATAATACCATATATATATATATATATATGTACATATAAAGAAAATACCTATGGCATTATACTCTATAACAGATATGTTATACTTCTTCAAAAAAAATATTTTCCAACAAAAACGTCTAGGTCAATTCAAATAACTATTTTCATTTTTATTTTTATCTGAAAAAGTAAATTTTGTATCTTTTATTATCATCGTCAATCACTGTCGAAGTTTTAAAGTTAATTTTTTATAATAATTAATTCACACTAAGAGCGATTGAATGTGATTTCAATGAAAAATGGGTTCGATTCAAATTTAACTTAGATGAATATATTCATAGGTATCACAACATTTGACACTGAAATAATTCTAATTTCCAGGGATGACTATAGAGTTCTGGATATGTGGCTGTCTTGTTGCTGTATTTAAATTTATCCTCTTTAAAATTATTACTCTCTCTTACACTATTTTTGCTAAATTTGTCAAAATTAATGATCTTTACATTCTCAGAATATTGAATTATTATTATACCTTGTTGATAGTATAAATAATTTGTTCATTTTTTGTTCTAAATAAATAATTCTTGTGTTTTACTTACAGTTGATTTGTCGTCAGAAATTTAAAAAAATATTGTTTGTTTCTTCTTTACCTTACCCATTTTAGAGATATGTGTGATCACTGTGACCAAAATTTAAAATCTTCCAAAGCTAAAGAGCCTTGTTTATTATGAACCCTTTGAGTAAAATGTTTCAACGTCTAATAAAATTAAGGTCAACCCTTACATCATTAAACAATCACATTGAAATCATGAAAAGAAATTTCGACTGCTGCTAGGGCTGCCATCATTGCCAGACTCAAAACCCGAAGATCGGTAAAAACAAAAATAAGTTAAAGACAGACCACAAAGTTTGTAGACCACAAAGCTTACATAAACTGACTTTACAGTGTTTTTTCGAATCAGCTTTCATATACATTAGTAAATAATTGCAACTATTAAAGCATTACTAATCTTATATAAAATTAGGTATTTCAACTGGTTTTAATGAACGAATGACATGATGTTTTTGATTATATCAATAAAAATATTCCTTGCTGGAGCTTGCTTGGTATTTAAAATTATATTTTTCATTTTCAATGAACTCTTGACAATTAATTTTATAATTAAATTTTATTAGGAATTCCCATTTCACCATTTCGACCGACAGACAGTTTCTTTCATCCGTCCACAAATTTCCCATCAAAGAGTAAACCCGCTCAACAAAAGCATTGCTCATTGGAATAGAAAATATTTTACCCGCTATTTTTATAATTCTGTTAAATTAGCAACTTTCAGATATTCAACCCATAACAAATCAACAGAAATGTTGAAAAATACGTAGATGAATTATCTTCAAATTGTTAACTTCATGGTAAAGTTGATCTTCGTCGATATTTTTAAGTCCAAGCAATTCAAATGCTTCAGTGGCGTCTTCGTACGTGATCGCATATTTTAAGTCAAATTTTGAGAACAATTTGAAAATGGAGTTCTTAAAACCATAGGTTTTATTCAAGAAATCGACAGTATTTTTATAAAGTGCATTAGTTTCCTTTCTGAAAAAATTATTGCTCTAAATTTTTCAAAATTTTCATATTTTTTGTAATTTTTGCGCCACAAAATTCGTCATTCCATCGGCTTTCAATTTTTTCTTTCACCTGATTCATTATTAGACACAATTGAGTATAGATGGCAGTTTCATTTTCATACAATAGAGTTAAAATACTCACGTAATGATGAATAAAATATAAATAACGTTCCTGCCATGTTATTTTTGAAGATAAATCCCCTGTATTTATACAATTGTTCACAAATTCCCATACAAGTTTATGACATGCATTTTCTGCAGGCCAAGATGATATAAATCTTTTAATAGCTTTGACCAAACTTAACCATCGGGTTAGTCCATGGCATAAAACGTTTTGTATTCAACAGAAAATTCATCGAAAAATTTGTATAGTTCTTTTATTCTTTTCGCGATAGTTTAAAATTAAGTTTTCTGTGTTATACATTAATACCTTCATTGTATTTCTAGCAGCATTGTATTTATAAAGAACGTGGTAATTGTTATTCACTTTTATTATTATTGTATCCTGATATTTTTCAATTATTTTTTGGCAAACAGACTTACGTGCTCTGTAGTTCACTGATGTATTTTCAGTTGAGAAACGTCATGCTTTTGTATAAATTTTTCAATATTTTCAAAAATGTTTGTTGATATCTCTTCCAAATCTTTACGAAAATACGTTACTTTGTTTTACATGCCTTTTAACAATTAAAATATCTTATAATAATAGGATATATTTCTTGAGAACCCTTATTAGAGGCGTCAATAGCAATGGAAAAGTGTACGCCGTTAAGAGATGCGTGATGCGTTGAAATTTGAGCGTTTGAGCTCTTCCAAAATTAAATTGAATTTGGAACAAGAACAATATATTCTGCTTTGTTTCGATCACAATGGTTTTATCGGATGATACAGAATCTGCATGTAACGATGCATTGAATTTAATACCACACTCAGTGCTTAGATAATTATGATTATTGTTATTCAATATTTCAATAAATTGATTTAATTCAATAAATTGATGCAAACTAAAAATTTCAATAATTGTAACGTTTTGTTTTTCAGTCGTGTTTAGTTTTGGAATAAATGCTGACATTAATGAATAAGACTGTAAGCTTTTTATCATTTTCTTGTGAGTTTTATAACCAACATGATTTGTTAAAGCTTTTTTGGCATCCCACTTTTATGAAAATCACATTACGAAACATATATTTCATACGCTTCTCGTCGATTTTCCTAATCCATTTAATAAATTTTTCATTCATTCACCACATCTCCTGAAAACTAGATTCGTATTTCTTTTTCCGCTCCTATTTTCATTCCCCTTCCGCCATGATAACAAATACAACAAATAAATAGTTTCCAAAGTTATAACATAACACAGTAAATTGCAAAAACAACTATTATGGAAAAAAAGTCAATAAAAAATTACTCAAGTTGATGATAGTCGCTCACTGCCGTCTCGTGCCGTCTCGTGTCCCGCGCTCTTGACCCGCGCGCCCCACGCCGATCGTGCATTAGATAGCTCAGTCGGTCGAGAGCCGTCATTGCAGGCTATTTAATAAATTTAGGTACGTTTCGATGACAATCGGATAATTACGATACTAACCCGGAGCCCCGAGATAATTCAATAAAATTGGAGGCTATGAGTGAAACCCGGAGGGGAGGCAGCCCTAACTACAGCTAGGGTTACCCTATAGAATTGAGACAAAATTTGGACCGTTTAAATTTATCCCACAAAATACAGCGGACGAATGTTTTCGACACATCGAATTTTGAGCTCAATAATATGCAGTTGCATATAAGCAACGAAGTTTGGATTTTATTACTAGAATATTATATGTTATCGTACATATATTTGGTCAAATATATGATGTGCGATCTGATCGATAGTTTACTGTAGTTAATGCCGATTAATAAAATATTTATGTGATATTGTACTTCTAGTTAGTTAATCGAATGAAAGATATGAGATATTAGGAACTACTTCCTGAATCATTCAATAACATTTTATTTTGACCTTTTACATGTGAAACAACTTTGGCAATTACAACAGAGTTGCTGAAAACCTCCTTAGAATTTGAATACTTAACTATTCTATAATTCGATAATGGACTTAAATTAGTTTTTAATTTAAACGACTTAAATTGATTGTATTAGTGAAATAGAATTGTGTTAAAACAAACGCATAATTTTATGATGAGTATTTTTAGTATCCAGTTTCCCAGCTTCAATAAATAAAGTAATTTATAAATATAACTTCCGCTAAAAGCCTAAAGCGAATATTTTGTTTAATTAAGTGATTAAATTATAGCAGTCTATATTTAATTATAAATTATTACTTCAACATTTGATCGATTCCACTTCACATGGTTTACGATTAATGCTTTTCACAGAACTCCCATACAAAGTAAACTATTAATTATTTGAAATTTGTACCGTAATTTTACATATTTTTTGCGTTATCGAAATGAATTTAGTTTGTAATACTAACCTATAAACTAATATTTTGTGCTAATATATCACAACCGATTATGAGTATATAACGATGGATATAATTTCGTTTCATAAATGTTACAAAATAAACGTACTTTCATATATTTAAATGTAATTATTTTAATCCGGGCTCTCTAAGACTGCCTATTATGAAAATCTTTATATTTTCGCTGCCACTTAAGCTGGCATGCTAGGAATATGAATTTGAAATTCCGTATGTGCAATTGATTAAATTATGCGTTTTTCTATGATTTTATTAGTGAGACTAACAATAGAACTACAGTTGACTCGTTAAGATTTCAATGAAATTTATAAATACCCTGTTGAAAAACTTGTATAATAATTTAAATCTTAATATTAATTTATTCTTTTGCAACTGACAAACGTTTCTGATTATAAAATATTAAGTATATAGGTATAACATATGTCGAAATTGAAATAGAGATTTCACCACCTTTTAAATGTTACACTACATACCAGTATATCTTAAGCTAAAGACTATATTTTGTCATTTTTTCAATATATTTGGATATCAATTTAATTAAGAAAAAAAAAATTTAAATGTTCATTTCACTAGATTGGCAATCGACTCCTGAATAACGATAAACTTATTTAAGTTTTTAATAACATGTTAATGGCATTATATTTCAATGTCTCTAAAAATGAGATAATGTAATGTTTAATGCGAATATAATTGCCAAAATATCAATATGTGATTTTTAAATTTTAAACCAATCTGCAAAATACTTTACTTGTAAGCAATGCTTTGCTTATTTATACACCGCTTTCCTAGTCCCTATTCGTTATGCAATATCTACATGCATAAGCAGCTCAGCGCGGAGCTAACATTTTTTATTGTAAAACCAAGAAGCGTATTGTATTATGACTTAGATGAACACCGACAAGGGTAACAATAAAGAATTGATATGAATCCTTAATTTCTAACATTCACCCATGACGCAACATTAAATAATTACAGAGTATTTTTCGAATTTGATGCGAAATAATATCATCTAATCGTACTTAGTATAAATGTAAGTACTACTAGTAGTAGTGTCTGCCTAAGTTAGGAACGCAGAATGGAAGAAAAAATTGACGCACAAACCACTGTCCCAGATTAACAGCAATAATTGGAAAACGAAACTCTATAATGATGAGCATTTCGAAAAAAATTTATCGCTTGGTTTCGACATATACGCATTTCGCCATATACGCGTAAAGCCAGCAGCCAATAAACTTGTTCAACGTAATGAATAGTTGCTGAGACGGGTCGAGTGGCACGAGTGAGACGACGCCCAACCCAAGCTGCTCTCGCTCCATTGCCGTAGCTAATATAGGTTCGTCGGGTATAACGTCTGGCCCTTTCAGTTCCTACACCGTCACGGATTTTCTGCGTTCCATTTCTGCATCGTGATGCTCTCGCGTCGTTTCTGCTGTATCGCCGCTGATCCTCTCGCTATTGTCGCTTATCACTCATCTGTGTTTTATATATTCTTCCCAGTGCTTGCAATTTTCGATTTATATGTATTTATATTTATATGAATAAAAAAATAGGAAATATTTTTTTATTCATCTAATTGTAATAATATTGTAATTCTTGGAAATTAAAATCTGTTTAGTGCGCCTCTATAAGTCGCATATTATTTGAGTTACTTCTATCATATAAAAGTTGTCAAATGTGATTACCATATTATGGTGTGTCAACTAGTACATTAACACACATGAAAACACCATTATCGCAAGACAAAAAATTGGACATAAATTACTTTTAAGTGTAGCTATATCTCCCAACATAACTTAATCATTACTATGTTAATACAATGTCGACATTATTATATTTAAACAAGTTAGTTACGATTTCCCGATATAGCCTGGTGGAATGTTTTCTAATAACAAAAGTTGAGTCGTTGCCAAGCAGTATCTAATCAATAATAAGTTAATATTATTATAGTAACTCAAACTCAATTATTATTAAAGTAAATCAATACATATATTTGTTTAGACAGACACTTTTATAATAATGTCATGGTTAATCTGACGACACAGATAATATCAAAAACTGCTTTCTGTCTATTATTTACGGGGTCATTATACTAATCTGTATCATTCTTACCATAATTCATATTGTCAATTTCAATTATATTGAAATTGTTATGACATAATATTCATTACAGTTTAGAATCGGTATTTTGTCAAGTATCCACTTTTTTACCGTAATTAATATTCATCAAATATTTCAGGCTATTTTCAGACTAAAGTATGAAAAAAAACTTCCTTTCAAGTTTCGTGTCCCACTTATAACTATCTCCAGTTGTGAGTGTGTATATATTTTTGCAGCTATGTGTTTATATGAGTGTGCGTATGTGGTTATATTACTAATGGGAAAAAATAATTTGTCTGAGCCTGGGAAATGTGGACTTGCATGTGCCAGTGCGTGTTCGCCTATGCACGCGCGGGTGTGGTTATTAAATACTGTGTAAAAAGTGTAATAACCACATAAACGTGTGTGTGTGTGTGCATATATAAATGTATATATATATATATATATATATATATATATTTATTTATTTATAAATATACATAAACATATTTATATTATTCATACAAGACACCTACCCGAACAGGTTTGGCTTAACCTGTAATACTTATTAGCAAACTCTAAAAAATATATAAAGACTGTGAGTTCATAAAACTCAAGGAGGTCACGAGGTTGGATACAACTTGTCACGATCGTCCTATCAATAAGTGATTTAGATTAAAATTGTTTGTTGTTCACTTATAATCCCAGGATTGTATCGAGCTTTTGCGAATTTTTAATAAGCTCAGTATAACTGTAGTTTTAATCATTCATTATTTTCGAAACTACACGTGGAAATAGGAAAATATTTTTTTCAAATGCTCCTTATATTTTTAAATAATTATTTTTAATAAAGAAATATTTAACCCCGGATTTTACCAGAAAACAATGATGAGAATCTTGACGAAACTTTCGTATACTGCTATCACACATAACGCTATTACATTGTATTTAGCAACACAACTATTATACAAACTATCATTATAGTGACAAATTATTTTAGGTGTCTTCTTATCGCAACGCACTAATCTTGATTTTATTTTATAAAACCAGAAATCTAAATTGAAAAATAGCAATTCGATATTGATAAAAAAAATATATTTTCTTCAATGTAATAACAAAAAAAACTATCGATTGAACTGATGCAAGTTTTACTGAATTCATCTTTGTAGTCAAATCATGGCAAATTTTGACTATAAAATGAGTTAATTAATCGTTAAATTAATTATAGCGATGGAAATATATTACATTTTAGTGTAAATAGTTTAAACAACCACATTCTCTGCCCTGAACTATATATGAAAAGGAGATGGATTCAGGTATATTTACCAAAAATTAAGTGCAATAATAGTTACGTTATATAGTTATAGTTAATCTACATCCGGTTTTTGAAACACCATTCCATTTTAATAACATTTATAATGAGTATTCTTCTAGTAACAACGTTTATCTTTGTGCATACGGAATAGATACTATCGTAAAAACACAAAAAAACTTTCATTGGAAGTCAAAATCGGATTGCTGAATATGTAATTATTGCTTTTTCTATTCAACATTTTTGTCGAAGTTTAGTTAAATTATAAATAAAAACCTTTTGAATAAATATTGTGATACACTCAGCACGAAAGAATCATATTTCCGTAAATTGGGAGATTTTTATAAAATTTGAATGAATTATGTCTTATAATTTAAACCTTAGTTACAAGTTGAAATACTTTGAGACATTCGTATAAATAAATATTAATTTATAAAATTTCTGTGTTTAAAGAATTTTAAATTAAATAACTAAACCACGTTACAAATAATTAGTTAACACTTGACAGATATTATCAATGATATTTCGAATATAATATTACATATAAAAATAAATACTTCATTCATCTGCATTAAAACCCTCTAACTTATCTGTTCGTAAAAATATATGAAGAAAATGTATACCTGTATATACTATTTAAAATAATAATTACAATATGGTTTAGTGTTCCATCAAAATTCTCGCGAAAATTAATCTTTTCCGATCAAAATTCTGAAAATAATTTCACCTTTCTAAACTTGTAAATATATTTGATGCTTTCATTATTCTTTGTATGTAAACAAATTTTAAAACTCGATGTTAACCCTCTATTAAACCTTGTATTAATTATGAAAATTTTCAAGCTTTTTTGATGTTTATTATAACCTGTTAAACTTTGAAAGGCTGCCGAACTAAGTAAATAACAGAAGATCCTGCTAATAATTAATCTAAGATAGAAAGTTTTCACTCAAACAAGAGTGGTCCTAAACTTAAGGCCAATATTTAAAATGAAAGAAATACTGAAGTTTGGAGAACTTAAATTAAACCCCACAGTTGTAGCTAAAATATTCAAGACAAGAATATGTTGCTCAAATAATTTCTTAAAAATTTTCAACTATTACTGCAAATTTAAAAAAATTTGACAGGTAGGAACCGATGTGGAACTCAATCGAACCATTGAAGACAGAAAAATTCTGCCCAAACAAAATTTGCTCACAACCTCAGACAACTCTTCATAATAAATAACATTGACATTTGGATAATCCTATATGTGACCTTAGAGGCCCAACTAAACTATTTTTGATAATAAAGATGCTGTTCAAACAAAAGTCACTCAAAACCGTAGTCCATTTTTCAAAATTAACAATAACTTTTAAAGACCCTGATGTATAACCCTAACGTCTCCCTTGTGTAATGTTAATATTCAACGATATATTTTCAACAATTTATAATGCCACCCAAACCAATGTGTGGTGAGAAAGGTGCTGGGAATAAATGGTTTGGAAGGGGCTAAAATATCGTACAGTCGTGTATTTAGGGTCGCTACTTTTCACTTCTAAATTTCCGGGTGAATTTGGTAGATGGTCGACAAATTGAGAAAATAGATAAATTGAAACTAGCGGGAAGGATGCAATAGTGATACTTTAGTAAAACACAATACGCTTTAGTCGAAAACAATACGCTCATAAATTTTTCATAAGAATAACTTTCTCACTAGAAACAAGACTAAAAAATTAAGAAAAAATATAAGGTGTAAAACACGCTCTGGTTATAACGAACTAAAGAATTAAAAAATAATTTTCCTTCTCTTTGATATGATTTTGTGAGTAATAAGAAAATATATTTGTTTTTGTACATTGTTGGATTTCATTTGCTATTTCCTGTATATAAGAGTTTTTGCTTCATGTTTTTATTCAGTGTTTGTACTGTAATTGGGTCACAAAATTTTGGTGGTACGTAATTAAATGTAAAAGCGTACTTGAAGAATAATTTATTTTATATTTTGGACAATCATAATTGTCTGCCTCAAAGTAGAACTTATAAAAAATATAGGTACAAAGAGATTTCAGCGTAACTCTAATTAAGTATTTTCAAGAGGAGAAAAATTTACGAATACTTATTAATAATGGGAAAAAGAAAAACTGAGTAATTATATACGCGATATATATATATATATATATATATTTATACATATATATATATATATATATATATATATATATATATACATATATATATATATATATATATATATATATAAATATATATATATATATATATATATATATATATATATATATATAATATATATGGCAATTAGGTACTGTTATATTGCCTTAGAACGGAGAGATAAAGTAATTATTAACTTTAGAGCATTGAATATTTCAACAAGGATTGCATGTATTTTTGAATTCTAATACCTACAATGTGTAATATGAAAATATCTAATCTGCTTTTGAATTGTTCTGCATCTAATTTTAGTAATATTTTTGATAACATAATTAATGTGTCATTATTACTATGCGATGTGAACATTCCACCACTGAATTCCATTCGCTTCTAATAACGTATCAGTAAATATATAACGGGATGTCAGCAAAGTTACTAAAGTCGACACTACATAAGAACGTTTCCCCGAGAGAATACTACGCGTGAATATTACTTGTTATGTTTCTCATGTTCTTGCTTCACCTCACGTTTCGACTTGCCATGCGAGTAGTAAGATACAGATTCCCGTGAGATGGTCTTGAACTCCGTGTCGTTAAGAACAAATTTACTTCATCGCTTGTTGGAATTATGTTAACCTACGAGATCGAATTTAAGTTAAAATTGTTCCTTTTCGTGTTTGAACTTTCAACTGATGGCTTCGCCCCGATAAAAGGATATCAACATTTATTTTACGTATGCTGAATGCTGCGACCCCCAAGTTAGAATATTATAGCTCGCTTTTATGGTTTTACAGGTAAGGATAACAAAAGTTTAAAACATCTTTTAATAGTGCAGATTTTTATATTTTATTTTATATTTATTGACATAACTCAAAAGCGTTTAGAGATATTATGATGAAAAAAATATAAATGCTACTCAAAATCACCAAAAAAGTTTGTTACGATGTTCTCCCTTGGGATGTCGACTACGTATTATAAATCCAAGATATTGTCATTGAAAAACACCTATATTGCTAACTAGGTTTACATTAAATTACGTACAGATATTTTTAATGGTTTAACTGACACAATAGCTCTAATTAACACTTAAAATATTTCATGCAAACTCATGTAGAAAGAAACTGATGATTTCTGTAAGTTTACTCAGTAATAAGGAATTAATGTTATAAAAGGCCAAGTGAGAAAACCTGCTTTTTATTCGATTTCCCTCAAATTTCTTACACCTAATTTCTATCAAAGTGAGAGCCACAAATCTTAAGATGATTATGACCTCAACCCATATGAGGAATAGAAGTCTTAAAAAGATGGTTCCTGGTATATAGATATACACTTATAAGGAAGGTTGGAATCATATATTTATTTATATATATATATATATATATATATATATATATATATATATATTTACATATATATGTACATATATGCACATATATATGTGTACGTGCGTACGTGCGCGTGTGTGTGTGCGCGTGTGCGTGTGCCCGTGTGCGTGTATATGTGTGTGGGTGTGGGTGTGTATGTATGGATATATATGAATTATGCATCGTATCGCTCACTTCGTATCACGCTACACAATTGTGAAAAAAGAACAAAATCCGGAAAGCAATTGTAAACATATCGATGATTTCATTTCAGCAAGCGTCGTTTTTTTGCTTTAATGAAAAGCTGGAGCAATAAAAGCAAAAATTCAATTATTGTATTAATGCATTTGATGTATCGCTTTGTCGGCCACAGGGGCAACATACTTCCTGAAACCCAAACGGGGGTCTAGTCGTGTTAACAGTGATACAATTTAGAAATTATTTTATTTTATTATTATCGATATGGAGTAGTAAGAGAAATACAAAGCATGTTAACTTCCAAAAGTCACCAAAGTATTGCTTAAAATATTATG
This sequence comes from Druceiella hillmani, assembly GCA_039881145.1. Lineage (NCBI taxonomy): Eukaryota > Metazoa > Arthropoda > Insecta > Lepidoptera > Hepialidae > Druceiella > Druceiella hillmani. The sequence continues at coordinate 25,661,937 of JAYKKI010000002.1, forward strand.
TCATATTAAAACAGTTTATGAACCATTTGTTTTGACATTCCAGTATCATAATAAATAATTTATCAATATAATACATTTGCTTAAACATTATAATCTAACCTTTGGATATGGGTACGTATAATAATTTTTCAAGAATTTGTTCCCAAAATTGTAGGATGGTGAAACAGTCTCAGTCTCTATCTCTAATTATATTCTCAAGTTTAAGCCAAAATTATATTTAAAATTATATTATAAAATTATATTTATTGAAAATTATATTTATCTTTTTCCAAATATATTAATAAACTGTCATACGAAGAGGCAGACCTCATATGATAACCGAGGCATGCTCTAAAAATATCACTACCAAAAATACGTGCATGGAATCCTACATGGTTTGAATTGTATCTTGTGGGTGACATCTAAATTATTATTAAATTTATTCATCTCTGTTAAAAAATAAACCCCTTAAATACGAATAGAACTCAAACTTCGTGCGTTCCGTGAACATTTAGGCATGTACAAACACATAGTATATTCAGTACATATATTAGTTTGAAGGCACATAGTACTTTGTTTTAAATTATATACAAATGGTGAAGTTTTTTCTCATCGTGTGTAGTATATATTTTATATAATTTTAGGGTAAAATTTAAATGAATATTTTTGTCATAATTTTCCCTATATAAGTTTCGGAGATAGGGAAGCGAGATGACATATTTTTGATACATTTTTAGCTACATCTGCAGAAACATATGATACAACATTCTGAAAAAACTGGATGGAAAATTTCACACTTTTTGAATTAATTTCCTAAGAAATAACACAAAATTATTGTTATAAAAAGACTGTTGAAATGTGTCATCTATACAACACGATACATATATGTCTTGTTTATTATTTTTGTTATTTATGTTTTATATTTTTATTATTTTTGCTTGATATTAGATACGTATCCTATCAAATGTTTCATAACTGCTAATTTTTACGTTTCTATTTCAAATGGATACTGAAAATATTTCCAAATTTTCTTGGACATTTTCAGAAATATCTCTAAAAATGCATTACCCAAAATAAAAAATTTAGCAATCATGAAAACTTTCATTTAATGGATATCGCACTTAAGTGGTTCATTTGATTCATGATATATAAAACTAAAAAATAATCATCTGCTTTGTTTGGCCCCTCTAAATTTACATAAATATTTTCAAGTGTTAGGTGTTAACATATATCGAGGTTAATACACTTTATTGACCAAATTTTAGGCATCAAACGGTTTTGAGAAAATAGTTGTGACCGTAGGAAGGCAATATAACTTATCTTATAAGGATTTGTTTTTCTTTCCAAGGTATTCCAAAAATAAATATAGATACTGTATAGAGAATTTCTTATTATGGTTTAGTCACTTTTTAAAATTGTTTTAGGTGTATCAAAAGGTTCAATTATATGATATCAGCCAATCCTTAACGTAATGAATACAAAACGAGGCTATATTAAGTTCAAAATGAAGACATTTTCAAAATTTAAGTGCCATAAATTGAATAGTATGAGTATAATTGCATTTCTTTATAACTCTACAGTTAGGACTGAATTAAACGTTCCATGTCCTTCATTCTAAAATAATTATTAATGGTAGGGTAATATGACTCCAAATTGATTCATCTTTTGATTTTAATGTGAAACTCAAAATGCTGCAGGTGATTGTATATTTTATAGTCATTTTTAAGCGAGAGTACATCAGAAAAATAAAGGATACTTACGTGACGGCTGCCGTCTATATTATACAGGAAAATTATTTTACAATATATATTTATTTTCTAAAGGAAGAAAATAAAAATATTCCTCCTTTATATATTTACGTTAAATTTTTAAGAAAATGTGGATATAATGTCGAAGACACCTGATAGCCATTGCAATTTGTAATGTCACTAAGTAGAAAAAAGAAAAGCAGTAGGTAAGTCTCTGTCATGGATAGCAAAGGTCATAAAAAGGAAAAAGCATAATTTTGTATAACAAATAACAATGAACATTTCAAAAATTCGTATGTGTAAATTTGTTCATTGAATGCATGTTACTCTTTTGTATCTTCATGTTAATTTTCTTTTCAGAATACAGTTGAAACAAGAAGTCTTACTTCCCTCAGGACTGTGTCCAACTCTGCTGAAACAGTTTCGAGAGAAGTGAAGAAGAGAAATTTTTATCAAATATATGATATTATCACATACAACTTATGAAATTAAATTACGTTAAAGTGATGGACCACTTTAATATGGGATTATTTTTAACTGATATGACTCTACACAAACATAACAGTTTAGAATTATATTTTGTTAGAAAATTAAAAAAACAACTAATGGTGAACCAAATAATTGTATGTCCATAATGTCTTTATTATAAATTCCTTAAATTATTTTCTTGTATTGGATACTCAAGTATATACCAACACTCGATTTATTAACTTTAGTTTGTAGAATTAAGACTTCATTAAACAAAAGACAAATTTTACTAAAGAAAACATTCATGGCAGAATGAAAGTTGTCATGAGTAATACAAATTCGGTAAAGTTAACCTTTAATCTAGTTTTTTTTTTCCTCTTGTGTTAAGATTGTCTCTTCTATTTTCCAGGTGTTTCAGCTTATTGAATTTTTGCAATAGTTTACCCATTCACGGTATTAAAGTCTCTTGAGTTAAGTTTGACTGCGTTTGGTTACAATTGTAAATATGAAGCTCTTTATAACGGCCTATTAAATTTTGTGTAAAATTTGTTCTGACCCCAGGTGTGTATTCAACGTTTCCGTACATAGAAAAAAGCCTGCGAGCATATAGCTAACCATCACCAAAGTCTAAAATCTATGTTTTATCATCGATACACTCTTTATGTTAGATGGAGTTTTATCATTTATACTATCTCATACATTGTAAAAGATAAATCAATTGCTTCCTTGAGAACAAAATATGGATTAGTGAACTCAAAGTACAAAATCGTTTTTTACGCATCTCAAACTAAAACCCATTTTTTGACCTAATGGATATAAAATAAAGAAGAATAAATGTAGAGTAATTAATAAATGAGTTTTGAAATTAGAAAAATTGCCTTATTTTCCACCTAAATTGCTTTCTATGTCTTATCTGAATTGATTTGACTAAAGGATAAGTAAAATTAGTAAGTTTTGAGACCATGTATAATCATATTCCCTAGTGGAATTAAAGTACATGTAAACATTACTTATGTTTCTCGTGTTCTCGCTTTAACTTGGGTTTCAACTTGCCGACGAAACAATAAGTATCGGATCTCCTGAGACAGTCCTAACTCTGTGTCGTAGCGAAGTCCCATTGGTGACGTGAATTTCAATTTGAATTGTTTTGTTGAAGTTGAAATGATTTCAAATATGAATTTTCCTGGACAAAATAAGACTTATATCTATTTTACTTTTATTTTGCCTACGGTGTGTATAGTCGATAATATTGTGATAATATTTTTGTGTGCTTTTGTAGAATCTAATTATACACGTGTCTTCAAGTAAATATTAAATGTATCCACATGTAGTTAAGCAATTTTGTAAATCAATCCCCGTTTCCGTGTGTGTGTGTTTTTGCTCTAAAATACATAAATTATACAATTTTTTAAATAAGGTACAAAACACTCGTAAAGGAAGACTCCGAATTTGTCTGTAATTTTTAAACATAACTTAAACCTCCATTCAATTTCAAAAGAGAATATCTATAAACAATCAGATTGTAAACCTTTTTCTTACATTTACCTTAGCTATTTAATATGGATTTATTTAGTATTTGTGACTAAAAATATATTTTTTATTAGCATGCATATATACACTGTATATATTCGTTACTTATATAATACAGGTTATAGTTTACATTTAAGAGAAATTCAGATAAATAAGATGAAGTGTTTTGATCAGTTTATAAGTATTATGGTTACTTAAAAAAACATAAAGTAATACCAAAAAATTTGGTAGAAATAGGAGTTTAATTAAATGTTGAGTTACACAGATAATTCCTACAAAGTAGTTATAATTGCTTAATTTATAGGTATTATTTAAATTTTTTTTATAAAAACAAACTAATGTATAAATATACACAAAATACAATAATATTTCAGAGAAAAAATACCCTGCATACATATATAAATACATCACATGAATCTGATCTTTACACTGATATCCAAAGATGTTTCTGGCTAATGCTAATGTCTTTTATCGATATCACTGAGAAACAGTGTTATAGAGCATATCATAGCTATTACAGAACATATTCGCAGAATACATACATCATAAATCTATCTATTACATTGTATACCAACAGTAACAATATTGAATATATTTGGCGTCAATTTTGAACAAATTCATTTTTCGCAATTAAAAAAACTAACGTGATATAGTGTTATTTCTACTTTCTTTAAGTTCTTTACCACAACCTAGGTTTCGTTGTATTACAACATCGTCAGGTGGGCTATTAGCAAAGATCTTTGCTAATCACCCACCTGACGATGTTGTAATACGACGAAACCTAGGTCGTGGTAAAGACCTTAAAGAGAGTAGAAATAATACTACATCACGTAGTTTTATTTAATTGTGAGTAACAATATTTGTTCAGCCATGCCGCGGAATTTACTAAATGACATTGCTCCACGTAGAAATTTTTTGACCTCGCTCAATTTTTAAGTAGTGTTTTTTCCGCCACATATAATTTCTTTTGTGTCCAGATCGTTTTGATTTTATTTATTTTACAGTGATATGACGGCAGTCTTAGTATTTTACAGTGATATGTATTCTTGAATAGCTGTATAGGTACGGTCCTTACAAAAACATTCGCCATTTTAACTACACTCATACTTTAAAATATTACACATTTATTAAAATGAATTTAACATTATAAAACTTATAATAATATGATAAATTTAATATAATACAAATTAATTTTATGAAACCCCAACGCGGTTCTTAATCGCCATTACACTGATAAGTGTGGCAAGCAAGCATGAATTTATATCCCTTTGGATAAGAAGTGTGCCCCTTGTGAACATATAAATAATGAATGTCTTACGTTAATTTATATTTGGCCATTTCAATACAATGGTTAAGTTTTGTATTTGTATAACAGGCGGATAGATAGATAATCATATGGTACGTCCTTAAAATAAAAACTAATAAGTTAGTTTTACCCTTGCCCCACATAATTCATAATCACAAATCGGCAATTTTATTTGATAAACTGATGATTATACGAAAGTCGAACGAAATCATGGTTTCGAAAATATATTAATAACTATGTCTGAAGGTGTATTGGCCATATAAATGGGTATTATATTTCTTCTCTTTCTAATATCTATTCAAATGTTTTTCAGATTATTCTAGTAGTATAAAAATTAATATAGGTATGTCAATTTGAAATAAATATTTAATTATTTATCGGATATTTTGAAGTGAGGTTAAATAAATATTTAATTATTTATCGGATATTTTGAGATGAGAAAGATTATATTTTCCACAGCCATTGACATGCATATATTATTTTTAAACCACTTGTACGAAACATAAACGTAGATATATGTTTTTCTTTTAGAAAATATTTCAATTATTATTTTATTTTCCGCTTAGTATACTATGCGGCTCGTAATACCTTTTCTTTTTGTAAAATTATTAAAATACGTCATAGGAAATTTCTATGAATGCACTATTATATATATATATATATATATATATATATATATATATATATATATATGTACATATATATGTATATATATATATATATATATATATATATATATATGTACATATATATGTATATATATATATATATATACATATATATATATATATATATATATATATATATATAAATACAGTCGAGTCTGCGTTTACGGGTATTAGGGTAGGATAATTCAGTATGATACGGCATGTTCGATGAAAAGACCAAGCGAAAAATTTTACTGTCTTTGTCTCTAGATGTCGTGAGCTAAGATTGGTGAGAGAATACTACACGAACGTTAAAAAAAATTTAAAAGTAAATATTTTTAAACTTCAATGATTTTGAACTTCGATTTAACTCAGATTTTTTTAATATGTTGATGTTTGACATTGCAGTGTTAATATTTTAAAACTTATTATGTTTTTACTGTATTCTCATTGAATACAATAACCTATTGATAACATAACCTTGAATCGGATAACAAAATCATGAGTGGTGCTACATTTATATTCCGGATTATACTTTATATTCCAGATTATGCCGACATATCTGATAATCCTAAAAATGACAGAGTTATTGAAAAGGTTTCAATGATGCTTGAGAATCCTACATCTGAACGGGTTCAAGAAGAAGTATCACCAACAATGCCTTCAACATCAAGATCTAATAACGATGCTTATAAAAAGACACCACAAAAGGACACGCCTTAAAAATACCTGAATACACGTGCCTGGTTGTTGAACTTACTAAGTTGTGCTACTTACTAACGTTCGGACGGTCCAAGCAAGTAGCAAAAGTAATCACATCTCCAGATTAGATTAATAAAAAAAAGGAAAGTAAAAATAATAAGATTATGAAGAAAAAAAGATCAATGTTAAAAAGTAAAAATTAAATTAGATTGAAGTTTTGAGGAAGAAGAACAGATAAAATTAGCCAGTAAAAATTCCGGGCCCGAAGATAATATATATGATTGCGTGGGATGCAGCGAAAATAACTACGAAACTGAAAAAATAAAAGATTCTGTTCAACTATTTTTGCAATCCTTGTGGTAAGAAAATGAAGAAACAAGAAACGGAAGAGAAAATCTTACATGGGAAAACAGTAACGAAAAATGTAAAGGGAGAGGATAAATTACCCAGAAATTAAATGGCCATCTTATCTTCATATGAACGGCCAACGTATAATGGATATTAACATTAAATCTTTTTCTAATATTTTTTTTACAAATATGTCTAACATTAAGAATAATCTACGCAAATATATATATATAAGTAAGAGAAAAGCTCAGATTTTATAAAAATATTATCTTAAAGAACCTATATCATTTGTAGGCTGTACTGGAAAATATTGTAGTACCAACACTTATTTGAAAAGTAAATAACATGTCACAATGTTTGTTTAATTATCTTTATGCCAAATATAACATAAGTACAGGGTGTCCAGTGACAGATTTCAAAGTTTGAACAAACATCGTTTCTGAACGCAATACATAAGAGGGGCGCGGGGGTGTCGTTAGAAGCGCAAGCGATGCCATGTTTGTAGCCATGGAGTGGAGAGCACCGCGCTTTTGCCGTCGAGGCGTACATTTTGAGTGGATTTTCGCTGTTTGCAGCACGCCGTTGATTTAATATTCGTTACAGTATTCGTCGATTACGTGATGGACCATCGATCAACCTCATTCAGTCATGGGTAGCAAGGTTCAGAGCTACAGGATCAACATTTAATAGGCCCAGGCCAGGACCTACGCCATTGGCAGCGTGTTATGGTTTCTGTCGTTGAAAATCACCGTTTATCACTGCGTACACGTTCATAGATGTTGGGAATTCCGAAATCAACTTTACAGGTCACAATGCAAAAAAAGCTCAAGTTCCATTCATATGAAATTCAAATTGTTCAAGATTTACACGATTCTGACTTTGAATTAAGAAAAACTTACGCGGAGGTGATATTGTTGAGATTTCGTACTGCTACCCGGATGGGCAACTTATTCTTTAGTGACGAAGCTCACTTTCACATTGGAAGATATGTGAATAAGCAGAACTCATCCCAGTAATGGTACTGGGATGTCCACAACCCAAGAGAAATGCATCAAGAGCCTTTACAAAAGCCTAAAGTAACAGTCTGGTGTGCCATGTCTGCATCTGCAATCATAGGGCCTTAATTTTTTGAAAATCAACGTGGCCAAACTGTAACTGTGAATTCGGAGAGATATGCCCAGATGTTAAATGATTTTTCAGAGTAGAACTACAGAATAGTCCATCCTTCAACCAAAACACATGGTTCCAGTAGGACGGGGTTACAGCTCACACTGCTAATGTGTCCATGAATGCAGTGCGGCAGTTATTTTGGGATATGTTAAAAACATATCCCGAAACGGTACCGTACCGTGGCCACCTAGGTCACCCGATTTAAGCCCATGTAACTTTTTTTTATGGGGATACTTAAAATCCGTTGTTTACAAAACAAATCCGAGCACTGTGACACAACTTAAAGAAAATATTCGAACCGAAGTCAGTAGGATACCCCAGTCGCTCTGCAAACCCGTTTTTGAAAACATGCGTGCTAGACTCGAAGAGTGTATCAGACTCGATGGCCGCCATTTGGAAAACGTGGTTTTTGAAAAATGAGATCCGCATTTGTTGTTATAAAGTTAAAATAAACCTACTTTGTATTAGAGGTGTAGTTTTTTTTTACAATTTTTCCAACATTGAAATCTGCCACTGGACACTGGACACTGGACAGGATATATGTATATAATGTCACGAAATCTAGAGATATATCAGAGCAAGCTGACACATTATCGCTATCTCACTCTAATAGAAATATAAGTAATGAAGCCTTAGAAAATTAATGAACTTTTTCAGCGTCGAGATTTCGATTATATTCACGAAATGTTTGATACGCCTGCTAATTTCGCCAAAAAATGGAAGGTTGTCCATTTTTACCATGTAAAAGTTCACAATTCATGTCAATAAAATAATGGTGTAATACATGTACGTATAACATCCCTTGTAGTGAAACTTTCTAGAGTTAATGTTTTGATTATGTATAAAGTTTTATAGTACTCGGAGTATATAATACGATGAATTTTATAAATTGTCGTCAGCTGATCGAATATATATTTGTATCAACCATATTTCAATTGTCAAGTTCGATTGTTCATAAACAATCTCTCTTGAAATTAAATGGACTATAGCTTATTTCATCAAAAATGTTCGCAACTGAGCTTAAAAATGAAAAACAATAAATTAAATCTCAATTTTGTTTTAAAGTATATGTTGAACTATACCTTACTCGATAGATTTCTTGTTCAGACGTTACATATAAAGTTAGGTACGTCAAGTAGTTTTTGTTTACCATTTGGCAACAAATTACTGTAATTGCGATATATGCCTAAAGCATCTGCAACTAGCAAATATCATACTTATAGATCTAAAACTATAGCATCTGTGAAGCTGTGCCAGAGAAGTAGATAGACGGATGGACAAACGTGACAAACTGATTAGCATTCTTTTGACTACGGAACACTTTTGACTGCAAAAAAACCTTAGCCTCCCATGTCCGGAAATAGTAGAATTTAAATTTTATATATCCTTAATAATCGGTTGGATTGAAAACCCCAAATGTTTAGCACGGAGCCTTACTTGCTTATATTAATTAAACGCAATGTAGACCTACCGACGAAATAAAGTAGTAATATCCTTACGATTCCCCTGTTTACGTAAGGGACCTGAACGACTTTGAGGCCGTCTTGTTAACAATGAAATGGTTATCGTTCGGTTTTTTGGCTTTAATTTATCTTGTACATAAATATTTAAAGTTCGGGTGTATCAATAATCGTTAATTTTTAGTTTATTTCCCCTTGTGGTAAACAGGAAAAATTAATATATTTACTAAACAACACATGAATTCAAAATGTGTTAATACTCTATCAAAAATTTGCGGAAAGTAAATAGGATATTTACGCGACCAAAGCTAGCTAGCTCTAATTATTCCTCAACAACACTAAAGTTTTAAACTGGTTATATAAGTATAATACAAAAATTAACTGGGATATAAACCAGAATCAATACTTCGTCTCGCGCATATTTCCAATGTTAGGTATCTCGGTGTGGTAATGGTCGGGTTGTCGATGTGACATTTCATTTCTCGGCAGTATTATTGATATTACTAAAACTGAATTTAAGATTTATAATGCAGCATTTTTAATATTTTTATGAAATCAACGGTATTGAACTTCTGTTTTATACTTTTGTTCAAAGTCAAATCGTGATAATATAAATCTTTCACAATTTGCTCATCAGTTTCAGTTTTCTTTGTAAATTTTTTATGTGTTTTCGGGAATTTTTCTGTTTATTATCTGTTATCCTATAACTTATATTATTTTTATGTCATTTAAATATTAACCACTCAATCTTCCGTTTTAATGGTAAATCGAGATAAGGATGTTTTTACTGAGAATAGAAACTTCATGAATATAGATGATAACAAAGTTTCTGATATCCATTTCCACTAAGTTTCTGATAACAGAGTTTCTGATAGCCATTCGCTTACCAACTAATTAAATATTATTTCACCTACTTGACAAACAATTTCGCTTCTTGTTTCTATATAAATCTTACTTATTCCGTGAAATCAAAGACAAATAACACGAGTACCATCTGTAGCCTTATATATTTGAAATTAGGAGGAGTGTTTAATTTTGTAGTAAAATGACATCTTAATGAATATATTTCAATAATCTGAACATAATTATAAGACCAATAAATCTTACTTAATTCTAATTTCTTATTACTAATTTAGTAACAAAAACAGAAATTTACCATTTCAGATTAAATATGAGTATAATCTCTCGGGAAATTAGCATAGTAACATGTGAATATTATTTACTTTCCTTGTGTTCTTACTTCAAATTAAGTTGTAACTTGTCCTTTTAACGAGAATGGGTATTATGAAAGTATACACAGCTTTACTTATTCATTTTATATTTACTTCTACTTATCTGATTTAGTATAGTCGCAGCCTTAAGCCTCTCAGACAGTTTCTTTCTTTCTTTCAACCATATGTAATGCATAGGGTTGACAGAAATAGAAAGTCTGATGCTTGTTCCGCATATAAGAAAATACCAAATATAACTAAGTTCTAAATTTAGACATAATCCTATTGAGAAAATAAAGGAATGAGAAAAAAAAAGAAAGGGAAAGGAAAAATAACATATGAACGACTGGAAAAACACTTAGGGAAAAAACTGCTAAATAAAATGATTTTTGATATATATTTAATATATTTGGCGTTAATTTTGTAGAAATTCATTATTCACAATTAAATGAAATTACGTGATGTAGTACTATTTCTACTTTCTTTAATTTCTTTACCACGGTTTCGTTGTGTTAAAACATCTTCAGGTGGGATATTAGCAAAGATGATGGGATATTAGCTGTGAACATCATTAAAAATGATTTTTAATGATGTTAATAGACTTAGAACTGCATAACTGGATGTTAAAACTTCTATTTCTTATGTATGTACAACAAATTGAATCGAATCGATCGATCGTAAAATACTGTGAAATTTCTGGTAATCTGACCAAAAAAAGTTTAAAATGTAACGTTTCACTATGGACAATATTGACTTTTATCCCATTTAATTGGGGTTTAATAAAAAATGATGCATTTTATACTACTGCCTGACAGTGATAGTAAAAGTTGCAATTGAGATGACCTTTATGTCGCAGCGAACGAATTTATTAAATTTAGATTTTATTTTTTTTTTGTTTTCTTGATTTTGGAAACATTTCAAATGGAAAATTCTCACACTGCGCTTGTTAAATAACATTATGATTATTCTGAATTTTGAACTTATACGTAGTCAATGGCTATTTCGTGAAGGTATTAGCAATTATACTTCAATCAATTTCAAGAGAGAATGTTTATAAAGGAACGAATTTGACAGTTAAAATATTGGGGGTATAAATGTAACAGTATATTCGATTAGCTGACGATTATTCATAAAACCCATAGTATTACTAAACTATATATAAAATCAAAATATTAACTTCAAAAAGTCTCACGATAAATAATGTTATGAATATAAGTATTTCACCATCATTCTACTGATACAAATTGTCAAATTTTGATTTTAAATGGTAAAAATGGACAACCTCCATTTTTATTGCCAAATTATTAGTCGCTTTAAACATTTCGTGAAAATAATCAAAATTTCACCCTAAAAAACTCTCCAGCATATACGCTATTGATTAATTTTATAAGGCGTTAGAGTGAGATAAGTACAATATGTCAGTTTACACTGCTATATTTCTAGTTTTGATTGCATAGTATAAAAACATACTTATGTTATAATTGACGGATAGATAATTAAGCAAACATTGCGATATGATACTTTCTTTTCACATAGGTGTTGGTGCTACAATATTTGACGTTGAGTTTGGTCTAGCCGAGAGGTATAGTTAAATAGATGGCTGCATTCCATCATGTCAGAAAAATGTACTCGTGAGGACAATTTCTTTTATAGGAGGAATTTCATACGCTAATTATGCCGGATGTCAAGAAGTGGCCGAGGGCTCAAACGCAGCCCTTATTGCGTTTATATATATTATTCTGCATTCGTAGTGATTCGTTATGACGCATTTTAATATACTTGCAAAAAAAAAACGAATTATAAGCTACAGAGTGTACTAAGCAGAAAATAATATGATAATTGAAGTATAATTCCGAAAAAAGCATAAATCTATGTTTGTAATTTCGTTCTAGTAGTTTAAAAAGATTAATTGATATAAATATGTCAATGGCAGCGAAAAATGTAATATTTATCTCATTCCAAAATCTTCGATAAATGATTAAATACTTATTTCAAATTGACATGCCTACATTTATTTGAATACTACTTGAATAACCTGAAAAGTATTCGAATAGACATTAGAAAGAGAAGAAATGCTGTACTCATTTTTATCGTCCATACATCTTGAGGCTTAGTTAATAATATTATTTTAAAACTGTACTTTCATTCAACTTTTATGAAATCAGCAGTTTATCTGACAAAGACGAGGATTGATGCTTCTGAATTTTGCAGGAAAATAAATTTTTATTCTCCATTCGGTATATATATTCGGTAAAACTTAATTATTAGTTTTTGTTTTGAAGGCAACCGATAAGAGATCGTACTATTATCTATCTGCCTATTGCACAAATATGAAACCTATCATTTGTATTGAATCGTCATACATGAACGTACATAGAACTAATAAATCAGAATTAATCCGGGCGCACAACTAGTATAATTATTTGCGACATTAATTTTACATGTTTACAAGGGTCACACTACTTGTCCGAAAACATATGCATTCGGGAGATCAATTCTATTTTTTTGTTGGTTGTATGCCCACGTATAGCAACTTACATATACCACGCTTGCTCGCCACATTTACCAACGTAATGGCGATTAATCTGCGGAGCACACTGACTTATCAGTGTATTAAAATTTGAAATACGCTCGTCTTTTATTAATATGGCTCAGTTTGCTTTTTCGATATTAACCTCCAAATTTTTGGCGTTTCGTTAAATTATTTTGTATTATATTAAGTCTATTATATATTATATGTTTTACAATGTTAAGTTCATTTTGTTAAATGTGTATATATTTAAGTTTGAGTGTAAGTGAAATGGTAAATGTTGTTCGAAGCACAGTATACAGCTGTTCGAGAATACATTTACTAGATTTACGTCTTAATATTTTGAAATAAACACAATCAAATTAGTCTGGGCACAAAAGAAATTATGTGTGACGCAAGGAAACACTACTTTTAAAGTAAACGATATTAAAAGTTTTCTCTTTAAAACAATGACATTTATTAAGGCCCGCGGCATGGCTGAACAAACATTATTAATGTAAATATACGATAAAATAGGCAGGCCTACTTTCTTACCGACACGGGCGCTAGCATTCCAACATCTTTGGATATCAGTATCGAGGCGCAGATTCATTACGATATAATTATATATATATATATATATATATATATATATATATATATATATATTTCATATAACTTGACAATTAATTAAACTACTATTTCTATCAGAATTTTAGGTATTATTTTTTATATATATTTGAAATCCCGCGTGTCAATAAGGGAGTTACATTGTCCCGTCATTTTAGTGCACTGGCTACTTCGGATAATATGGATGAAGTAGAGCAACGTACGTCCATCTTCATCCTTGAGTTCGCTCAATCTTTATGTGGGGCAATTTATTACGCAATATGTATATAGTATATAGTATGTCGGGCAATTATAGTAAGGAAACAAACGAAAATTATAGATTATGCTCTATATCGCCAGCTTAATCAAGATTTTCGTCTAAAGTTGAAATAAAAGCGAGATGTATATTATATTAAACATAAAAGTGAGGTTGAAAAATTTACAGCCAATCAGCCAAACCGTTCTCTTTACCTGACTTTCAGGTGACTCAGTGGAAAAATAATTTCAATAATAACATTAAAGAATTGGATGAGACATTCGCGAAGTCTTCTGAAGAATGGCTACATTGCCAGAAACAGTTATTTTACTAATTATATAAACACGATCAATAAGTATCATTCTTAATTCATCCACCCTTATGTCTTATTTTTGACTCAAAGCCAAGCCCCTTGTATATCCAAGCAGCTATGGGAGCCTTGAAAAATAATAAGGTGCCAATAAATAACAAGTTACTGCCAAAGCTATCAAGGCTACCGGAAACAAATTACAATAACGTATTTTCCTTTTTTGCGATAATCTGGAAAACTGAGCATGTTTGCTGGAAAAGATCATAGCATAGAAAAAAACTATCATTATTACAGTCCACATAAACAGCGATAGTCAAGAATGGAGAAACTATCGCGGCATTAGCTTACACTCAATCGTCTTTAAAGTTTTTTATAAAATTATTCAAATGAGGCTTTGAAATTATAGGAATAGACGACTCGTGAATACTAAGCTAGATCAACCGACGCGACCAAGATTGCATCAATAAAATTTCCTCAGTTCGTTGTGTCATGGGAGAATGAACAAGAAAAAAAGCTTTAAATCAACCATGTATGTTTTTATCGATTTCAAGGTCGATTTACCTGCGTTCACTAGCTGGCATATCACAGAGCTATAGAGATGGAACGTGGTCTTCAAAAAGTCTACAGTGTTTTACTAGCAAAGTGCAGATCCCGAACAATCTACCGGAAGATTTCACCATTAAGACTGGTGACGGTCCGTTACGATGGGACGATATGTTGCCAAGTACTGAAACATCATTCAATTATGATGCTAGAACTGGCAAGAAAAATATTTGAAAGTTTAGTAACCTTCTTTAAATTTGTTAAAGTAGTTTGATGCCCGCTCTATATAAAACTAAAAGTGGTATAATTCCAAAAAAATGTTTACTTTCAGAACATAAAATGCGCATAATTATAAACTATTTTATATACAATTACATCGCTTCCCAAAAGACATACTGAAACGATCGTATAAACCACGTTAATCATCCCAAACACGCATCGCATACAGTCTGACCCGTAAACACAAATTCATTTTCATGAAAGTCCCTATTCAGTTTTATCGAATATTGAAACAATAGACACAGCCGGTAGAGCAAATTATTTTGTATCGATGATTGTATTATCGAATACGGCAGACTGCTTTAACAGACACGAGATGCCGCACAACGCGTATTCAGCCCCTAAGACAGAGTTATACTGAAAGTAGTAGCAGCAGTACAATATAGTATTAATTTTGTTCATGCTGATTGAAAGATATGCATGATTTTGTTCAATAATATTTATACTAAATTCGAATTCATTCAGAAAGTCGCTTTTATCAATTAATAAAGTATTTATTTTCAGTCTTTTCAGAGAATTAATTTTTAGTAAATTTTTTCTTAATAATATAAACTTATAAAAGACCGATTTAAAAATCTTCTATTTACAAATTCATACCATTACGTTAATTAAAATTTTAATTTTAATGAAATCATATAGTTTTAAGAGTAAATATTATTTAAAAAATGCGTGCTTCGAAAAGAACAGTAATTAAATAAATGACTCCTTTAATTGCCCATAAGATTTTTACCGAGAAAATTGTTAAATAAATTTTGAATATAAATAATTCTGATAAAACAACAAGCACCATAGTAACAAAAATGTGACAATTATTATTAAAGGATATTACTTGTATTAGCCAAATATATGATCAAACTAAACTTTTAGTAAAATAACAAAAATCAGAAATTATATTTAAATAGGAAATGTATACGGCTGTAAGTTAAAAATATTTTTGGAAAACAGTGAAGCGGAAAGATTATACAAATTATTGCGATAAAATTTAACCTCTAATGGCTTTCTCGATTTAACCAGGCTGTGTTTATCATGTCCTTTAATTATCCATGACAATGCTGTAACAGTAGTATCCAAATGGTCATAAAATAAAAATTACACGAAAAAGTCGTGTGTTAAGATTATTACATCCATCCTGGTGAATTAATGTTTGAACAGAAAGTTCCTCTTTTATATTTCGACGGCAATAAAGAACAAAAAGTCAACTGCAATTTTAATGAAATGAACTTTTTACATAATTAATCTCAGAATTATTAAATAAGTTTTTTTTCTTAAATTCCTGTCTTTTACTAATATTATCTCGCGTATTAAGACAACTACTCCTATTTTCACAAAGCGCAAAGTACACATAGGCATGTACATTTATTCGTGTGTGAATCAAACGATCGCTGGGTTCGTGTGTTATAAATATAAACAAAAAGATATCAGTTACTTAAAAAAAAGAAAATAAAGTGATGTTTACAAAAGTGAATATCTGTAATCATTAACCAATAATGGAAATATTGGAGAAATATTATATAATGCCCAGTTTGAGGCGATTTAAGCGATGTTCATTTGTTAAATCAATATACATACATACATATATGTGTGTGTGTGTATATATATATATATATATATATATGTAAATATATATATATATATATGTAATATATATATATATATATATATATATATATATATATATATATATATATTGTGTGTGTCTGTGTATACACATATGAATTAAAATAATTTTTTAAAGTATTATTTCTATTAGTTTAATTATGTAATGTTAAAAAAAATATTTTTAATTAACATCATGGTTGTCAAATCCCTTAGGAATTACTAATGAGTTCCTGGAATCAAACGATGCTCCCTGTGAGTTATTTCCGCATAACTGGGATCCCGAATGTACAGATTCAGACAAGATTGCACTATTCTTCTATGCAACTTAGAAAGAAATTATTGAAGATATAAACCATATAGATATTTGGATGCAAAATAATAATCTTGAACGAAATAGTTCGAGAAAATGAAAATCGATATCTCTCTGAATCTCTGATACAGAACGAACTTTTAAATACTTCCTGGACTGAAACATTATGACAGACGCCCATTAATAAATAGTGATCAGCCTAACGTCTGCGATATTGTATTATATTCGCTTCTAGTCCTAGGTTGTAGGTCATTACAACCTAAGCAGGACTCGGCGGACTTACGTTATAGGTCATCCTGCAACGTAATTCCGCCAGCATTCTTTAATCAGGTTATTGATCGAATTGTGGAGTAAAATACCATAGATGCGTCTGGTATTATACCACATTCCCATTTGGTTAGATCACAACACCACAATTCATCAGGTATTATTATAGTCCCATCAGGATCACAGCCTATAGAAAGTATTGCCTTTGATAATTATTTCGTTAGTTCTAGACTAAGAAAACAGTCGCCATTTCAAGCAAGCACGAGTGCAACGACCTGAGCTGCAGAGGCTTCTAGTGAATGGTCTACACCATTATAGGTTACAATTAGGATGTATCGGTTTAACATTACCACGTGTAAAAAAACAGGTAATGAAAAAAAGATTACTGGCTAGATTTAAAAAAAAATATTGGCCAATCACCGTAAAAAACAGTAATCTAGAGGAGGTAAGGAGCAACAAGGTAGATATTAAAGCCAGCTTGCAAAAACTGTAAATGCAAAATTCATTCAAAAGGAACATAGTGGAAAAAAGACTTATGATGCATTTTGGTGTTCAGACAATCACAAAATGCACTAGCAAAACATAGGGAAATGTATAAAGCACTTAAAAAAAATTATCACCCATAATAACACCAAGTTTAATTTTACTAATCAGCTTAAGGTTTAGATCTACTTGAAATTCCCAGAAAAGATCACACTCAACAAGAAGTTAACAGTGGGCACGACCTAATTTAACAGTCTTCTAAAAGAAAGGTATACAATACATACGGCTAAATAATGTTACATTTTCGTAAGAATACTGGTGGGTTTTATTAAGTAATTGAAGTGTCTTCAGAGAATATTTTAGACTTCAAATCAGATATGAACCAATACGCATAGAGCTCAAAAACTCTAATAATGAAATAGTTAAGTGGAACCAAGTACGAAAGATAAAAATAGATTCAACAAATCCATATACCTACCAATAGATTGCTGTCGACGAGTGAACAACCCTAAAAAAATTAAAAAAACGTTATAGTACTTAGGAATGTTTACAGCAGTACTATGCCATTATACCAGCTAAATGCAAAGATTTAATTTTTCTCTGCAGACAGAATCTACTTCCTTCAAATTACCATAATTTTTTCAAAACTTAAAGCGTGCCATGACAGAGAGGCCGATTATTGAAGAAAACTGATGCATCTGACGTATTCATAGTAAAAATAGTGTTACCCATTTTATTTATTTTTAACACTGGAATAGTTCTTGACTAGATATTGAAGACTGATACATGGACATGAAGAAAATTGTACAATAAAAGTAAACATGGTGATATTATTGAATACAATAGTTATGGGAAACCCATAAGACTAACCAAATATGCTAATCAAAAATTAGAAAGTGTCACTCGTCAATATACTCTGTTAATATGATTTATAATAATAGTTACTCATAAATACATAATAGATAAATAACGTTACTTACCACTTTTCTTTATTTAATTTCGAGACGAAAGTTAGTTTGCTGTGATAAAAAAAAACCTATAGGTATTCATATAGTTCCTATTTGAATACTCATTCAGTTTCTTTTTTATGATAGCAGCATGTTTAACCAAGATTAGAATATAAGATGCGATTATATGTGATTAATAGGAAGATACAGTTACCTTCATTTGTTACTTTAAAAATTATTAAATTTAGATAGTCATTTCAAATTTTATAATTTCTCTCCAATTATGGCTTTGTTACTTTATTTTTTGTGATAGGTAATCCGATCCTAAACCTAAACCTCATGATAGAAATAATATTTTATAATGTGATATTATATATATATATATATATATATATATATATATATATATATATATATATATATATATAATATTATTATATAATATGATTAACAAATCGTTTAATTCATGGGTTTTGTCCAACTCCTTAAACATTAGTAGGTATATTATATCCGAAACTTTTAAAATGCAAAGTAATTCGAGACAACTGCAATATTTTGTTGTCAAACTAAACTTACGTTTCTTTAGTAATGCGGTCAACTATTAACATAAAAAATGAGCACAATTATCTGTTTTTATATTTTAAATTATTTAGGATTAATAATTTGAAAGTCCAACGCACAAGCAGATATATGGAAATCATTTTTTTGTTCGAAATAGACATCAAAAAAGATAGTACTATACTACCTGAAAACAAAGAATAGTACTATACTACCTGAAAACAAAGAAACAACATTTAAAGTTCATTATTTAAACGGTCAATGCAATTCTTTATATACAATTCTAATACAATTATTTTAATATAACCAAACAATTTGAATACTAATGTGAGTTCCGTCAACCAAAAAATATGCTGAGTTAGCTGTCAATACTCTCAGCGCCATCTATGGAGGTACATAAGTACATGGTAACTGTTTACCGACAGAAGAGTGCTGTACCAATTAAAGAAATATAGTTTCTTTACATATATATACATATTTGTAATTTCTGAAGAAATAAAAGATTTTCATTTTCATTATTACAACTACGGATTAATGTAATTAAAGTTGAACATAGTTTAAACTTCATACCATTATTGCGTGTAAGAATATTGGCGATCGCGTTATTCATAATTACAGGTATTGTCGATGCAGCCAAGAAAGTGATTTCCCTGTCTCTCTTTCTGATATTAATTTGGCTCATAATGTCCTATGTAAAACATGCATACATGGGCGTAGTTCTCCCACACAGTGTAACTACACCACAATACGGCTATGCGGGATAAATAAATGCATTTACTATTTTGTTGTCAGGTTGGAATATTATCGCCCATGGATCGGCCCGCTCGTGACTGCTCTGTATACACTGCGATATAACGTTCTCCATCAATCAAATCTGAGTCGTAAACAATCGGCATGTCGTCTGTAATTTGTCAGTATTATATCATAGAATTGTATTATTTGCCCGAAGCGCTGGTAAAACAATAACATTATGGCTAACTTAGTATTCGTTATAATGACATAAACACTAGTTTTTTTATGAACATTTGTAGTAATTTACTTAATATTTTATTATTACCATATAATAAAATATTCAGATGCTATTCGTCTGCTGAAAGCAAAATGAATATTAGTATAAACTACTATTCTACCTTATTTTATATTCTTATTTCCTAAACAAATACGACAGGAGCGGAAGCATTATACTGTTCCATCTTTATATACGTCATATTTTTCCTCATTGATTTTCTTTTTCTTGAAAATAGACTTTCTCGTAAAACTGGATACCCTCTCTACCATGATCTTTGCGTTTCACTTCAGATGAAAAAAAATTCAATTAAAGGCATTCGACGTAGGTCTATACTCCCATTAAAATCAAAAGTCTTAAAACTAAGATTATACATATTTAATTCGTTAGTTTAAGGTTCAATCTGCAAAAATATAAAAATTTATGAAGCGCGCCTGATAAAATTTTATTTGAAAATAAATGCACAAATCTTGTTTAATAGTCAGAAACACAATATTTCCTTTTTGTTATCGTTATAACGCTGTCAACAAAATGATTTTCACACTTATTTGTCAAATTTGACTGGACAGCCTTGAAAAGTTTTAATTAACAAAATTGCTTGAAAATAAACTGTCAGTAAAATTTAACAAAATCATCACTACAAAAAATATCTTTACATTTATCCTAAAACAACAAACGCAATTAAAATTTTAGGCAACCACAAGTAAATTTGACAAGCTGTCCCAAATACGGCAAGTTAGTGACATTTACATTTATAATTCGCCATGTTACTTTTAGTAATGAACTTAACTATGAAATTTAATTGGATACGTGTTTAGAAAGAAAATCCACTGTGACGCATGATAAGAATTCTATTGGGATAGACCAGTCATGCACAGAGAAAAAAAAATAAACCTATATCTGCTAATTAATGTGCACCTTAAAGAAACCGTGATTAGAAAAGTGGCTGCGGTATATTTAAAATTCTCCACATTTCAGTAAAGAAAAAAAGTGAGCAAGTATTCAAGTTCGTAAACTTAAACACGGTAATTATTCAGTTATATCCATTTGGGCTACTGTCCACAGCACCGTTTCTAGCGCCACCATAAACGAACTAACCGCCTTCCCCGAGCTTTTAACAGTAACAATTCAAAGTAAAGATCCTAATTTATCATTAATAAATCTTGAAGCGCGTAAGCTTCGTTCGTCCTGGATACTTGTAACGATTTAATGACACGTAGTAAAATTGAGAGGGCATGTAATGGGCGCGAAAGCGGCTTTTATTCAACTTTTTACCATTTTCGCGTCAGTCTCAGGTGTGAATATAAGTTGCCTGCGATGAACGCCTACCCTACAACTGTTAAATATATTATCAATTTATATGATAGTTGTTTGTTATTTTAGTAACAACACGGGATAACATCAGCATTTAAAATAAAATATACTTTTATAGTTCCGAATTGGTGTGAGTTTTTGTACTTATATAATTCGATATTTCTATCTTTTGAAGAAAATCTGCGTGGAATTGAACTTGAAAAACAAAAGTGTAATTGAATGAAAAATTAAAGTTAATAGTGCAATTACGGTACTTAACTGTAAAATTCACCTAAAGTCACATTTTCTTTCACAGTTTAATAACACCAGTTATTGAAACAAAACTATCTCCAGATAAGGATTCTCTACTTTCAATGAAAGTAAAAAAAACTTTAATGCTATATCCCACAACAAGGAAATTCTCAAGATGTAATAAAATAATATATGTAACATAAAGATTTGGTAACTAAAGAAAAAGCAGGCAATTAGCAAATATATTCAGTATTTTGTTACTTTACGGGATACAATTAGTCCCTTATTTAAAATATGGAGGATTGCCAGGTCCGCTATGATTTAGGCCTTAAATAATTTAATAGATTTCTCTCAGGTGTTCAGAAAGAGCTATATTTTTTAATTATTCTGTCTGATGGTTGCTGGAAAAGAATGGCAAATGAGAAAAAAAATCTTCCTAAAACAAAGCGCTTATACATGGACGTTATCGCATTAATGTAATGAGTTTAAGAAAAAATAAGTGCTTAAAAAATGAAATGTAATTGTTAGATTCATATGAATGTTAATAAAAATATCTATCAGTAAAAACAAACGCAACTCAGACGCAAATATTACATACGTTTATTTAAATCGTTTATAAAATCGAAATTTTGGGGTAAATTATTTTTAGAACTAGTGGTATGCGATCTACTCGTTCCTTTGTTACTTCTCGAACACATTGGTCCATAAATTAACCAGAGACCATATCAGTTTTGAAAACTTCTTTGTTGAATTACTAATATTTTTAATCAGATTTCTTCAATATCAAAAAAGACTTCCCACGTTCTTCACCTATTGTCGTTTCCTTCTGATAAAAGGTACATAATTCTTGAGAGAATTTAATTTACATTTTAAAACATTCAGCAGGTCCCGGTTCTACTAATTAGATATTCGTTGTGTAAAATGATTTATACTTTATTCAGAATATCATATGGTTTTCACTTATTTTTTGAATTTAGACAAAAAGTGAGTATTAATAACAAAAGAGATAACGGTGGTTAATATTACGGCAATACGATGAATTTTTCTAACACTGCGCGTAATAGCAACTAACTGACCGCGTGATAAGATTGCATTGCCCATCCTTAAACCTACTCCTTATATCTTTATATTTTGATTGCAATACTCTGACAAAATTTCTGCTTTATGCTTAGTTCAAATAGTAATTAGTTCTTTATAAACTGATTTATCGAATTTGTATTAAAATCAGATTAGATAATGCGGAACGTTTGAAGTTTAGAAAAACTTTCAGCGATTTTATAGTAACAGAGTATTATCGTAACTAGAAATGGTAAGTAGACGTGGCACACGCGCCACTGATGTAAACCGTTTGTATATGTTGTTCTCTGCACGATGACGTATAATTTAATGGCAAACCAAATGCGATAGGTGGTAGACAGGTTAGTGCGCAAAAATGTACTTTTAAACTATAATTACGTGTCAAAATAAAAGCCAGCGAAATACCATAACGAATTGTGCAATTTTCTCCCAGTTAATTTGAATGTCTTTTATTGGATTTAAACAAAACACATTATTGACTACGCCGTTGCACCGGTACACGTACTTAATGCAGAATATTTGATGTCGTCATAAATTAAATATGTTTGAAGACTGTCGTTTTAATGAGATAAAAGTTTCACATTTAAGGTATTTAAATTTACCTAATGATTATAAATCAACATAACGTGGTGAAAATAAACTACTGATATGTTTTTTATTCATTTTATAAAGTAGAATAAAAAAAAATAAATAAATGTAATAATGATTGAATTTTTAAGCAGATGTTCTTTGAACAAGAAACGCAACTAATAAAAAAAGTTATCTTCGAGAAAAAGCAAGTGATTGTACTGTGTGTACATTTAGGTAATAAATTTTGTTTTCGTCTCCTGCGGTTTGAGGAAGGGGTAATCATTTAAATGGCGTACGTTTAACGTTTTAGTCCTTTCATAATTTTAAGTCTGAATTAAACGGGTTGTCACATTCAAATACATATTGTTAGATATTCTGAAGATCACTCTTTAAACGAGGAATTAAATTAAAGCCATTATACGAAAGATTTGGCTTCCCACAAAGATTGGCACAGTTTATGCAGTACATTTTAAGAACATAATTTTTAAATAAATTGGTATTGTACAAAATGATTGTACCCAATAGGAGATCCAATTTATACCAAAAGCATTACTAAATTTTGGCCAGCCATTTCGTCAATGTTAATAAAACAAGCTTCTAAGTCAACGCAACAAAAAAACCCTTAAAATACTTTGACACTAGCTAATAAATAAAACCTATGGGGTAAATCCCGTTGATCTATAATCATGAAGTATGTAAAGAAGCGAGTTCTTACAGCACAAGTAAAGGAAACAAAATTGAAAATCGTTTAGTTCGTTTTATAAAAAATAATTTTTTTTAATATGCACCTTTGAAAAATATAATGTGCAATATATTTTCGGTCCGGCCATTTTGGCTGAACGTTTTCACACTCTCAAATAAATCAAACCTGTCGCGTACTTTCTGTTGATCTAGTATCATGAAATTCGGCAAGAAGCAAAATTTAAGGCACTTATGAAGGAAACCAACCAAAAATCTTTAATTTTTAGTGAAATCACAAAAAAAAGTTTCTTTTTTTAAATTAAGCGCCTGTAAAATATATAGTAAACAATATGTTTTGCTTCTAAAAATTGAAATTGTTTAAATGGTTTAATATAAGTGTTATGTACCATTATATGTTTGCGAACGAAACACTTATAGTGCGAATTCCACTAGTGCTTGAAAGGTTTTTTGTATTATTGTTATTAAATTCGTGACTTCAAAAATAGTTTATAATTATATTTTATAATTTATTATTAAACTTCATTGGACATATTGTGAATTTCTTTTAATATATACAAAACCTTGTTATAAAAGTCTAAAAAATACTTCTGGAATTAATTTAGTATTTATAAATTTTCGTAACTTATTGGCTCCATACAATACAAATATACAAGGCATATTTCTTTGTTGTAGCATAAACGGAAATTTTTCAAAAAATTCCATCATTTTAAGGATATTTACTATTCACGCAATGTTTTATTGGTGAGTAGTGTATCAAAACAATTAAGTAGGAACAAATAATAAATAAAAATATTTTATATGTACGGATGATACAACATCAGGGTACAAAATTGTAAAAATCACATCTAACTTTTCACTTTAACGCACGAAGCCCCATAGGATATACAGAATACCTCGGTCGAGTAAAAACGAGTAAAACCGTGAAAAGTGTGATGAAAACAATTCACCTATGAGATACACATTTAAGATGAATAAAAATAGTTTAATAAAATAGATGAGAGTTAAAAAGATTATTCGGGAATTAAATTTTATCAGACCCTTCTTTCCATATCTTTCCGCCGCCCTCTCGTATGCTTCGTTCCTGCTCTTATTTGAATAATAATCTAACAGTACCTACTTGATGAATCATATTGCAAGTAAGAGACAACCTTATATAAAGCCTTTAATCAGTTACTTCGACAATTTTATTAGCAATTTAGACTATTCTAATTTGGAAAGGGTAATGGTGTATGCTATTTAATTTGAAAGGGATTATGGGAATTAGATGTAAGAATGTATTTTCAGTTGAAGCTTCTACGTAAAGCAATTACTGTTGACGATATTTAACGTTGATTACTTACGTAGATTAGAATGTATGATCTTCATAACATTTTAAGGCGAAGCATTTTAGTGTGTATACATGTTTTGTAATAGTTGTAATATACGTAAAATATGTCGAAGCGATTTTTATTTGAAGAGCAAAATAATAATTGTGATTTCTGTCTGAACCTAATTATTATATTCACATCATTTTCAATTAATTTGGAATCATTTCATACCTTATTTTGTATATATACATTCACCTATTGTGTAGTGTAAAAGTTGCTAGCCTGGTTTTATTAAAGACTTTGTGTATATAGTTTTTGGCGGTGTTCCCGATTAACAATAAACTTGTTAATCATTTTTTGTTTCCGGTTAATAAGTTTATTAGCCCACTGAAAAATGTGGTGAAAATATATAAATGAGGAAAAAAAATTATTGGCTTTTATTGGTAAGTTAATTAATTTCCTCCGATTCCCAACCAATTTCATTAATTAATTTTTTCATAGACTGCTTTCTAAAATTAAACTTTGGTACAAAACCCATCTCAAAGGTTTTATTGACTTCGTTTGACTTTATAGGTATGTGCCTTTCAAATAAGGGTGTCTGAGTCTGTAAAATCTGTAACGTAATCTTCACTACACACATAATCATAACATGTCCATTTTAGTACACAAATCGCAACTTGAATAGATGAAGATGCTTGGTATTCTTTTTAAATACGTCAAAAAGTCGAAGTAAAATCATATTAAGTAATTTGTCAACGGATAATGCAAAGCAACGCAATTATGGAACGGTGGTTAGATTGATTTTCATTCTACGTTTCCTTTTTCATTTTAGTTTAAAATATATTGTGAATTTTGATCAGTCTTCCGTAAAGCTTGCGTATCTTCCTCATTTGCTCGAATTTTTCAGAAAATTCCATCATTTCTATCAAATGAGAGTTTCAAATTTGTATATATATATATATATATATATATATATATATATATATATATATATATATATATATATATATATATATATATATATATATATATGCGTGTGTGTGTGTGTACGTAAATATTTTTTAAATAATGAGCTTTTTCACGCGTAATTCAACTGAC
The DNA here is from genome assembly GCA_039881145.1 of Druceiella hillmani. NCBI lineage: Eukaryota > Metazoa > Arthropoda > Insecta > Lepidoptera > Hepialidae > Druceiella > Druceiella hillmani. The sequence goes on from JAYKKI010000002.1 coordinate 25,688,481, forward strand.
TACACAGAAAAAAACGGTGTGAAACTTTTACCGCAGGTTTTAATATTACACATCAAGATAAGTAATGGCTTTAAATTCATAAAAGTTGATTTAAGAAATAGCAAATGATTACAATTAGGTATGAAATAAATACGAGCGTATTTATTTCTTTTAAATCAGACTTGTCTTAATTTTCGTAGCACTTGTAATTTTTTGCAAAAGTCTGTATAAGAAATGTATGGTCACCAGACTTTACTCACAAGTCAGAATTACTATTTCTGACTATTGATATAGTTTTAAGTTATAGATTCATTCGAATTCATTTAGAAGTTTCATATATATGATACACAGGAAAAAGATGATAAATATAGAAATGTATATACACCGTCTTTGCTTTTAAGGACTAGTTATATGTTATACCTTGTAATAAATATCATTGCCAAAATATTATCTTTTTGAATAAAGTTTCCTTCCGATTTAATCGGTTCGGATAAAGTATATTCATATATTATTCAATCACAAGATTGCAGATTGAAAAGAAGTTACCCTCCCCATCCATGCGTTGTAATTTCACAATACAACTATCATTTCAATGCTGGTCATTAAGCTTAATTTTACTTTGACTACAGTATATGAAACAAAGAGCATTTATTTTCAAGTCTGACAAAAAACAAAGAATTTGACGAGCGGTAAGTATCAACGTCATTGAGACAAACTTCCTATTGATAGGAAAAATTCGGCCAGGCGCCGTCTGTTCGCCAATTTATTAGGGCAATTTTTAAGTGAGAACAACGTTATCATCAACACCTGCGACGCCAATTCGATATTTCCTTGACACTTATAGTTTGCAACGTCGCATCCAGTGCAACATCAACCGCTTAATAATTACGGATGACATCTGTGGAAAGTCGAAACTGGTCTTCGTTGATTAATTGGTTCTTCTTTGTTGTTGACAAATTTGTTTTTTTTTTCGTATTCGCATTGATCTATTAGTACCTATATCTTTCAAATGCGTGCAAATAAGGGTTACATATTACGGGGAGGGAGGGGTTCAACAAATCGAACGTCATATGGCAAGAGGGGGGGCGAGTTATTAGCTTCGTGATGTCACATTTATAAATATAAATTATTGCAATTATAAACTTCAAATCTGACTAACAATTTTAGAATATTACTAACTTATCAATATTATTACCAGGTTTAAATTTATTTGTATCCCCTTTTGGCACACGGCGACCGCACGAGTCGAAGCTCGCTGTACCTACGGTGTCACGCGTCGGCCGCATTGACATATTCCGAAAATCCAATACCGCCTTTGAGGCTTTGACAAAAGCCGCCGCCGCTGTGATTTCATCTACGTTGAACTATTTATAACATTCATTTAACGTTTGACGTTTGACGTTTTTCTTAGTTCCTAGTGTTGTGTAATTTTCAACTATTAACAAATTTCACACGAATAAAAAAACTTATTCAGATATCCTTTATAGCAAACTACATGGAGCATACCGTGCAGCTTACGCTGATAAAAATAATAAAATATACAAGACGATGTTAACACCTTATGACAAAGTTTGAAAAGTAGTGACAATGTTGAATGTGAAGTCGATTCAAAAATCAAATAATTGCAAATAAAATTGATGAAAAGAAAGCGACGTTTATCGATTTTCCTTCAAAAGTTCCTTTGTCGTCAAAACTACCAAAACAAATAGAGACATTGGGATAGGAGTAAGTTCGAGTTTTATATTATTTTTTATTCAATTCAATAATTATTCCATGTTTTTTTCAATTTTTTATTCCATTCAATAATCATTCCATATTTTAAGCACCTTTAATCGATTTTTTTTCCTGAGTCGTACTAATTATATTTCTACCTCTCTTTTCCATCGCTTACCACACTACTGTTGATATTACTTTGTTTTCTTAATAATTTGTTAAGTTTAACAACATTGAAGATGAGCAAGATATCAATATATAAGTGTGCAAATGCATTCTTATGAAAGCTTATCGCCAAATACGCCACTTTAAAAAAAAGTGAAGTCAGCATGCAAATATACTTCAAGGATTTACTGTGTGATTTCTTTAAATAGAACTTTTTGAGGTCTTAACGTAATTAAACAACGTATGCGGTATAGTTACGTGTGAATAAGTAACATTTAAGAAATTGTTATTCTTATAAAGGGGTGCACGGTAATATTTCTTGCTATAACACGGGTTAACATAAAGATTGTGATGAAATAATATAAAGCTAAAATTGTGGTTGTATGTGTAACTCTTTTCACGTGTTCTGCTTCTCATTTTTCACATCTTTATTCATATTTCTGTAATAAAAAATAATGTATATTCAAACTTCATTAAGTTTTTACGTACATTTAAATCAAGCCATTTCTAATAAGCAGATAAGGCCGATAATAAATCAAATTCTGAAAGCTGTAAAGGACGTTTTGTCAAACTAAAAGCACATATCTGTGCCCTGGAATTTTTTTTGTAATATAATACTACACGTTCATTACATGAATTAAGTTTAACAAGAACTCCCACTTTGGAAAAGTGACATGAGCCTACTTGTCAACATAAAAAAGGAAACTTTATGTAATGCAATGCCATGATTCGATTACACTCACCAACGCCAACATTCGTCATCTCTCATTCAAATTAGGAGCAAAGCTCATTGCTTTTCAAACGTTCTCTTGTTCAAGCGAGCATCGGTCGGCTCAACAGACGAGAGAAGCCCAAATTCAATTTGGGCGGGCTGCGTGCGTGCTTTTTTAATAAAAGTGGCAAATACGTGTCAATTTGGAAAGGGCCGCGTTTAAATTTATTGCTTTATGTTGCTGATGTTGCTCCGGTATCTTTCACGTCCATCGTACTTCGTACGCTACGTAGGAGGTACACATATGGTTTTATATTTTATTATCTGTGGTGTGCTACGCGATCAACTATTTAATGCTTTAGAACACAGTTTAGTGAATTAAACACTTCTCAGGTCATATTATAAACTAAATATTTTCAACAATATGGATAAATATTATAAACTATAAAAACACTAAGTTAAACTATTTTCAGAAAAATGTTTCATTGAATTTTCAATTGTTAGTCAATCTTTTTTGGGAATGTTTATATTTATGATTTTGAAACTCGTGAATTGAAATCACGAGTTCTCTTTTCAACGTTTTCCCTTTTATGTTTAGCATGTATTATTACTCAATGTATTATTCAATGTTTTCTACGTGGTTATGCTAAATATTATGTAATTTTACATGTTTACTTTAAATAAAAATACTTCCCAAAAATATTGGTGTCGTAAATCATTATCAATAATTTTTTTTTTGCACGGCTTTTTCAAAAGGAATTTTGAAACAAACAATAATGAATCATCAAATAACTCAATTGGTATCTCATAATAATACAAAAGCTGTATTATTCTCTAAGAAACATATCTAATTACATCAGACAAAACCGTATTGATACATAAATAAATGTACTACTGTTTTTACATATATATTTATATGACTACACCCTTAAGTGTTTCGTAGCAGTATCCCACGGAAATCACATATGTATGTATGTTTAAATATTCTTTAATGAAATAATCAAATTGTATAAGCCGGTTCGTGTTCAAACATTCCAAATGCTCTATAAATCTAAAGGCAAAGATTGAACTTAGAGTTCTGTATTTTGTTCTCCAAAATTGAATAATATGTTTATTTGTATCGCGTATATGTTCCTTTAACACGCTGTACATAATCTCTAATTACGGAACCCTAAAAATAATATGTAAGTAATGTTTAACATATCTAAAAATGTTAGATTATATAAACAATTGAAAATTGACAAATTAACGTAGTTCAAAAACACAAAAATTTTACGCGAAAAAAATGGAAATGACATTTAACTGAACTCACTTCAGCTCGCAGAAAAAATGAAACTATTTCGCTGTAATAATTAATTCAAATGAAAAATTATTTAGAAATATATGTTCAGCGTTTCTGAATATGATTAAGCGTAATTAATCATTATATAAAAAAAATAAAACAAAATGGTGTCGTCATCGTCTTTTACCTAGTCAATATCAGGGTGTTGGCGGATAAACAAATCCTTAAACATATAAATAAATATTCGATGCATATAAAATTTTGAACAATGATAGTTAACCGTGCAACATTAGTATGAAAAAGTGTAAAAAAAATTTATAACGTTATTAGGTAATGATAACGTAATTATCTCAAAAAATTTATGTACATGGTCAAATATTATTTACTTTATTTGTAAAGTATATATTTATATGAGTTAAGAAGTTAGTAAAGTATTTAGTTAATAAGTTTGGCATAGGATGTAGTCACGCAGTTAAGTGCAATAGTTAAACATAGATCCTTCATAATGATTTATAAACAATTGAGTCTTCAAAATTGTCGTTCAGTCCACGTCGTCGAATAAATTGTACAGCGAAGAAAAATTTCCGTTCGTATTTATTCAGCTCCAAATTAAAGCTTTAGTATTCGTTTGTTTCATCTATTCATACTGCTATCTGCCCGTTTCGACTTTATATGGACAAAAAGAAATCATAACTGTATTTTATTTTGTTCACTTTTTTTTAAAATAATAATTATTTACGGTTAAATCGTTAACAATATATTCAAAAATTTATAGTAGTTTATTCTATGCTTGATTCAAATGCAGAACTACTGAACCTTATTCTGTAAGATAAAATGGGATGGACAATCCGCAGTAATTACTAGTAAAGACGAATATAATTTTTGTTCATTTTGTATTTTCTATGATATTTTTAACAATGTTTTAATATACCTATAATAATTTAAAAATTTAACTCAAAAATGCACACGGATTATTTTAGTTCACTTCACTTAAGTCATTATTGCTTTTTATTCGCAAGTTCAAAAAAGGTATAAAAAAAATATCCCTATTTATAATCCCAAAATATCCCTATTTATAAAAAAAACTTTTGATAATATTTTTATATGACTACGATAATTCAAAGGTAAAGTCTAATAATACACCCGGTACAATTCGACTCCTTACATTTGAATCATTATTGCATATTATTCCGACTACTCTAAAAATTTATTCTATCTTCTACCCATCTGAACACATTAACGTATGTAATGGTGAAATTTTAATGTCAATCAGATGAACCGTTTTATGCCAAAACTTAAAAATAAAAAAATTATATTTTTTTCGCAGGTCTACGTGATTCACGTGGTAAGTTTTCTCTACTAGGTCTACTTGGTTCAAATAATTTTGAGATACAGGAAATTTATCAACTGTAAATCAAAGTTACTCTATTAGTTTTGCTCACACTCTTGGGTCTGTGCTTTATTATCGACTAGCACGCTGACTTGGAAGGTAAACGATAGAGGGTAAACGATGGAGGGAATAGAGAGACCTTCCACATAAAAAACGCCATTTTCTTTTTAAATATTTGTTTTCATCTAAGCTTGCCTTTCAAAAACTATATCCGTCTCCTTCCGCCGAACTGTATAAGGACACGCGACAGGTCGGAATTCGTGATTGATTTCGATGATTCTTTTTCCTATGGAATAGTCAATTATAAGATATTTTTGTTTGACTTTAACAAATAGTTATATTTCTATAAATAATTTCAAATAAATGCTTCAATATTCGGTCACTATTCTACCTAATTTTAATGCGAACCGTCTTGCTATTCTATCCGCTCCCTGCTGTTTTTTTACTTTTTTTTTATTTTTACCTTCTGTTAGAAATTCCTTACTTAATAAGCAAAAAATGGGAGATATGCAGTTTTGATTTTACTAAAGATATTGTGCTGTTGTCTAACCACATACAGACATTAACACATTTAACTAAACTGCGTAGGTATAAGTCGCATTTAAATTAACCACGTAAATGTATGTATAACTTTTTTGAATAATTTTTTAAAATTTTATTTATGGGAAATTTATATCAATCAATATTTTCACGTTAAAATTAAAATAATTATTTTAATTAATATTTAATAACTAAAACATTTATAACAAGCAGCATTAATATTTTAGATTTTTTTACAATTTTTCAGGTATTAAGGTCGGTAGTAATTTTCCAAAAAAATTTCGCAAGTTTCGTTCAGTGGCATTGAGAAATGAATTACAAATTTTTAAACTAGCGTTTTGATGGGATCTAATTTGACACTTCATCGCGATCGACTTCAACTCGATCTTACTAAGCGTTAATTTCAGTTGTCGTTAGTAGCCGATTGGCACAAATACATCAATAAAAAAGTAAATAAAACGGTAAAGGCTTCCATTTGATCTACAATTAAAGTAGAAGCAATGTTATATGTTATGTTACCCCTGTCATTCTAAAAAACTATGGTTCAAAATAGAAAAAAAGAACTTTTTGAACTAAATTGTTTAATTGAGTCACTGCTTCCTTTAATCTATTTCACCATTAATATAACTCAATATTGCGAATTTCAACTTTGTACGTAAAATTATCCCCAGGAAAAATACATAAAAGTATAGACCAATAGATACTAAGGTAAGTTCACAAATGTTCCGTTTTTTTCTAATCTTGGAAGAAAAAATATGTGTAGATGACAAGTTTACAATATCAGACTCATCGTATGGAAAAATAAAATGAAATGATCTCCTTTCTTTTCCTGCAAAATTTAATTAAACATTTTTAAAATTTATATAATTAGAAGTACTTTCTACCCATTTGCTCAATAAATTCGCTGCATGTTATTAAAGTCTCATGTTTAACGATGATTATTAAAACAGCGCTGCCTCACTAATTGCGAAGTACACGTTTATTTAAACACGATGAAACGGTGGAATCAAGAGCAACATATCATTTAATAAAGTAAACAATTTATTTGCAAATGATTTTTACAGTAACAAATATGTTTGACGATATCCGTATTAGTTTATTTTCACTATTTTTAATAATATTACTAAAACAATGATTAACCAAAAGTAACATATATTGTAAATAATGCACTTACGGTGCAAATGATATTTCAATATCCAATATTATTTATCACGCAATATCTTAAAATATAGTCACAACAAAATAATTTCTGGTGAAGTTTAAGCGAATAGTTTAAACGAATTATGCTCTATTTGCAACTTGCGATATAAATTTTCCTTTGTCTAGTTTTGTAAAAAGCAATCCGAAGATCTTTTGTAAGGTTATTTGCATATATTGTAAACTATTGAAATATAAACTATACTGTATTAATGGTGACGATATTCTACTTTATTTTATCAAATGAAACGAGCACTTATTTTAATAAAAGTCATTAATTTGGTGAATTAACCAGGTTTGAGCCGAAAGTATGGTGCATTTTATTTTATAATAGTATATAAAAACTTCGATTGTAGTAAAAACTAAAGTAATATTGCTAGATAGAAGTTAAAATAAAAAACAATTATATAATAAAAGCACCGAGTAAGAAAAAGTAATAGTTCCTTTAAACATTGTATTCCTTTTGAACAACAAAACTTTTTTTTAATAACCCGTAATTACCATAGCATTAAAATCTTGTATCACCTGTTTTAGTATAATTTTATTTTATAAATTTGATAACTATATACTAATATAACCGAAATTGCAGATATTAAATATTTAACAAACAAAAAGACAGCAACTCGTAAAACGTTTCAATACACATAATATAAAAATCTAAACTGGCATAATTATTTCATCATTTCTTATTACTAGCAATAAAGTTGGGACAGTATTTAAAATCTAATCAAACAAGCGATGCTATTTAAAAACTAAACGATTACCAATGCTCATCTTTTAAAAATAAACATATGAAAGATTTTTGTTGTATTGATTTGCATTACAGACTTTTGTTGTATTGATTTGCATTAATGTTAAATTATTAAATAAAACCAGCTAATATGTAAACTTAAAAAAATAAACACCAAAATTTTTCTTCCTAACATATTTTATTCTCAACTTTATACTTTTTTCTATATTAGCACTTAAAGAACCCAATTATATACTTAGAAAAAGCAATTTATTCTTATTCATATGGCCGAACATTCACGAAAATATCAATTTCTTTACTCCGATCGTTACTGCAACAAAAAATATTTTCACGTTGCCTTCCCCATATAAAAGACAGCCAGAAATTATGAAAGGTTATTTTCTCTATCCTTAATACTTCTTTGGCTTTATTCGTCTTATTACAGACTCTAATATAGTGAATTCTATTTTTATGATTTTTTAAATTACCGTATTTTAGCTATTCCTTAATTTGATCACGATATGATAATGTTCGACTCATTTTCCTTTTTCCTACATCCTATATTATTTACCGAGAAATTTTAGTGTGATTATACATATACCTACATGTATACTTATATTTTGTTCCTAGAAAACGTTTCGATCGATTTTGATGAAATTTACGAATTTTGTTTTTTTTTAAGATCATGTCAGACTGGAATCAGTATCAGGGTCTCAGCTTGGGGGAACTTCGTATTCAGGCGTTCCATATTTATTTTAGGATATTACTTAGATATGCAAACCACACAAGTACGTTTCGTTGCAAGCAGTATTTTAATTAGAATGGAATTCCTTAATTCGGTCAATATATCAGACTTGCTATTACTTGAACTGAAGTTAAAAAAAACGCATTAATAATGCTTTTATGTAATTTTGTATCCACACTTTTTGTGTTTATGTGACAAAACGAGACTAATTGCGACAAAGCTGTGTAATAACATAATAAAAGCAAAATCATCACTAGCTAATAGTCCGACCAAGGACGCATATCCTTAACATCGCATTTAACTCGACAAAAAGTCATATAGGATATATTTAACGACACAAATTTCCAGTACAAAATGAGTTTACTATTAAAGTACTCTAAAGTGCCCACAAAATTTGTTCTTTATGCCGGTTATACTGGACGTGTTATTTTCTACAGTAAACATGCCTTCAAAAGTACTTAAATAATGCCTGAAAGTGCGCCTGATCTAACAAGGAAAGAAATCTTAAGGTAGTATAAATAAATCAGATTAATATTAAAAAAAAATTTAAAAAATTATTTTCAAACTGTTGTGTGAGCCGATAAGCAGTGGTCAAAAACCGCACGTGACTGTTGCTAGTTGGAGCATTTGACGTTCACCAGATCTGTTGCTGTTGACTATGAAGTCTGAAGAGAGTCAGTTAAGGTAATTACCAATAAATACTCCTCATCGGTTGTGAGCCAATTTCTTTATTATCTACACATGTAATAAAACTGCCACAGGTACTGTACATGGAAAATATTATAAAAAAGGGTTATGGATTTAACGTAAAGAATGATTATAGACGAGAGGAAACGCGTTTTAGAATGTTTGTCTGTCTATTTGTCTGTCTGTTAATTCATTTTTTAATAACGCAAAATATATGGGAGGGATTTTTATGAAATTTGGTTCGGTTGTAATTTATATTCTCAAGCAACATATAGGATTTTATTTTTTCTTTACTTTTCAAAATACTAGAAATTTAAAAAGAAACTCTGACTTGGTGAATATTACGGTATAAGTATTGCTAACGCCATCAATCAGCATTTTAAATAAACTTTATTCTCATAACTACTGTAAAAGTAAATAAAAAACATAAAAAAGAGAATAGCAGTGATTATAATAGTAATAATAGTTTCGATAGGTAGATTGGGTTAACCCTGGTGTAAATGCAATGCAATTCCCACCAACTGATCGATTTCTTCCCTGTGTGGTTTACAATAGCCGTTACTACACTGATGTTATTTTTATATATTAAAATTTTTTAAGCTGGATTGGACTTATAATATTATTGAAAAAATATATAACTAATGCCATCTATTAGTGGTATTTTTAAGTTTTACGCTTATATAAAATGAAATCTATGTGCTAATTTGGCCCATGTTGTGTTGGTGTAAACCCATCCATATTTTATCCATTGTTAGTACCTTTAGGTATGACGGTTAGTCGAAACAATAAACATCAAGTTTTTTAGATTTTTGATATCCATCATACATTAAGTAATAACAACATTTTACGACACTATTAGAAAAATAAATTCATTGTCTATTAAAGTAAAAGCTAGAATAACGTAATTTCAGTGACTTAATAGTATGAGCATAATTCTTAGATTTGGTTAAAGGAGTAGTACGAACTAGACTTGGAAAATTAAATATATAACTGACTTGGTATTTTCAAGAGAACTTTTTGAATTGGATTCAGAATTTATATTAATGACTTGGCACAAACCCATATTAAGTTTTAATAGGACTTCTTGATATTGCTTTATGATGAAACTATGAATTTTAGTTGTGAGTAATGCCTTGCAAAAAGACAATGGGGGCTTCCTCTGTATTCAAGAGGATGAAAAAAATTAAAACCCTTCGAACTTCGTAGACGTTTTTATAACACCAAGAGCGGTTAAGTGCTAAGTTCATCAAAATTATGTATTGGTACTCGACTTAGGTAATATCACCGCAGCGACATATAATAGAAGCGAAGGTGATTATAGGATGCGCTGCGGGAGAACGTACATTTATTCCTCGCTTACCATTGATCCCCAGCAACCATACTTTTTGCTTTAAACGAGTGTGATTCCTAATCAGTGTCTACTTTGCCATAAAGAGGAAGGCAGATGCCGCATACCGCAGGTGTGTATTAAGTGCATCCTATTTTTTCTCACGAACAACTTTATGTTGTGTAGTCAAGGTAGAAACAATTTCTCCTAAATTGTCTCTACTGAAAACAATACTATACCAAGGGTTGGTTATGAAGAAGCTATGTGAATATATATATATATATATATATATATATATATATATATATATATATATGTGTGTGTAATATCACCCTGCAAAGTAAAAAAGATATTTATTATGTAAAAACATTTTAAAAACAGAAAAAAAGCAAAAAAACAGATAAATGATAATGTTCATAATTAACAATAACTTTTTCACTCCGAATTTTACGCGAGCGAATTTGCGGTCAAAGCCAATTTACAATATTTCTTTAAAATTTGACTACCACTATTGAACTATCTACTACTTCTGATTGCATAAGAACTAATATTAATTGCATAAGTTAATTACTGGAACTCGAACTGAACTGAATGATTAGGAACTGCATGAGATCTATTAAGTGTCATACCAGGAGTTATGAAAACGCGACCACGAATCTGTTTTTTTTACAAACTTATTACAAAAACTTCTCATAATATAAAAAATGGGTATTATCGTTCATTACTTGTGAATAAAACTATCATCATTGTTCATCACTTGTATATTCACATCATTACCGGGCTAAACTTGTTCAACCTGGTACTTATAGTTAGGCAAATAGCTGTCAAATAATCGAATCCTCATGAGACACTCGACAATAATTTCATTTCAAAACAAATTCGATTAAATTTCATCCATTTTTTGCAACATCTACAACTAATTGACGTGTACAAATTTTAACACTAATTAACTTTTTGTATAGCCATTTTCCCCTCTTAGGTGAATATTTCATATATTCCCGGATCATATCCACAAAAACCAAATTCTGGTCAACTTGAAAGATTATGCTTGTATTTATATATATATATATATATATATATATATATATATATATATATATATATATATATATATATAATATTATATTTATGGATACTACCAAAAATAGCATAATTAAATTTGTAGATAAAAAAATTGGCCCAAAAATTTTCAAAATAGCGATATTCAAAACGTAAAAAACTAACAAAAAAGTATACTAGCAGTAATAAATATTTATAGAAAAAATTTTAAATAAGCGTTCATTACATTTTTTTATCATGCATTAGAAAAAAGAAAACAGCTCTAAATTCCAACCAATGTGCCGAATTTACAGTATCTCCATAAAACGTCATTACACTTTGTTAAATATTTATATAAGCAACAGTATGTTTGATTCTATATTTCCGTGCATTCATTAACAAAAATTTTATGATTAATATTTATTAATTCAATATTAAAGTACCAATCCAAATTTGAATTTTTGGGTAACTTGTGAGCGAAATATTGTGATCCGTACATGATTTCTCTTTACTAGTTTTTCCTTAATAATATATTTTATTGGTAATGAATAACTATATATAATTCATTATTCCCGCTGATACCTGAAATAAGCTTCTTTTTATTTTTTTTTGTTTTTCACAACTTCTACGATAGTTACATTTCACGTGTTGTTAGCAAATTATGTCATATCTTCCTGATATCGCTGCTTGGAAATAGTACTCCTAATTAGACAAATTCATCTACCTAATATTTGCCGTACTTATACTAATTATTTTTATTTCACACATTTTTTGCATTCATTCATTTCAATGCCCGGTACTTTAACTTATCAGCATTCGTAGGTCGATTACTGTCAAATTCCGGAACATTCCGTACTACGAGTTCACTCCCTCCTTATTATTGCATACATCCTTGCTATCTCCGACAGAATATATTATGAAAATTCAGATCAATTTTACACAAAAGGTCCTTAAGATGGTTTTTCGTGACTATACTTTTGGAAGAAATTACATTAATATTAAATTTTCTTAAAGATAACTAGATACTATAAGAAAATTTTAGGCCGATCACGATAAAAAACACTTATCTAGAGGATGTAACGAGCGACAAGGTAGATACTAATGATAGCTTACAAATACTCTTAATGAAAATACCATACAAATATAACAACGCATAATCGAAAATGAATTTGTGACGCATTTTGGGGCTAGACAATCACGTAATTCAATGACAATAAATAGGAAAATGTACCAAGCGTTTTACTGAAAACAAATTATCATTAACAATGACTCTACGCGTAATGCTACCAAGCAGCGTAAGGTCCAGATATGCCACAAATTCCTAGAAAAAGATCACACTTAACAAAAGGGTGACAGTACGCACGACCTTATTAAACGACCTTCTGAAAGAAAGATATAAAATATATATGTCTTAACAACACTAGTACATTTGTGTAATATGATACAAGTTAACTAGTGGGCCTTATGAGGTAACTGAAGTGTCTTCAGAGGATATTTTAGGCCTCAAATTCAATATGAACTGGTACGCAAGGCTCATAAACTCCAATAATGAAAAGGTTAAATGGAACAAAATTCGAAAAACAAAAATAAATCCAAAATAATTCATAATTTATTTTTTTTCATATATGACTCAAATGAAGCTCGTTCAATGTCAATAGAATGCTATCGACGAGCAAATACCAGAAAAAGTCAAAGAGAGGTTGTAGCGTTCAAAAATGTTTCCACCAGTACTCTGCCATTACATCAGCTAAATGAAAAGACTTGATTTTTCTCTTACGGACAGAATATCAATTTTTAAAATAATTTAAAACATATCGCGATAGAAAGACCGGTTTCTGAAGAAGGCTGATTTTTCCATGAGTATGTATCTGATCTATTAATAGCAAAAAATATTATTACAGTCTCTAATTAGTTGTAACACTTTAATAGTTCCTGGCTAGGTATTGAAAACTAATTTATGTAACACCAGAAATAGTGCCATAAAAGTAAACTTTCGATATTTTTGAATAAGCTTGTTGTAGGAAACGTACAAAACTAACCAATTATGCTAAGCAGAAATTAGTAAATGCAACTTATAATTAAGTAATATACTGTTTTGATATTATTTTAATAATTTTAAGTCTGTGATATTTGATGTTGAAATGTAACGTTACTTGCTACTTTAATTTAATTAATTTCCTGCTGAAAGTTAGTGCGCTGTGATAGAAAAAAACCTATAACTACTCATATACTACCTATTTTAAAACTCATTCTGTTCTTTTTTTGGATTATAGCATGTTTACCCAAGATTAGGATATAAAATAAGATTATTTGTTATATATTATTTGTCTTATTATTTGTTATGAATTAGTTTTCTCCAATCATAGTTACTTTATTTTTTTTATGATAAATAGTTCGACTCTTAACCTCAATATCGCAAGATGATGATGATTATGATCATAAAAAAATCTTTTAATTTGTGGGTTTCTTTAGCAGTTATAACATATCTGCATTAAATAAATATGTGAAACTTTTAAGACACAAAATAATTTGAGACAACTACAATACTTCGCTCTCAAACATAGTTTCCCTTTATCTAGTAATGCGGTTAGTTATACAACGTAATAAATAATAAAAATAGTTGCTTTTGTATTTTAAATTATTTAAGTTTTTATAATTATAAAGTCAGGCCCAGAAGCGGATATATGGCAATTGGCTCATTCAATTAATTTTTTTGTACAAAGTGGATATAGACATTATTGCATTTCAAAAAACATATATTGCATTAAATTGGTCTTCACCGTTTTCTTGGTCACGTCTCAAAAATAAAATATTGTAAAAAAGAGCAGGATAGCTTTGTTACTTCTGAAATTATTACCGTTTTGTTTTAAAAACGCTGTGTGAATAATCATGTTTTTGTGGATAACCGTTTGTTTTTTAATACCGACTATTTGATCCTTGAGAAAACAATAAATTTTTCATCACACGTCATTTTCTGTCGATTTGTTCCAAGTTTATTTCGTAATCTGTACAGTTTAAAAATTGCATTAACTCAAATTCTGAAAGAAAGGAAATTTCCGTATTATCACTAGTCGGTTGAAAAAAAATGTTCACTTATTTAGGCATGTTTATCGGAAGACTATCTTGAATAGAATAGGCTATTACTCTTTGATAATTTTTTCCAAAATCTAAAATTTTGTAATGAATCACGAAAAGCATAGGACGAGTACAGGTTTATGTAATTAAAAACTTTAAAAAAAGGAAAAGAAATTTCACACATATTCTCTACAAATACATTTCCAATTTCCCTTCTAGTGTTAAAACTGGGATTGGTTCCTTAAATTATCCTGTAATAATTATAAAACATAAATCACGAAACATTAGGAGAAATTTATGATGAAATAAAATATAACTTCCTTTCTCATTTTAATATACTACTAAGGATAATTAAAATTAAAGTTGAACCCAGTTTAAATTTTTACCTTAATTGCGTATGTAAGGCTATTAGCGATCATTTTGTTCACTGTTATGGGTGTTGCGGAAGCAGTCAAGAAAGTAAGTTCACTACCTCTCTTTTTAACATTAATTTGGTTCATGTAATCCTATTGTTATTTTGTGATGACTTTTTAAATATTTTCTAAAATTAAAATTCATCTTAATAAACAAACATGCATATATAATTCTCACATTTAATGTACCTACACCACAATGCAGCTAAGCGGGATGAATCAATTCACTTACTATTTCGTTATCGGGTCGGAATATTATCACCTACGAATGGGCCGGTTCGTGACTACTCGCCGATACAATGCGATAAAACGTTCTTCATCAATCCCAACCGCATCGTAAACAGTCGGCATCTCGTCTGTAATTTGTCAATATTGTGTCATAAAATTATATTCTTTGCTCGAAGCGCTGATCAGACAATAATATTATAGGTAATATTTTATTCGTTTTAGTGAAATGCACTGGTTCCTAGTGAACGTTTGTAGTAATTTACTTAATTGTTTATTATTCCTGTATAATAAAATATTCAGTTTCTACTCATCTAATGAAAGGGATATGAATATTAATATATGTACTTTTATTCCACGTTATTTTATATTCTTGTTTCCTAAAGAAATACGACAAGATAAGCAGCGACAAGGAAGCATTATATTATCCCATCTTTAAATACGTCATATTCTTCCTTCATTGATATCCACTTTCTTGTAGTAATGGATATCCCGTCTACCTTAAGCTTCACATTTCACTTCAAATGGAAAAAATGCAATAAAATGTATTTAATGTAGGTCCATACTCCCATTAAAACTATTTTTTTAACTTAGAATGTACATTCTTAACTTGTAAGTCTTTTATGTAGTCATACGATGACATCCTACATCAAAAAATGTTATATCAAAATAAAGGCGAAAAACTACAGAAATCTGGAAATAATTTCAAATTAGAAGCAGCCCGTTGGCATGTTATAGACTAATTTTCTTTCCCTAATATTTTTTTTATTTATCCTAAAACAACCTTCTGTCACCTATAATTTGTATGTTGATAATCTGCTAACTTTTAATATAATAGTACTAACACTATTTACTTGTGTAATCGTTCAAAGAAAGCATGCGAATCAGAGTTGAGTTACATATCACTAATGCATGATAATAAATAAGAAGTAGAAGATAGTGGTCATTGCTATCAGATACTAAGTAAGTACCGTTTGATAGAAAATGTATTTACCTAAAATAATTATTTCCTTAATTAAACTAATAGTAAATTTGATTAAATAAACAATGACTTGCCATCAAAATTATTTGATTTGTCAAAATTAAGAATAAAGTTTGTATTTACCATTTTACATGTTTGTCTTATATAATGTATTTTGTTAAAATAAGCATAAGTCGTTCTACTAATGAAGGTATGTTGAGCAGATCATTTAAATATTGCAAACTTAAAGGAAATTTATTTGTCAGACGTTATTTTATTTTGAATCGCTAAATTACCAACACATTACTTAAATTTACCACAGGTTATATTAAATATATGTATAATGAAATTATAATATGTACGTCGACAAAAATATATGTTTATTCAAGTTGAAATTATTTTAATTATTAACTTTAACACACACACGTGGTTATCTTCATTTAATGCTTGTTACTAAAAGGACAATTTAGTCCTTTCAAATGTAGAACGATAAATAAGAATAGCTTTATTATTCTAAAAAAAGTCGAGTTCTATTAAATATTTTACTTATAAGCCGAATAAAGTATAAAAGATGTTGAATTATAATTTTTTTACAAAATCGGCAAAATTTTAATATACCCAAAAATAACAAAGGTAAGGAAATATATCTTGCCTTATTCGTAAATAAATGGTATTAAATTGAATAAAAAAACAAAATTTCTCCTACAACAGTTTAACAAAATGCTATAAAACTTATAACCTTTTAAAAAAAAAAATTATTTGTTACTGCTCTTTACAATAACATTTTACTAAGCGAATTTTATTTTATTAATTGAAATATTCTAGAGAGTTTAAAACGATTACATTTTTTTTCCAGGTTGACTGAGAAATACAAAACATTAGAACATAAAATAGATCTTAAATTAGTGCAACCATTGCACTAGTTAAAAGTATACACGTATGTCAGCAAGAACTATGTCACTAAACGAAGAGAGTACCAAGAGTCCTTAATTAATAAACGTTTGAAAGCTTAAAGCAAACTTAAAAGAAAGTACTCAAATGGGATATGAAAAATGAAAATTTTACGTAACACTATTATATATTGTAATATTATGAAGGTTATGATTGTTTCTCACTTTGTTGGCCGAAAACCTTTGCATATACTTGACCATTTGTAATAAAATTTTACCTAAGTATTTTATCGTAAAATGTTGTAACGATTACTTACAGAGCATACAAAACTATTCTAATTTCCTCGATGTACGGTACTGCTACATATCTAAATTTTTAATATTTGTTCTGTCAATTTTGTCCTCAACATTCAAAGGTTTCTTTTGCAATCAATATTTGATAAAATCTAAGTTACAATTTTTTTCTCATTCAGTCAAAATTAAATATAATGACGGTATATATTTCAAGTTAGCATTTCCAGCACGACTCGATATTCGATTCATTTCTTTTTCATTTCTAGTTCCATACGACGAAGCTGTGAATAAAGTATATAATTATCGAAACGAACAAAAATTTTTTAACTATTATCGTAGTTATTTCTAAAGATAATTTAGTCTTCAACTTCAACTTTCATTTAAAAGTTGTTTTTTAAAAACGATAGCTTTACCAAAAATGCTTAACGTGATGTTTGAAATTGTTAACCAACATATTAAGTGATTTTACTTACTTTAAGTGTATATCACTTACTAGGTCATTTATTTTTAATACTTCACTATTATGTGGATCCTACCTACGTAACTCCGTAAAATTCTATAATTTCTCTTCCACGTTCTGTTTAGGTTATGAGCGTCCATAACTACGTATAAATCTGAATTAATTTAGTAAAAAAATAAAAAAAAAAGAAAATATAAAACTATTTTTGAGATGTACATTTCTTCGTTTCAATCTTATAATTTTTCTTATAAAATGAAACAAGTTAGTTTTATTTTTCCTTTTTCTTTTCGTTGTATCTTAAAATTCTAACTGTTTTTGAGACTTTTTTTATCAATGTTTTATTTTTTTTTATATTAAATTGAACAGAATTAATACTTGAATTAATTTTTGATTGTATTATATTTAAAAAAATAATTGTGAAAAAATATGATCGAAGATTTGAAAATAGCTTAGTAGTTTGCTATGCGCAGAATCGAAGAAATGGCGTGGAAAGAAAAAACCTGTACCTTACAATATGTAGTCATAGGCCGACATGGTGCCGTGATGTATTAATACACACTAAATTCATGCTCTTAGCTATAACCGGATTTTTTAAATAGCAAAAAAACTAATTCATTGTAGGAATAAATAAGTTGTCCAATATTTATTTCCATTATACATGTGTGAGCAAATTTCGAGTAGTTGAGATTTCATATCTCATATTCATATTCATAGCAGACCAAATAAATAAATAAACTCATTTTTGTATTTATAATATGAATGTGATAAACATGAATAATTTCAAAGAAGGTTTAAAGTCAGATATGCTTACGTTACTTTAACTATTTTTAATATAAAATTTCTAGAACAAAATTTCCTTTATTTATAATTTCATCCAGTTATAGTCTTTCACTTTCCATAATTATCAGTAAATTGGTATTAGAGTAAATGTTATGCCCGTTTCTATAAAATATTACTCAAACATTTTTAAATTATTGTTAAATTTTATAATACAATTAATATCGTGATGAGTACTTACTGAAAGTTTACTATAACTAACTGAAAATATACTTTTTAGTTTTGCAATCAATATGTATATAATTTTATAATAATACTAAATTATTACAATAACATTATATTAAGAATATAGACATAAAACTTCTATGGTGCATAAATTACATCATGTGTGTAATGACCATATTTCTTACATAATAATTCATGACATTAGGTCATCAGGTATTTTGTTTGAATAGTGGGCAACCTTAACAAAAACAACTTTCATTTAAACTTAACGAAATCTTGAAGTTGATTATTCAGGAAAAATTTTGTAAATCATTTTTATAAATTCATTCTTAACAACAACGCGAAATACACTACCACTTAACTATTACATCTGTCTCCAGTGGTAATAATAAAATAAGTGGTAGTAATAATATAATATAAAACTTTTAAGGCCCTCGCTAATATAGAAATATAAAAACGAGCATGTACTTACATCAAAAGTTTATGAGTCGAGTAACTATGCCTACATCTAAATGACGTTTTTACAAATCGAACTGGGATAAATATAAATTTAGATCATATTTAATATTTTTGCTTTATACCTTTATATAGGTATATGGTCAAGACGATGGTTAATAACTATGCTGGGATTCGATAGGGAATGCTGTAGTCAAATTATTAACAAATACGTAATTTATGGACTCATCCACAATAAATGTCGGTTTAGTGCCAAAAAAGAAAATTTCAAAATCTGGATAAAATAGGTGGCGGTATGTTTCAAAGAGCATAACAACGTTTGCTAGGCCAGCTAATATTTTAAATAATATAAAAAAATATTAATTGCAACGGCATGATATCGCGTCTAATCGTGAAAGTTGTGATTTAGATGCACTTGAAATATTCACAAGTATGTAATTGGATACCTAACATAATAAAATTAGACTTGAAACTCAGACTGAGTCACGCTTAAATATAATGCATTTTTTAAATTTTTTCTTAAATTTTGAAACCAGGGAGAGGGCATAAGAATAAAAATAAAAAAGCCATTTCATATTTTATACACAGACGCGAGTTTAAATTTTTTTAATTTAAAGAAGTAATCATAAATTAGATTTCCGTTTTTCCCAATAAACCAAATTCTGAAAACTCTAAAAATATAAAACCAAAAAGACAGCCCTTTAGTTAAATAAAAAACAATTAGCCCCTGCTCTGCGTTTTGGAAATTGACTGAAAGTATACTAAATAAAATTTTCTAAAATACCTAAGAGCACTAAAATAATTTAATACTGATATATACTTGTAAAATACTGAATAATATAGTAATAACGTAATACAGTATTCCACTGTAGGGCATTGGATTTGACAAATGTGTGTGAAATTCCCGTATATTAAAAATTAATTTAACGAAAATCTTATATATACAAATGGCGATATTCCGACACATCTAACATTTCATTTGCAAAATCATACAAATTTACATAGCACGACATACAAAATTTTATTAAAAAGAATTAATGCACTATCTTTTGCAATAGTTAGAAACATAATATTTTATTCCTCGTCATAATGCTGCCAACAAAATGATTCTAGCACTTATTTGGCAAATCCGGCTTGATAGCCTTGAAAATTTTTAATTAAAGAAATTGCTTGAAGACAAACGGTTAGTGAAATTTTTCAAATTTTCTCCACAAAAAAGAGTCCTAAATTCGTCCCAAAACATGAAATTAAATAAAATTTCAGACAACTACATGTAAGTTTGACAAGCTGGCTCAAATACAGCAACTTGGTAACATTTATATTTATAATTCACAATGTTAGTTTTAGTAGCGAACCTAACTATGAAATTTAATTGGATACATGTTTAGAAAAAATATCGACTGTGGCACACGCTAAGAGTTCTATTGGAACGGACCAGGTACGCGAAGGAGAAATAAACCAAAATTTTAAAACTGATCTAATATTTCAAAGAAACTCGTAATTAAAAATATGGCAGCGTTTTATTTAAAATTCGCTGCATTTGAGTACAAAAAAGACTGAAAAAGTAGCATACCATATTAAGAACCTATTCACTCCAATTACATAATCTTAAACACGGTAATAACTCAATTAAATCAATTTGGGCTTAACGTCAGTAGCGACGTTTCTACCACCAATATAAACAGACTAGCCACTCTCTTCTAGCGTTTAACAGTAACAATTCAAAGTAAAGATCTTAATTTACCATTAATAAATCTTGCAGCGCATAAGCTTCGTTCGGCCTCAATACTTGTAACGGTTTAATGACACGCAGCGAAATTGGGAGGGTCTGTAATGGGCGCGCCAGCGGCTTTTCCTCAACTTTTCACCGTTTTCGCGTCAGTCTCAGGTGCGAATATAAGTTGTCTGCAACGAACGCCTGCGCTACAACTGTTAAATATATTACCCATTTATATGATAATGGTTCCTTATTTCGGTGGCAACAAGGGATAACATCAACATTTAAAACAAAATTTCCTTTTATAGTTCGAAATTTGTCTATATTTTTGTACTTTGAGAGTATAATTTGAAATTTCAATCTTTTTAAGGTGTTGATAGTTGAGAATGTATGCCATCTTCCTAGCTTTAAAAACGTAATTAATATATATATATATATATATATATATATATATATATATATATATATATGTATATATATATATATATATATATATACATATATATATATATATATATATATATATATATATATATATAAATATAATTATATTTTCGATGATATGAAATTGGTTAAGAAGTTCTGACTACATCTATGGATAATGGAATAATCATGCTATGTTGAAACACCGTTAATCCATTTTATCTTTTTTGAGTGTAGTATCCGTCTTAATCCATCACACTAATATTAATATTACTTTCTTTAATTAACAAGTTATTAAGTTTAACCATATTGTGGCCAGCAGCAAGATACTAGCACAAACGCGTGTAAACACATTTTGAAAAAACCTTGTTGCTAAATACACCACTTTAAAAAGGTGTGAAGTTAGCATGCAGATATAATTTAAGGATTTACTGTATAATTTTTTAAATGCAATTTCTATACGTCTTCATGTATTTTAAATGACATATGTAGCCAAGTTATTCGCGAACAAGTTACACTGAAGAAACTGCCAACTGCTATAATGGTTGCACAGTTGTACCTCTAACTTTACCGTGGATTAAAATAAATGTTTGGGTTAAATAATAAAATGCTGCAATTTCTGATATATCTGTTACTTTCTCCGCGTGTCCCACTCTTCTATTTTCCCGTCCTAATATATATTTCTGTAATAAGAAAAATGTAATCTTAAAGTTCTTTAAATATTTACATACATTTAATTTAAGCCCTATCAAATTAACAAATAAGTCAGAAGATAAATCAAATATTTAAAGCTATAAAAGATTTTTCATCAACACATCTCTACATATCTCTTCTGTAATATTTGACGAATCGTTCATTCCATGAATTAAGTATAACAAGAAATCTCACATCTAAAAGGACACATGAACCTATTTGTCAACATAAAAAGGAAACTATATGTAATTTGATGCCCCGATTCGATTACACTCACCAATGCCAACATTCACCATCTCTCATTCAAATTAGGAGAGATGATCATTGCTGTTCAAATGTGCTTCTTGTTCAAGCGAGCGCGGGTAGGCTCAACAAACGAGAGAAGCCAAAATTCAATTTGGGCGGGCTGCGTGCGTGCGTTTTTAATAAACGTGGCAAATACGTGTCAATTTGGAAAGGGCCGCCTTTAAATTTATCGTTTTATGTTGCTGATGTTGCTCCGATATCTCTCACATCTATCGTATGTAGCTTCGTAACGGGTACATATATGGTTTTACAATACGTAACGGGTATATATATTATCTACGGTGTGCTACGTTATCAACAAAACACTTCTTAGGAAATTTTAGAGATGAAATATTTTATTATTTTTAACACATATAATACTCACTATTAAATGTAACTACGTGATGTAGTATTATTTTTACTTTCTTTAAGCTCTTTTCTATGACCTAGGTTTCGTTTTTATTACGTTTTCGTTGTATTACAAAATTAACGCCGAATATAGTCAACACATAATACTATTAACACTATTAATACACTAAGTTAAACTACTTTCAAGAAAAAAGGATTCATTGAATATACAATTTTTAGTGATTTTTTTTGTGAATATTAAAAACTATATATATTTATCATCTTTAGACTCATAAATTCCGTTAGAAGTTTTCTTTTCAAACTTTTCACTTATATTTTTCGCTTGTATTTTCAAAATGTTTTCTGTGATTATGCTAAATGTGATTATGCTTAATCTTATGTAATATTACTTCAAATCAAAATCCTTTACACACATTTTGGTGTCATATATCATTATGTCGTATATCATATAAAATTTTTTTTTGTATGCCAACCCTTTCTTTTATTCACAAATAACCAAATCGTTGTCTCATATTATCACAAAAGCTTTGTTACCCTATAGGAACATATCTAATTACAACAGATAAAACCGTATTCATAAATAAATTAATCTACTACTTTCGTTATATATGTGTTCACATGACCACATCATTACGTATTTCGCTGAAAATAACCTATGGAAATCACATTTGTCTTAATATTCTTTAATTAAATTTTCAAATTTTATAAGACAGTTCATATTATGACATTCCTAATGTCAGTATTTTGCTCTCTAAAATTAAGTTTTAAATTCATTTGTATCGTATAAATGTTCGTTTAATACTCGGTACATAAGCTCTGTATACAAAACCCTAAAAAGAATATGTAACTACGGTTTAACATATTTAAAAACGTTAGTTTATACAAACAATTTAAAATCGAAATATTTACGTAGTTGCATAGCACAAAAATGTTATATAAAACACATTGAAATTATATCTAACTGTACTAATCTCAGTTCAATGATCCTATTTTTTCGCTATTGTCGTGCTATTAAAATTGTTGATTTAAGCCGACTTTCCCTTTTTCAATTGTAATTTATTCATAAAATATTTCCCTATCATAAAAATTGAAAATATTGTAATAAAAATATTTGGCAATAATAATTTATTAAGATGAAAAATGCTGAATTTTGAATTCATCACTTTTTAAACATTCATTCATATTTTTCCAATACATACTATTATTATATTCAAAGGCATTTTAAAGGAAATAGCAGATTTTTCTTTCAACGTAAAAAATAATTTAAAAAAATATACACGATACAATAAGTGATACAATGGCAAACATTTAATCTAATAAGACTCGCCAATGGTATCATTCACAAATTCGGGTGCGATTTATACCAGTACAGGGCAAAGATACAATGAACGTATACATGTAAAAAAAGCAAATGCAACTTTCTCACTAACTGACTCATGAAATTTTCAGAGATATAAACCCACATATTTGGAATTGGCTCGCGTGTTTCTCTTGATTTGTAGATGCACATTAGGATTTTTTTTTAATAAAATTGAAATGAAAAGTTCTACAGGAATTTTGAAAAAATAAAATTACAGACCAGATGATTTGTACTTGGACTCAGATATAAATTAAAAAAATTATTTTTTAGAGTTTCTGGAAATGATTAATCGTAATTAACTATTATATAAAAAAGAAAATAAAACAAGATGGAGTCATGGTCCCCTTTGACCCGGTTAATATCTGTACGTTAGCTAATGATTTATGATAGCAAGCCTAGATATAAAATGCAAACGTTTATAAATATTCGATGCAAATAAAACTTGGAAAAATTAAAGTTAGCCGTGCAATATCAGCATAAAAATGTGTAAAAAAATTAAATAACTACATTACGTTCATTTTACATAATTATCTCAAAAATATTGTGTAGTTTAAATGATTAAATAAAATTTAGTATATTTGTTGAGCAAGTATATGTTTCTATGATTTGAGAAGTTAGTAGTCACCAAATGTAATCATTTTGGCATAGTATGTAGTTAACTGCAAAAATAGTTAAACATACAACTTTAAAAATACTTTTTTTTAAAAATCGTGTCCCAAAAATTGCGTTCATACCATATCACCAAATAGATTGTATAGCAGAGAAAAGGATACCTCCATATTGATTCGGCTCCAAAGGGAAGTTTGTTTCATCAATTTATAATTCTAACGACCCATTTCGAGTTAATATGGAAAAAAAGGAATTATAACTTTGTTTTATTTTTTTATAATTTAATGTATTAATAATTTACGGTTAAATTATTAACATCGCATTCAAACATTTAGTTATATATTCTATACTTTATTCAAGTACAGTTTTATTGAACCCTATTTTTTAAGATGAAACGGGATAAAAAATCCTTAATAATTCCCAATAAAAACGATTGCATTTGTTGTTAATTTTGTGTTTTCTCTGATTTTTTAAAAATTTTCTTTTATTGTGACCACAATAGTTTAAAAGTTTCACTCCAAAATGCACCCATCACACTTCATTTTCCTTGATTTAAATCAGTAGCTTATATTCTCTAGCTCTAAAAGGGTTTAAATTTTACCGATTATGAATACAGTGATTGATGAAAGATTTATGCGAGTAAAATAAGCAGTGTTTGTACCAAAAAGAAACAAACTTGCAAAACTTTCATCTTTATACAAAACTGTGGTAATATTTTATTGCAACTACGATCATTCAGAAGTTATAAAACTGATATAGCGTATATTGCGGTGAAATTTTAATGTCAATCGGATAAATCGTTTTACGCAAAGACTCGAAAATAAAAACAATTATATTTTTGGTCACGTAATATTTGCCTTACGCAAAATTTTTCTCTAGTAAATCTAGATGGAATAAATAATATTGGTTTACAAGAAATTAAAACACTCACAAGTTTGAGCTTCATTGCCGACTAGCACACAAACCTGAGTTTTGATGGTAGAAGTAATTATGATTTCCACTTAAAATGAATCGATCTATACCTACGTGACTAAGACAACATGCAACAGGTGAAATTCTTAACTGATTTTGGGGAATATTTTTTTATGAAATGGTTAACTATCAAATGTTATTGTTTAATTTTGATAAGTAATTAGTATTTCTAAAAACAATTTTCTATAAAAGCACCAGTACTCTGCCACTCTCTTCTGCCTCCTTCTTATGCCTCATCATACCCTTCTCTTTGCTCCTTTATTTCCCACTTTTTATACCATATATTACAATACTTTATTTAAAAAAGAAGAGATGTGCAAATTTAGATCTATCAAAGATTTTAAAATATGGTGTAGAGATAAACAGGCATTAAACATTTAAATTTACACATTAATCTGACATTTTAAATTATTAATAATTTTTTTAAAATTTATATAGCAGAAACTTATACCAGTAAATTTGTGATCACTATTATTAACATTGGCATTGCAATTAATATTATTTACGTTCATTAAATATATAAATAATTTATAAAAAAAAATATTTTTTTTTCAGTTTTTTAAAGTGTTGAGGGCAGCGGCAATTTTCCAAAAATGTTTGGTATTTTTTTAATACATTAAAAAACAAATGTCTTTTTCGAACTAGTATTTTTTAAGATCTGATTTGACATTTCAACACGATCGTCCAGAAATTTAAACTTTCCTTTTTATCACACATTCATCAAAACGGCCCACCAAAATAGTTATGTAATTATCCACCAAATTATCACTAATTTTCAATTCCATTCATGTGTAGCTAATTGGCGTAAATGATAAATAAGTAAAATGGAAAAGACTTTCAACTGATACAAAATAAATGTAGTGGAAAGGCTTTTATTTGATACAGAAAAATGTTTGCCACCCCTTTCATTCTCAAAAAACTTGTTTGAAAATAGAATTCAACTTTTGGTACCAAATTTTCTTTAAATGAATCACTACTTCCTTTAATCTATTTTAACACTACTACTACTCAATATCACGAATTTCAACTTAGTACGCGAAATTATCTCCTGTAGTGTACAGACTAATGCCTGTAGTGTACAGACAAATAGGTACCAAGATTAGTTCATAAGTGTTTCTTTTTTTCTAGTTTTAAAAGATAAAAAGAGCTTAGATGACCAGATGATTATATCAAATTCATCGTGTAAAAAAATTATTAGATTTCGTTTCTTTTCCTACAAAATTTCAATTAAATATTTTTAGCATTTTTATAATTAGAAGTATTCTTTACCCATTAGCTTAATAATTCCGTTACATATTATTAAAGTATCATATTTAATAACGCCGCCTAGATAATTGCGAAATACACATTTATTTAAAAGCTATGAATCGGTGTAATCTAGAGCAATTTATCAAGTGACAAAATATATAAATTACTTGCAAATGGTTTTACCGTGGCGAAAATAATACAGAGGACGTATGTATTTTACGCCCTCTGTATTATTTTATTTTCAGGATATTAATTAATCAAAACTAACATATCAAATAGTATTGCAAATAATTAACTTGTGGTATAAACTATAGTTAAATGTCCAATGTAGTTTATTAAGCATTCTTTTCTATTGGTTTTATTTTGCAAATTCTTAAAAAATATTCACAACAAAATCATTTCTGGTGAATTAATTGCAGTTTAAATCAATTGTTCCCAATTCGCATTTATCTAGTTTTCATGAGATCTAGTTTCATCTATCATGATATCTAGTTTTATGAAAATCAATGCGTGGATCTATTCTAAGATTATTCGCATATATTGAAAACCAATAAAATGTTAATGACGCTACTGCACTGTATTAACTTATAATCATAGTTATCATACAACTACTTAATAATTTCAAAATTATATATCCGATTGATCGTCTTTTTGACTTACTTTTTAAAAGCTGGCAATATTTTTCATATTGTCATAAAATTTCCATATACGGCAAATTGGTAAGGTAGATAAATATGGGTCCGTATTAATTAATATTTCCTGGCGTTCCTTGATTTTTTAAATACAAACTACAGAAGCTGTTTTAAGTAATTTTAATATTTAAAATGGAAGAAAAATAAAGAATTTGGCTAATAGTTAAGACAATTTGTAGATTACACGCGTATTTTACCTGTATATTTAAATAATACTAATTGTATTATTGTACTCCATCTTCACTTTAATTTCAGATTGTTAGCACAGAAATGGTTCTATTCCATCAAAGATATTTGTAGAAAACCATTGAAAGGAAAAAATTTACGGCTGTTCGACATTTCAATCGACTATTTATCTACAACAACGCGCCATTGCTCCAATTTTTTGGTCTGCTATTATAGGAGGATATGTTATACCAAGTAGTGAAACATTATTCAATTTTCATACTAAAACTTGCAGGAAAAAATATTTGAAAATTTACCAGCTTATATAAAAGTATTTTAATTCCACTTTGTATAACATTACGAGTATATTGTTAATTTTAGAATATAAAATATACATCATTTTAAAATATTTTTTTATTCAATCACATCGTTTTCCAAGAGGCATACTGAACCCATCATACAAGCCATGTCCAACCACGTGAATCATTCAAGCCACATATCGCACACAGTCTGATCAGTAAACATCATTATCATAAGAGTCGCCATTCAGTTTTATTCGTGCACTGAAACAGCCAGCGGAGCAAATTATTTCATATCCATGATTGTACTATCGGATTCGTCAGACTGCTTTATTGGGCACGAGATGCCTCACTACAAGTATTCAACAGATAAGCCAGAGTCGTACTGAGTGTAATAGTATAAATTTAATATATTAGTAGTTTGGTTCATACTCAATAGAAGAAATGTATTAATTTGGTTAAATAATACTTCAAAATATGTCCATAAAATTCATATTCTTTAAGAAAAACGCTATTATCAATCAATGTTATATTTATTTTCAGTCAATAGATTTTTCCTTCGGTAAAATAAATTTGTAAGTGACAGATTTGAAAATCTTCGATTTGCAAATTTATATAATAATAAATTTTTATTGAAATAAATTTTTCTAGAAAAAATCACATAATTTTAAGAGTTGAATATTTTTACAAGGAAAGCATGCTTAACAAAATACAGATATGGAATAAATAATTCCTTTAATTGCCCGTATCTTTCAAGAAACTAGAAAATTATAAAAAAAATATCGAATATAACGAATCTAAATTTTAATAAATTATGAGATATTACTAATATAATTCCAATATAACAACGAGCAGTCTGGTAACAAAAATGTGACAATGATTACTAAGGGATCTTTCTTTTATTCGTCGTGTATACAGTCTAATTAATTTTTTAGAAAAATAACAAAAATCCTAAATAACCTTTCAATAGAGGTTGTATATGGCTGTAAGTTAAAAATTTTTTTTTGGAATACAGTGACGGGGAAAGTTAATGAGTGCGATATAATTTAGGCGGTAATTACAAACTCGATTTTACCAGGCTGTGTTTATTATGTCCTAGAATTATCAATGACGATACTTTAAGAAGAGTAGCAAAATTATTGTAAAACAAAAATGACACCAAAAAGTTATCTAATAAAATTATCATATTTAGCCTCACGAAATAGTGATTGAACAGATAGTTTCTCGTTTATATTTCGACAGCAGCAAAGAACAAAAATCAACTGCAATTTTAAGCAATGCACTTTTTACTTAATTCAATTCAGAATTACTTATATTATAATACATTTTTTTTAATATAGTACATTTTTTTACTTAATTCAACTCAGAATTACTTATATTATAATACATTTTTTTAATATAGTACATTTTTTTACTTAATTCAACTCAGAATTACTTATATTATAATACATTTTTTTTAATATAGTACATTTTTTTCTTCACAAATTCCGGTCTTTTACTAAAATTGTCTTGAATATTTAAAAACGAATATCAATGACACATCAATGAAACAGCGAAGTACACACGGACATGTACATTTATCCGTGTTTACATCGAACTATCGACAAACTCGTGTATTATAAATAGAAACAAAGTTATCAGTTACTTATCCGTTTCATCGCTGGTTGGATAGTTTCTTTGAACTCGCGTACCTAAATTATTATTACAATTTCATTGACTCACGCCTGATTTACATAATATTATAATATAGAGAAAATCTACAACAGGTGAAATAAACATTTAATATTGGCAAAAAATAAAAACAAGGAAATATTTACAAAAGTGGAGATCTGTCAAATTTGATAGATAATGTAAATATCAAAGAAATAGTGGAAGGTTAGTTTGTTTATTTTTTATTTTTATTGAGCGCTCTAGTGACGTGTCACCGTAATGAAGCTGGTGCAAACCATATATGCGCCCAGTAATTTCGAACGATACATTTTAAAATAATAGACATTTTTCAAAGAATTATATTATTTGATATTATTATAAAAATTGTTTAATTCATTATAGCAATAAGATCACTCTTTTAATGTAAACCTGGAATATATGAATACTCACATAACTTATTTCAACTCTATAAAAAAAGTTCTCTTTAAATTTTTGCAGAGATAATATCACTTGTAAATTAAAAATTTATTAGCATTACCAATATTTTTGATACAATAACAAAAATAGATTTATTTCTGAAAATAATTCTATTTTCCAAGTATATAAATTACAGCATCCGTAAATAAAATATTTTACCATATTGTCCGTAAAAAGAAAGACATTTGTGTTTAAATTGTAATGTTATAATATATTATCAATATACGAGTATAATGAAATTGTATAAATAGAAAATTTATTTACAATTAACTGTCGGAACTAACAAGGCTACAATTTATTAAGACAACGTGTATAATTTTATCTCCTCATAATTTATTTTTCTATTTAAAATATAATTTTAATTTTACCCTTCATATAATTATTTAAAATAACGTTTGTACACGTTTTTATAATATGAAACGTAACCTTACTAACAGAATACTTGGGTACGTTACAACAAATATCACGAAAGAAGATTATTGTTTTTTTTAATTTTATGGACGTAATACTAAAAACAAGATGTTCCTGATTTTTTCAAAATTGTTGTTCGCTTTATTTAGGGACTTAAATACAATTACGTTAACAATATTTGAATCTTTCCTAACAATATTAACCCTTCTTCACCTAAATTTTTTAGCAATTCACAATCATATTTTCTATCTGCATAGATTTGCTCTGTTCTTTAAATTAAATATGCATATTTTATAAGTATTGTTATTTATATATGATCTGGTCCAATATCTAGCAATATAAGTTAATACAAGTAACTTTATACGTTTTAATTACCTTCTTCCAATATAGAAATATTAAAGCAATTGCAATTTTCAAAGAAATTGTAGGTACTCATAAAAATTACTCTTCTCCATTACTTTACGATTAAGGTCAGTTAAATTAACATTAAATTTGCCGAAATCATCTGATGTGGGTGTTAATGGTAATAGCGATTGAATTTTAGCTTTGACTCTGAAACACAAATCACAGCAAATTTCCTTTATTCTTTGTGAAACATAACTAATTTTAATTCTATATTATGACTAAAGGTTACTAAAATTGATATTTCAGAGGTTTTTTAAAAATAAATTTTAATAAATATTACTACGTCAACTTTCTTTACAACAATCCAATTCTTACTCACCCTACCCCTGAACATGCTAGAAATTCAGTAATATATTTAAACAATATTTTTTGTAACAATATTGTTAATTTTGTAGAAATTCATTATTCACAATTAAATGAAACTGCGTGATTTAGTATTATTTCTAATTTCTTTAAGTTCTTTACCACGACCTAGGTTTCGTTGTATTACAACATCTTCAGGTGAGCTATTAGCAATCTTTGCCCACCTGAAGATGGTGTAACACAACGAAACCTAGGTCGTGGTAAAGAACTTATAGAAACTAGAAATAATACTACATCATGTAGTTTTATTTAATTGTGATCTTTTCTGCAAAATTATAACGCACATCCATAATAAAACTAGAAAATATCATCACTTACATGGTATGCTTACAAATACCATTAAACAATTTTAACATAAATAAATGTTTCAGTACTTACTGTTGAATATTTGCTTCTTTGGAAATATTATCCGTGAATTGTGCGAGTTAATATCTTCTTCATTTTTTTGGAAATATGAAAACTGTGTGCTTGCCATAACTGATGTAATTAGTTTTACAATTTGGTCCACAGCAATTGTTATCCATTTTAAAACTTCAAAATAAACTCATGTATTAAATGGAGGGAAACGAAACATACAGATGAAAGATGCTATCTTGTTGACATTTGTTGTTAGTTTTGATATGAATCACTCGCGACGCGCGATGATGTCTTATAACGCGGATGGCCTCATTTGCGTGATGTAAGCACGCCCGCCTGATTTAGCAGAAAGTGTTGATAATTCCCAGTTTGAATCGATTTATTATTTTTTATCGCCTTTTAGATTACTTTTTATTTCTTTTAAGGCTAAAAATTAAAATATAATAACATTTGTGTCATTTTTTTGTTACTACTTTAATGATATTTTTGTATTTCAAACAATATACATCTAGCATAAATGTTCATTTATTACTACCTTTCATTATTAATATGAATAAATTTATATATATATATATATATATATATATATATATATATATATATATATATATATATATATATATATATATATCTATACACCATTTCTATAGTCTGATATAATAAAGTGAAAATAAATATTTCGAGGTGATATCAAACACTCCGTTCGAAAACAATAGTAGAAATGTTGTGAAGTATGTACAAATAGCCAGTTTTTCATAAATTATTGGAATTGTTTAAATATAAAACACAAAATATATCAAGAATTTGGAGGTTAGAAACAATCAATCATTAATATCTGACGTAAACACAACTGACATTGGTTGACATTACTGTCAGTGTTGCCAACAAAGAAAAATATTTCTACCTAATACGTATTCGTTGTTATCTTATACGTTACGTTTCGCTACACACAAAAACTTTACAAGATGGATGGACAATTTCAACTTTTGTTCGAAAAGATGAAGATCGAGATGAAAGTCCAATCTAACACTATAATGGCAAAAATTGACGAGAAACTAGTTCCTTTAGTGGCGGAGAATACAAATCTAAGGGCAAAGGTAGAAAAATTAGAGAATGAGTTGGAGGACCTTAAAAGAGGACAGCGAGAAAATAATATTATTATATTTGGCTTAGAGGAGACAGAAACATCTAAACTAGACTTAGTACAAAAATTAAACTAACATCTCAAACAAGACCTTGAAATAAAGTTAGAAAACTCTGAAGTAAACAAAATACATCGTTTAGTGCACAAAAAATTAGAAGGTAATAAGTCGAGGCCAATCTTATCCTTGTTTGTAAACAATTGGAAGAAGACTGAAATTATTAAAAACAGGAAGAATTTAAAGAAAATTTACATCACCGAGGACTACCCAAAGGAAGTACTGCAAAAGAGAAAACAGTTACAATCAGAGTTAGTAAAAGAGAGGAATAAGGGAAATATTGTCTACCTGAAATACGATAGACTTATAGTGAAACAGACCATTAACCAACAAGAGAAAAGGATGAGAGAGACTTCTACTTCACCGAATGGTGGCACTAGCCAGTCAAAAAAGCAACAAACTCGTTATCCAGCGATATTCAAAAGGTATCTGGCTTTGTAGATGCGTTCGACATGACGTGGACTAGATCGAACTCTCTCTCAAATTTAGCTGTCAATAAAGAACAATAGAAATTAAACAATAGCAAACGGAATCTAAAACCAATCAAGGCGACTGATAACAAAAACATAACAAACCTCAAAACTTCCCCAAGTCGACTGGTCATCGTGGGGAAAAGAGACCACAACCTTCCAACAAAAGAAGAAGACAAAGATAAACTGTATCTCAATCATAAGCACAAAGAATCGAAAATTTACGTCTCAGCTTTACGTGGAACAGAGTAGCTCATGATCGAACAGAATGGAAAAGGTTGGAAGAAGCCTTTGTCGACTGGCAAACGGATCCACAGAAAATAAAGAAACAGGAAATATTGAATTAATAAGATAGGATTATTTTATATCATATTTTCTGTAATATTAAATTTGGTTATATAAAGATTTGTATAATAGATCCGAATAAAAGGGCTATATTATTATATATATATATTTATATATATATATATAAATATATATATATATATATATATATATATATATATAATATCAATCATGTTTTTGTTAGTTTGTGAAAAGGAAGAACGGCACTTCTCTGTATCTCTGGTACAGAAGAAACTCTTAGATTCTTCTGGACTGAAACATTATTACAGACATCAATTAATAAATCGTGATCAGTAACTCTTATCCCATGCGAATGTACTTCTTTCGCTTCTAGTATTATGAGTATGTCGTCATGCAATGTAAGTCTGCCCACATTTTTAAATTAAGTCATTGCCCGGATTAGGGAGTTAAATACTACAGTCTATCTGGTATTATTAAACCCTATTTCCATTTAATTACATTACAACACCAAAGTTCTATCCGATATTATTATAGTTCTATAAGGATATAAGTCAAAGGAAAGGGTCATCTTTGATAATACTTCCATAACTTCTGGTCCAAGACCACAATCGCCATTACAAGTAACCACGGGTGTGATAACCTGAGCTACTTAGGCTTCTAGTGAATGTTCTACACTATTTTAAGTTACAAGTAAGAATCGTCGTAAGATTGACATTGGTACATCTAACAAATAGGAAATGTAAAAAAAGTATCTGCCTGGATATTAAAATAAAATTATCGTCCAATCACAGTAGAAAATATTATAATAAATTGATATCAACGAGCGAATACCAAAAAAAGACAAAGTACCATTGTACCGAATACCAAAAATAGACAAAGTACAATGCTTACGCAACACCCTGCCACGATCAGCTAAATAAAACATAAGGACTTAATTGTTCTATGCGAGCAGAAATTATTTCCTTCAAGATATTATGGTATTTTTATAAAAAAATAAAGCATAAGATGATTTCTGAAGAAGACTGGTTTTTATACGAATGTGATTCTGACTTATTCGTGGTACAAAATAGTATTACACTCTTTAATTGATTTTAATGTGATGATTGAACTCGACAAGTTATAAATAACCGTTTTTTCGTTACTACAATCGATTTTATCCTTGAAGGAGCAACACGTTTTTCATCACTGTGTCATTGTCTCTCTACTTGTCAAAAGATTATCTCAAGATCTGTACAATGTATAATTTAAATAAATCATGTGTCAGTCATATCTGCAAAAAAGCAAATTTCCGTATTATTACTAGTCGATTTATGAAAAAAATTTACTTATATCGGCATGTTTTTTTTAGAAGAGCATCATGAATAAAATATTATATTATTCTTTGATAATTTTTATTCAAATTATCAAATTTTATGACAAATTATGGCAAGCACAGAACGAGTACGAGGATATGTATTTGAAATGTCAAAAAAATGTAAAAAAATTGCATACGTCTTTTTATTTTTGCAATTTTAGTCTCGACATTAAAACTGATGCTGATTTCATTATATATAAAACATAAATCACAAGAAACTGAGAAAAATTTATGAAAAAATAAAACACAAATTTTATTTTCATTTAAATTATTACTTCTAATTTCTGTACAGTAATTCCAGTAAATGAATTTCTACAAAATTAACGCCAAATATATTCAATATTACTTCTAAGCATTGATAGAAGACAGTTTAAACTTCTCACTTTAATTGTGTATATAAGTATGTTGACAATCACTTTATTCACTATTATGGGTCTTGTGGACGCAGTGAAGAAAATAAGTTCACTGCCTCTCTTTCTAACAATAATTTGGCTCATGTAATGATGTCGCCATTGTATGATGTGTTCTTAAATATTGTCTCAAATTAAGGTTCGTTGTGATAATAACGTGCATACATAATTGTCACACTCAGTGTAACTACATCACAATGCGGCTATACAGGATAAATCAATTCATTTACTATTTCGTTTTTGGGTCGGAATATTACAGCCTGCGGATGGGCCGGTTCGTGACAATTCTCCGATACGCTGCGATAGAATCGACATCTCGTCAGTAATTTGTCAGTATTATGTCATAAAATTGTATTGTTTATTTGCCCGAAGCGCTGGCCAAGCAATATTGTTATGGATGATCTTGTATTAGTCTCAACGAAAAATGCACTAATGCTTTATGGACGTTTGTAGTAGTTAACGACTTAGTCATTTATTATTCCTTTGTTATAAAATATTGGGATTTTATACATCTCATGGAATGGATATAAATATTAAAATATACTATTAACCTATTTTATTTTATATCCTCCTTTTATCAAAAATTACAACAAAATTAACAGCAATAATGAAGCCTTATATTGCTCCATCTTGAACTGGAAAAATAATCACAGAAATCAACAGAGATCTAGAAAATAATTTCAGACTAACAAACAGCTCGTTGGAGTACCGTAACGTGATTTTCTTTGCCTACTATTTTTTTAAATGTGGTAAAATATCCGTCTATCCTCTATGATTTACATGTCGAAGATCTGCTAACAATTACCAACTAACAAAACCAAAAGGGATAATTAAGTTTAAAACATTCTCTTTTCAAATGAATATAAGAGAAAATATCAGCATATAATTTATAATAATATGATTCGACCTAAACATTTTTCACTGCAACTTATGGAACACAACTTGCTTAGAAAGTGTGCTAAAATTAAAGAAACTATACGTCTTTTCACTGTGCGCTCCATGAAAAAATACAAATGCATAATATTATTTAGACCATCTTATTTAGAAAACATTATTTCCAAATTATTCGTGTAAGCTATCAGATCTTAATCATTTGTGTCCCAATATTATCGCCAATATATTTTCTATTTTCTATTTTCACTCCATTTATATGATAAAATGGAGTCTATGTTATTAAGGTGTAGTCCTTTTGATTAATTTTAAGCAACCTTTCAGACTTAGAAAAAACCGGTTAATAATTTTTAGTTTTTGTTTACAATTTCATCACAGAAAAGTTAATATTCAAATTTAAGTTGATCTAATCTAATGCTCAGAAAATACTAAAAACTGTTTTAATTTTTTCGATGGATAGTGCCGCCACATGTTTAAATTGTTATTGTTTGTGTTGCCAATTTTTTCTTCAATACTTAAAAGCTTCTTTTGCAATCAATGTTTACTAAAATCACAGTTATCATTTTTTTCTCATTCAATCAAAATGAAATACGAATATGGTAAATAATTTTGTCTTGACATTTCCATATTTGGTACATTTGTTTTTCATTTCTAGTTCCACACAAAGAAACTGTGACTAAAGCCAATATAATTTTTAATTATTAAAACAACCAAATTTTATTTTACTATTGTGATAGTTATTCTTCGACTTGAACTTTAATTAAAATTTGTTTTATTACAATGATAGCTTTAGGTAATTTAAATCACCATGTTTTGAGATATTTCTACAAACTGTAGGTTTGTATCACTTACTACCTTCATTATTTTTACCCACGGTTATGTTGATTCTTACCTACGTAATGCTGTAAAATTTCAATAATTTTTCTATCGTTCTCTTTAGACTACGAGAGAAAAATTAACGATCTTTTTAGACTACGAGCACCCTTTTATTAGGTATAAACAGGAATTAAAGGCAAAGTTCAAAAAAATTAAAAGAAAAAGAAAAGACCAAAAATAAAAAAACTATTTATAAATATAAGTTTCTTAGTTTGAGTACTACAAAATAGTTTTTGTTAAAAATAGTATTTTATAAGTGCTTTTACTTTTAAATTATTTCTTTTTCCCTTTTCCTTTCTTTAGATTTTAAAATACTGACCATTTTTTTTATTTTTAATCAGAGTGATTTTAATAGTATTAGTACCTCAATCGATTAATGATCGTATTATATTTAAAAAAAAATCGTATATTTATTGTAATTTGCTCTATAAATATTTTTAGAGCTATATGAGAACAATTTTGCTCAGTCGCAAATTTGCATGGCAAAAGAAAAAAACATGGTAATAAAGTTTAAAAAATATTCATTCGTGGAAAAATATGATCTCGGTGTTGAAAGTGGCTAAATAGTGTACGATGCACAGAATCGAAAAAAATGGCGTAGAGAAAAAAATCTGTGTCTTACAATAGGCAACCATAAATTGACATGGTGCCGTGATGTATTAATACATACAAATATCCATGCTCTTACCTATTTTCGCCCTCTTATCCATAACCCGATGTTTTTAAATACCAGCAAAACTAATATTTTTGTTGGTATAAATAAGTTACCTTATCTTCATTTCCATTATGTAGGTTAGAAGTGAACAAATTTCGAACGGTGGAGATATGAAAGCATAACGAATAAGGAAATTAACTCATTTTCGTAATCATGATATTAATGTGATGAACATAAATAATTCCAAAGAAGGAATAACGTCATATATGCTTATTTAGACATCTTTAATTATTATTTTCCAACGATAGAAAATTTCTAAGCTAACATTTATTTTTCTCATAATTTCAACCAGTTACAGTCTTTTATTTTCTTTCCATAATTTTGAGTAAGTTTTGCATTTATAAACATGTTCCATTACAATTTCATTTATAACCTTTAAGATAATAAATAAAAACCGTTTTCTTATTACACAGTGATAAACAATGTGTCTAAAAAATGTACAAATAATATTTCTATTAAGCATACATATAACTATCCGTCGATTAGAAAAGTTGGAGAAATTTATTGATTATTAGTAAGTAAAAACCACGGTTCCAAATAGTAAAAACTATTATAAAATCTTCACATTAACTTCCCTCAGCTACCTTAAAGCTAAAAGTATTCTAGTTGTTCAAACGTAACAAAATGGTAAATACATATAAATAATAATCACAAGTATATAATTGTAACGCTTATATAAAAAAATACCCTAGACCCTCTAAATAAGTTACACGTAAATATAACGTAATTTTGTTTTTTTCGTAAATATAGCGTAATTTTTTTTTTAAACAAATGAAGGCCACAAGAATAAAAACCAAAAAAGTTATTTCGTATTTATTACACAGATTCAAGTTTGAATTACTTTTTTTATTTAATAACTAATTACGTTTTTCGATTTCCATTTTTATGCAAACAGAATTTGTGAAATTCCAAAAATTCATTTAGTTAAATAAAAGAAAATGAGTCCATGTTCTGCAATTTGGAAATTATCTAAACGTACATTAAATAAAATTTTCCAAAATACGTAAGAACACGTAAATAATATAATACTATTGAATACAGTAAAACATTAAACTTGACAAATTTATGTGAAACTTCCGTATGTTGAAAATTAATGCAGGGAGAATCTTATATATACCGATGGCGATATTCTGACTTATCTAAAATTCAATTTGCGAAAATATAAAAATTTACCTAACACGGCTTATAAAATTTTAATTAAAAGAAATAGTCACTAAATTATTGAATTGTTCGAAACACAATATTGTTTTTCTTATTATCGTTCTAACTCTGTCAACAAAATGATTTTTGTACTTATTTGTCAAATTCAAGACAATAGGCTTGGAAATGTTTAATTAACAAAATTGCCTCAAGACAAATTTTAGTAGAATTTGGCAAAATTATCTCTCCAAAAAATAGTCTTACATTCATCCTAAAACATCAAACTCAATTGAAATTTTAGGTAATTACAAATCAATTTGACAATCTGGTCCGAATACAGTAATTTAGTTGCATTTACATTTATAATTCACAATGTTACTTTTAGTAACGAATCCAACTGTGAAATTAAATTAGATACGTATTTAGAAAGAATATCGTCTGTGGCACATGCTAAGAGTTCCGTTGGAACTAACTAGACACTAAAGAAAGTCGTAATCAGAAAAGTGGCAGCGCCATATTTTCAATTCTCTTCATTTCAGTAAAGAAAAACTGAACAATTAGCACTATATTTGGAATCTGTTCACTTTAATTACCTAAACTTAAACACAGTAATAACTCAGGTAAATCTCTACCGCTACCGTAAACGGACTAGCTACATTCTACGAGCATTTAACAGTAGCAATTCAAAGTA
The DNA here is from genome assembly GCA_039881145.1 of Druceiella hillmani. Taxonomy (NCBI): domain Eukaryota; kingdom Metazoa; phylum Arthropoda; class Insecta; order Lepidoptera; family Hepialidae; genus Druceiella; species Druceiella hillmani. The sequence goes on from JAYKKI010000002.1 coordinate 25,728,309, forward strand.
AAGATTTTGATTTAGCATTAATAAATCTTGCAGCGCGTAAGCTTCGTTCGACCTGCAGTGAAAGTTATTAGAAAAATAGATTCATAATCTACAATGTAAATGGATGTCTTTTACAAAGTGTATTATTCAATAAAAAGAAAAGTAGACACTCGTCATGAATCACAACGTATTGCTACACTCTAATTCTCGATGAAATAATCCTAATAGATATTTATAAAACCTTTTCGCCCGGACTGAAATTTGTTAAATCGGAGTACTATCATTTCTTTTCACTAAATTACCACATTTTTTTTCTTATGATGAATTCTTAAGATGCTTTTTTCTTAAACTCATCAATGAAACTCTGTGCCAATCCTCAGACAAATTTCGTAAAACCTTGTTTTTCTCCATGATATTGACTTTGACAGTTTTAAAGTGGAGAACTAATTTCCTCAGGAAAAATATGACAAGGTAAGCTCTCAAAAAATGGAATAAATACTGTGCGCTCGTGCTGCTAGATCGGGGTAGAACGAGGGTTAAACAATGTTACGCTAGAGTCAATATGAATCGAACAAAACTGTTTACGTTGTTTGTAAGTCCATTAAGATAATTAATCAATGAAATTTTATTGCAACTTCCCAAAAGATCTACAGGCTTACGTTTTGCACATGAAATATATCAACCATTAATTCCATTACCATCTAATTCCTTCCTTACATACCTTTATGCTTTTTGTCTCAACGCTACAGACAATAGTTGATGTACCAAAAATCACGGTTAACAAACAACTAGTTAATAATGTCAAAATTGTAAATTCGGTTAACCGACCTTTTGGCTCTTTTTTAAGTAATTTTGATAGAATTTTAATTAAAATTAAGAAAATATGTATTTTAGACGCTCACCTTACCTTTTTATCTTAAGTTTGTATTTAAATAAAACTGTTAACATAGAAAAAGACGAATTCTCCCGAATTTGTTATAGGAAATCATCGGGATAAAAAAATAACGTTTCTTTTGATTATTTGTCTATGACTACACGCGATTATTCATCAAATTATTCCAATTTTTGGTCCACAATAATGGAATGATATGTTATACTAAGTACTGAAAACTACCCAGTTATCATGCCAGAACTAGCAAGAAAAAAATTTGAAGATTTATCAGCATTTTACATACATATTAAGCTACTTTATATCCCGCCCTATATAAAACAAGTATATATCAAATATGCATACATAATTTTAAACTATTTTATATAAAATCTTAATGCTTTCCAAGAAATACACCGAACTGATTATACAAACCACGTCCATCCATTTCTCATCCAAACCACGCATCGTATACAGTCTGATCCATACACACAAACTCATTTTCATAAGAGTCGTTATTCAGTTTTATTCGAGCACTGAAACAACAGGCCCAGCCGGCGTAGCAAATTATTTTGTATCGATGATTGTATTATCGGATTGAGCAGACTGCTTTTTTAGGCACGAGACACCGCACTATGCGTATTCATCAGATAAGACCGAGCCATACTAAATGTGGTAGCAGAATTTTAATATAGTATTCATTTTTTTCATGTTGAGTGAAAGATAAGGACTAATTTAGTTAAATAATATTTAAAATATAACTATTGAATTCATATTCATTCAGAAATACGTTATTATGAGTTAATAAATTATTTATTTTCAACTAATATATTTTTCCTTTATAATAAAAAATTTGTAAGTTAGGGATTCAAGTATAACCGCTTTACAAATGCATATTATTAAGGGGATTAAAATTTCAAAAATAAACACTATATTTTTGAGAGTTAAATACCTTTGCAAGAAATGCGTTCTTCATAAAGTGCAGTCATTAAATAAAATCACATTTAGTTGGCCGCAAGATTTTGAGGAAGAAAATCGTTTAAGAAATTTTGACCATATGTAATTCTGATATATCAATGAGTAACATAGTGACAAAAATATCACACCTAGTACTAAAGGGTATTACTTATATTAGCCGAGGATAAAAATAAATTTTTTGGCAAAATGACAAATATGAGAAATTATGTTTAAAAAAAATTGTATGCGGCTATAGTTTAACAAATTTTTTTTAGAAAAGAGTGACGTAGAAAGATTACATAAATGAGTGCAATAAAATTTACGCACTAATTACTAACTCGATTTTACCAGGCTGAATTTATTATATCCTTAAATTATCAATGACAATATTAAATTCGTCAGGAATTTCTGATGAGTTCCTAGAGTAAATATATGCCAGCTGTACTCGTAGGTTATTTGGAAGTAACTTAGATGCAGAATGTTTACATTCTCTGTGTGGTTTAAATCTTCTATTTTCTCTTTGAAAGTCTCGTCAATGAAGATAGAACTATTCCATGACGTGACTTTCAAGGAGATAGTAGAAGATTTGAACCACACAGGCATTTCGATGCAAAATATTAACGTTAAAAATATAGTTTATAGTTCGATTTTAAGTACAGAACGAACTCTTAGGCACTACCTGGACTGAAAAATTATTACACATTACAAGTCACGATCGGTAACTCCTATCCCACGCGAACATATTTCTTTTGTTGAATATATTTGGCGTTAATTTTGTAGAAATTCATTATTCATAATTAAATGCAACTACGTGATGTAGTATTATTTCTACTTTTTTTTTATTAAGTTCTTTACCACGACCTAGGTTTAGTTGTATTACAACTTCTTCAGGTAGGCTATTAGCAAAGATTGATCTTTGCTAATAGCCCACCTGAAAATGTTGTAATACAACGAAACCTAGGTCGTGGTAAAGAACTTAATAAAAAAAATTGTTTAAAAAAGTAGAAATAATACTACATCACGTAGTTGCATTTAATTGTGGATATTTCTTTTGCTTCTAATCCTATTAATACGTCATCATGCATCGTAAATCCACCGGTATTTTTTAATGAAGTCATTGCCGATTTACGGAGTAAAATACCATAGTTCCATCCTATTTCCATTTAGTATTATTATACCTCATTTCATAATGTTATATTACAATACCACAGTCCCATCTAGGGTTATTATAGTTTTTAGGATCACAGGAAACGATTACCTTTGATAATTATTGCGTTACTGCTAGTCCAAGAATACAGTCGCCAGTCAAACTTAGCTCCTTAGGATTTCAGTGAATGCTCTACACCATTATTGCAAGTAGTGAGCATCATTTATTTTAAGAAGCGATAAGGTAGGTATTAGAGCGAGCTTGCAAAACTGTAATGTTCTGACACATTTAAGGCTTAGACAATACACTAATGTAATGGAAATGTATGGGAAAATATCCAAAATGTTTTATTGAAAAGCAAATGTTCACTGATGAAAACTCCAAGTGTAAAGCTACTAAGCAGCTTAAGTTTCAGATTTACCAAAAATTTTACAAAAGATTACACTCGAAAAGAGGGTGATAGTGAGCATAACCTAATTGAAGAGTATCTAAAAGAAAAATATATAATACATATCTCAGAAATGGTGCATTTGCGTAAAATTGTTGAAGGTGACTGGTGGGTTTTATAAAGTAATTGAAGTGTCTTCAGAGGAAGACACTTCAATTTTATTTTAGATTTCAAATCCGATACGAACCATAGACATGACTAAAAACTCTGATAATGAAAAGATTAAATGGAACCAAGTTCGAAAGATAAAAGTAGATTCAAATAATCCCTATGCTACTTGTTAGAGATACGACTTAAATGAACCGTCAATGTGAATAGATTGCTGTCGAACACCAGAACCAGTGAATACCAGAAAAAGACAAAGTGACATTCTAGCACTCAAAAATGCTTACACAAGTATTCTGCCATTACATCAATTAAATATATAGACTTGATTTTAATCATCGAACAGTATCTAAATCCTTCAAAATACCGTAATTTTAATAAAAAAATAAGCTAAATCGCGATAGAAAGGCCTCTCTGAAGAAGACCTTTCTGAAGAAGACTGATTTTTATATGAGTATGTATCTGACTTATTCATAGTACAAAATAGTATTAGAGTCTATAATTAGTTTTAACACTTGAATAGTTCTTGATTAGATATTACAATCTGATTTTTATAAAATCAAGAAAATGGTGTTAAAAAAGTAAACTTTGTGATATTATATAATAAGCTAGTTACAAGAAACCCGAAAGATTAACTAAGTATGCTAAGCAGAAATTATTAAATGTAACTCGTTAATTAACAGATTTTGTTAATTTTAAAATTGTAAGTTTATGCTAACCGATATGGAAAAGTAACGTTACTTACCACTTTTATTTATATAACTTCAAGCAGAAAGTTGCTGGTGACAGAAAAACCTATTAGTACACATATAATACGTATTTGTTTACTCGTTCGGTTCCTATTTGTTTTATTTTTCATTTTAAACCAATATATTATATAAGATAAAACTGTTTGTGATTAATAGGAAGAAATAGTTCAAGTTTTATAATTTTTCTCCAATCATGCTTTTATTACTTTATTTTTTTATGATGGATGGTGTGATTCTTAAACTCAACCTCACGTTATGAAAATAATAATATATAAAATGATGGTTAAAAAAATATTTTAATTTGTTGAACTTATTGGACTCCTTAAACTCTAGTACTCACAATATGTCTACTCTAGTAGTTACAGTAAATAGTTTCTGAAACTTTCAAAGTGTAAAATAGTTTGGGACAATTACAATATTTTGGTGTCAAACGTAGTTTCTTTTTATTTAGTAATGCGGTTAGATTTATAATATAAAAAATAATAATATATCTATTAGTATATATAAACATCTATTAGTATATTCTAAATCATTTAAGATTTAACAATTAGAAAGTACCACATAGAAGCGGATATATGGCAATTGGCTGATTTAGTTAATTTTTTATACAGTTGAGGAAGACATCTAGTTGAGAAATACATCAACTGTATTCGAAAAATTGTAGATTATAGTTAATTGGCCTTAACCGTTTCCTTAGCCATATCTTATTAATAAAGTGTTCTAAATAAGAACCAGATAGTTTTTTATTATCATAGAAATTATCACAGTTTTGCCTTAGAAAGGCAAAGAATAGGTCTTTTATTACCCTTTGATAATTATTTTTCAAAATACAAAATTTTATGACAAACCCAGGACGAGTACATATTTATGAAATTAATACTTCCAAAAAATAGAAAGAAATTTCACACATATTCTCTGTATAAACATTTGAAATTTCTGTTTCGATACTAAAACTAGACTAGTTTGTTAAACTACTCTATGATAATTAAAAAAAATAAATCACAAAAAACTAAGAAAAATTTAAGAAAAAATAAAAAACATCGTCCTTTTTCATTTTGTTTATTACTTTAAAACTTTAAAATTTTACTTTAAAATGGGCTCAACTTTAATTCTATAATCCTTTATTTACTGTTATGTAGACGCAGTCAAGAAAATAATTTCATTGATTATTTCTCTAACATTAATTTGACCCATGTAATCGTGTTGTTATTTTACAATTATTTCTTAAATGTTTTCTCAATTAAGTTTCATTGTGATAAAAGCAAACATAATTCTGAAACTTAGCAAAACTACACCACAATGCAACCATGCGGGATAAATCAATTCATTTACTATTTTGTTGCCGGGTCGGAATATTATTGCCTAGAGATGGGCCAGTTCATGGATACCCTCCGATACGCTACGATAGAACATTCTCCGCCAATCAAATCCGAATCGTAAACAATCGGCATCTCGTCTGTAATTTGTCAATATTGTGTCATAAAATTTTATTATTTATTTGCCGAAAGCGCCGGTCAAACAATAATATTATGGCTATCTTGTATTCATTTTAATGAAATACCCACTAGCACTTTATGGATGTGTGTAGTAGTTTACTTAGTTATTTATTATTGGTGTATAATAAAATATTCAGATTCTATGCATCTGGTAAAAGAGATATGATTATAAATATATACTTATACGTTATTTTATATTCTTATTTTGTAACGACTACGACAAGATAGACAGCGATAATGGAGCTCTGCTCCAAGGGGTAGTTTTAAGTAAATCAATTTAAAGTAGATCTCAATTTCAAAGAATATTCTTTCTTTATAGACAAACACTGTCAAAAAATAAACTTACGGGAATATTACCATTCTCGTAATTTTCTTAAAACTAATCATGGTATAAATTTAGTTTGTACACATATGACGTGTTCGAAAAAAAATTATGGAAACTTAAGATGTCAACGCTTGATAATTTCAAGTCCAGAGTGAACCAATTTTTATAGCCTTTTCCTGTAGATTTTGAGACCTTAAATTAAAAAAGATAAGGAAATTTAACTTGCCTTATGCGTAAATAAAAAATATTTTATGGAGTATAAAAACAACAATTCTCCTGAAACAATTTAACTAAATTTTATAAAATTGGGAAGAAACTTTTCCATGAAAAAAATAAAAGTGATTGCAACCGCTGTTTAGAAAGAAATATCACCAAATTTTAATTTAATTGATTAAAATAATCTAGTGACTTAAAAGAATTAAAGTTTTTTTTCCAGATTGACTAAGAAATGCAAAACGTTAGATCACAAAATACTCCTAAATCTATTCCAAATGTATACTCGTATGTGAGCACGAAGTATATCACTAAAAGAGAAAAGTACCAGCAATCCATTAATAAATGTTTGAAAGCTTAATGAAAACTTAAAATAAAATAATCAAATAGTACGTGAAAAATAAAAAGTATCACTAACACAATATGTGATATTATAATGGTTGTTCTTGTTCGTCACTTCGTTGCCTGATAATCAGCAAATGCCTATTTATAACCAAATTTTACCTAATCGTTTTACCGCAAGATGGTGTAATGATTGCTTAAAAAACACTCAAAAATAATTTTAATTTTCACGATGTAGAGTACTGCTATATTTCTAAATTGTTCATATTAATATTATCTATTTTGTCATCAATGCTCAAAGGCTTCTTTTGCAATAATTTTTTTCTAAATTCTCACTTATTATTTTTTTTTATTCGACGAAAACTATGATCATGTTAAATTTTTTGACTTGAAATTCCCAGTACGACTCCATATTCAATTCATTTGTTTTTCATTTTTACTTCCACGCAACACTGTGAATAAAGCCAATTTAAGTTATTAATTATGGTTATAAATACTTCTAAAGGCAATTTAGTCTTGAACTTCAACTCAAATATGAGAGAGTTCTGTTAAAACGACAGCTTTAGGTAATTTTAACTAACATATTAAGCGATTTTCTACCGATCATAAGTTTGTATCATTTACCACACACTTCACAATTATGATGTTTGTTACCTGTGTAATTCAGAAAAGTTTAATGAATTTCTCTTCTTCATTCTATTTAGATTATATGCACCCATAATTATATATAAACATTAAATACATATGAAATTAAGAAAAAATTAAAATAGGAAAGAAAAGTGGAAAATACAATAATGTTTTTAAGATGCAAATTTCTTCTTCCAAATCTTTAAATTTTTTTTCTTTTAATTTTCAACTTATTTCATTTTATTTTTCTTTTTGTTATGTCTTAAAATCCTTACTCTTTTTGTGACTTTTTTAACAATGTAATGATTTTTTTATTTTAATGATTTGAACAAAACTATTATGTGAATCTACTAATGATTGTTTTATATTTACAAAAAAAAATTCGTATACTTATTGTAATTTGCTGTGAAGTGGCATTTTTCGAGCTATGTGAGAATAATTTTGACTACCTGCATCGTTCACGTGGTAAAAGAAAAAACATTGGGGTGAAGCGTAAAAAAAAGTTACTTGTGAAAGATATTATCTTATACTTGAAAATGGCTAAGTAGTTTGCAATGTACAGTATCGAACAAATACATACAGTAAGAAAAATAATCTATGCCTTACAGTTGGCAGCCATAGGCTGACATGGTGCTGCGATGTATTAATATGCTTTATACATACATATTTTATTCGTGCTTCCATTTATATTCGCCCTCTTTTTACTGTTAAACGATTTAGTTGCGATGTTTTAAAATAGCAACAAAACTAATTCATTGTTGGAATAAGTAAGTCATTCTGTATTCATTTTCATTATACAGGTTATATATAAGCACATTTCGAGTGGTTGATATATGAAAGCACAACAAACAAGCATATAAACTCCTTTTCATAGTTATAATATTCATGTAATAAAAATAAGTAATTCCAATGAAGGTATAACGTCACACATGCTTATATCTTTAACCATTTCTTCCAGCTATATAACATTTCTAAAAGAGAATTTCCATTCCTCATAATTTCACCCAGTTACACACTTTTATAGTATATCCCTAATTTCCGTAAATTTTGCGTTTATAAATATGTTACACCACATTTAAATTTATTACGTTTAAGATAATACATAAAGGCAATTATCTTATTACACAGTGATTAAATTATATTTAAAAAGATACAAATAGAGTTTCTATTAAAAAAACTAAGAAAAATTGAAGAAAAAGTAAAAAGTCGAGATTTATTGAATATTAGTAAAAGCCACTTTTCAAAATTATATAAATGTTTATGAAATTTTCATATAAAATTCCCACACCCATTAAAAGGTTAATTCTTTATGGTTTTTTGATGTAAAGTAATGGTATTTTTCTTAGAGCAAATATGCCGATTCCTATCGAATATTAGTTAAACAATTTAAATTGTTGTCAAATTTGATAATAAAATTTATATCATAATAAGTTCTTACTGAAAGTTTTAATAATTCGAGCTGAACTAACTGAAAATATATTTTTAGTTCTGTAATCAATAGTACAATTTCGTAATAATGCTAAGTTATTACAGAAATAATATATATAGTATGTAGACATAACAATTATAGGGTGTTTATGTTATGTTATATGAAAAATAGAAATACCTCTTAGATATTATTTCATAACAATAGTATAAATTAGCTTGTTTAAATTGTTGGTGACCATAATTAAAACGACTCTTGTTTTAAAGTAATGAAATGTTGAAATTCGTTACTAAAAAGATGTTATAAATTGTCCATTTCATTCTTAACAAGAGAATACATTACCACTTAACTATTACATTTATCTCCTGAGATAATAATAAAAATGTAATACAAAACTTTTAAGGCCCTCACTAATACGAAAATATAAAAAAAACGAGCACGAAATTATGACATTATTAAAATTTGTGGACCGAGTAAATAATTATAATTAAATCAGGTTTTATAAATAGAACTATTAAAAATATAACTTAAGATCATATTTAAATACTTATATTTTATATGTTTATATATACCTAGTCGTTTGTGCGTCTATTAGTGATCATGTAACTTCTGAACGCCTTGACCGATTAAGGTCATATTCACACGATAGATATGCTTTGTCAAATCAATAGTTCGTACCTATGCTGTGATTCGATAGAAAATGCTGTAGTCAAGTTATTAACAAATTCTTTATTTATATATCAAAGTAACTCATATCCACAATATACGTCAGTTTAATGCCAAAAGAAAAATCACAAAATCTGTACCCGATAGCTGGCACTTATTTCACAGAGCAGAACAACGTCTGCCGGGCCAGATAGTATTTTATATAAAAAAAATTAAGGACTCCGACACGATATCCCTTCTAATCGTGAAGGCTACGGTTTGGATGGACGTGAAATATTTAGAAGTATGTTATTTTATTATGTATCTCTTACATAATAAAATAACCCTGGAATATTTGAATGGGTTACACGGAAATATAATTTATTTCTTTTATAAGTTATTTATTTTTTTTAAATTTTGTAACAAACAGGGAGCGTAAGAATGAATCCATAATTGCTTATTTTATAGGCAGACACAAGTTTCAATTTTTTTGTTTAAGAAATATTGATATTGATTTTCAAAATTATAGACATATACAAACAAAAAATACACTAACTTTTATTTTTTTTCTTTGTATTACTTTTTCCAATTCGGCTCATAAGCCTTGGAGTGTTTTAATTAACAAAATTCCTTTAAAAATCTCTCTATGATAAAAATAGTCTTATATCCATCCTGAAACATCAAATCCAACGTCAAAATGTTAAGCAACTACAAGAAAATTTGAAAAACTTGCCAAAAATCCAACAACTTAGTTATATTTACGTTTATAAATCGCAATGTTTATAAAGAATATCGGCTGTGACATACGCTAAGACTTCTATTGAAACTAACTAGGTACGAAAAAAAACAGGTAAAAGTAAGTCTAGGTAAAAAAAAAAAACAAATTTACCCAGTGATGTAATACTTTAAAAAAGTCATAATGACAACGCTATATTTTAAATTCACTGGACTTCAATAAAAAAAAGTTGAAGAAGTAGCGTAACATAAATTGAACTTTTTACTCAAATTACGTAATAAATCCACTAAACACAGTAATAACTTAACTAAATCCGTTTGGGCTTACCATCCGTAAAGCCGTTTCAACCGCCACCATAAATGCACTAGTCACCTTCTCCGAGCCTGTAACAGTAGCAATTCAAAGTAAAGATTGTATGACTTGTAACAGTTTAATGACAGTGAAATTGAGAAGCTTCTCCTCGACTTTTTACCGTTTTCACGCCAGTCTTATGTGCAAAGATAATTAGCCTGCAACGAACGCCTGCGCTACAACTGTTAAATACAAATTTATATGATAATGATTTCTTATTTCAGTGGCAACAAGGAACATAACATCAGCATTTAGAAGAAAATTTACTTTTATAATTCCCAATTTGTCTGAGCTTTTGTACTTTAAGAGCATAATTTGAAATTTCTGTCTTTTTAAACAAAACCGTGTGGAGAGTTGAGAATTTATGGTGCTTCCGCATATGACTTTCACAGATCATGAGCTTGAAAATAATAAGTATAATATTATGTATAAAGTAGTTATATTTCAAACGATATGAAATTAATTAAAAGCTATGGGTACATTCCTTATATAATGTAATAATTATTCTAATTATTTGAAACACCGTTAATGGATTTTATCTTTCACGTGTCGTAGCATTTATTTTTCTGCCTGTCTGTATAATCGCTTGCGCGACCAAATCCACCGCACAAATGTTGATATTACTTTCTTCGATTAATAAGTTATTAAGTTTAACCACATTGAAGGTAAGCAATAAAATATCAGTATGCAAACGCGTAAATGCATTTCGAAAAAAGTTTCTCGCCAAATACAACATTTTAACTGGAATTTCTTTAGGTCTTAATGTGTTTTAAATGACATATGTGACCTAGTTACATGTGAATAAGTCACATTTAAGAACTGCTATAAAAATGGTTGCACGGTTGTACTTCTTTCTTTAACATGGGTTAACATGAAGATGGTGATGAAATAATATAATGATACAGTTTTAGTTTGATCTGTAGTTCTCTCCGCTTGCTCTACTCCTCATTTTTTACATCATAATTCATATTTTTATAATAAAAAATATATATTAAAAATTCATTAAGTTTTCACAACCAATTAATTTAAGCCGTAACCAGTAAGCAGATAAGTGAGATAAGAAGTCATATTTTGAAAGCTGTAAAAGACTCTTTATCAGTGTAGCAGCACATCACTGTGCCATCAATCTTTATTTTCTAATATTTTGCGACATTTTCATTATACGAATTAAGTTTAACAAGAACTCCCACATTGCAAAGGTCACATGAGCCTTCTTGTCACCATAAAAAGAAACTTAATGTAATTTAATGCTACAATTCGATTACACATACCGACGCCAATATCCGTCATTTTTCATTCAAATTAGGAGCGATTCTCATTGCTGTTCAAATGTGCTCTTGTTCAAGCGAGCGTCGGTCGGCTCAACAGACGAGAGAAGCTAAAATTCAATTTGGACGGTCTGCGTGCGTACGTTTTCAATAAAAGTAGCAAATACGTGTCAATTTATAATGGCCGCGTATAAATGTATCATTTTATGTTACTGATGTTGCTCCGATATCTATTACGTCTCTTGTACGTAGCTTCGTAGCAGGTATATTTATAAATATACGGTTTTGTCTTTTGTTATCCGATGTATGCTAACTAATTAAATATTTAATATTTTAAAAAATGGTTTGGTAAACAAAACACTTCTTAGGTCATTTTTTGTTGAAAAATGTTTCTACTCTTAACACACTAAGATAAACTGTCTCAAAAAAAAACATTCGTTGAGTTTTGAATCCTTAGTGGGCCATTGTTGAGAATATTGAAAACTTTTTATATATATAATGTTGACACTCGTGAATTTTGTCATAAGTTTTCTTTTCCACGTTTTTGCTTACATTTTTAATATGTAAATAACGTCAGATAAAGCCGTATTTAAATATAAAAATAATGTACTGCTATCGTTGTGTAAATATTCACATGATTACACCATTACACATTTCACAAGCCGTATTTTATCTATCGAAATAACATTATGTCTTATTATTCCTTACTGGATTAACAAAGTTTTGTGAACTTGTTCAAATTTTAAAAAGTTTAATGCGCCATAAATTATAAAGCAGAAATAAAATACAGAAGTTCTCTATTTTGCTCTCCAAAATTAAGTTATAAATTCATTTTTGTCATATATATGTCCATATAAAACTCTATATACGAAACCCTAAAAATAATTTTCTCTTAATCTCTAATCATAGTAATCTTTTACCCGATCAATATTGAGACGATAGCTAGTAATTTATGTTAGCAAATCCTTATGTAAAATGCGTACGTTTAGAAATAATTGATGCCCACAAAAACAATGATAGTTTTAAACGTATAATATTAATATGAATATGTATTAAAAAATTAAATTAAAATTAAAAAATTAATATAATTTCCCTCAGTATGCATAATTATTTCAAAAATATTGTGTACTCTAAATGATTATATTATATGTAGTTTACATTTAAAGTATTTATTTATGTGAGTTGATCAGTTAGTTGTTACAATGGCAAATACGGGTGAAATTTTAATCGTCACTCGAATAAATCGTTTTATGTCAAAACCTTAGAATATTGATTAGTCCAGAAGGCGAGAACACTCACGGCGGTGTGTCTACAAAAGTATAGTTTTTGTCATACTACTCATAAATTAAGTAAATCTAAAATGAACAGTATGCAAATGCGGCTGTCAGTGCAATCCAGATACAGCTCTAAACGGTCGTGTGATTTGTATATAACAACATCCCTTAAAATACCGGCTTATGCTAATTCTATTAATATCGCTGGATTGCAAAAAAAACAAATGAGGATTGGTTTTCATATGTAGATAATATTATTTAATTTAATTTTCAACTAACTATACAATCTTTAAATATCGATGCAAATTATTATTGACAAAAGCGAGCCATTTTCATTGGAGATATCACATATAAAATTTGTTTACCCGTATTAAAACGTCTTAATTGTTTGATACTGAAAAATATAAAATTAAATTTATTAAAAAATCGAGCTTTGAGGATGTTGCTGGGGAATTTGGTGTAATATTTGAAATTTCCGTAGTCATAAAAAATACCATTTCCTATTTCTAATAAAACAAAAATGTGGTAAAATATAAAAACCAAAAAATTATTTGCAAAATTACAAAATTAATTTTGTAGGTTAATGACTACACACACATATACGTATGCACGCACGTACACATGCACGCACCCACGGCTGACGCAAGCATGCACATGCATTGACACACACATTTGTTACTAATGTATTTTAATATTCATTTCGATTAATAAAATGGTAAAACGTGACGTAAAGTTTTAAAATAATTTTAACCTAAATTCTTTGGTTATTGGCTGGGGCCAAAATAAACATTCTGGAAATTTAACATGTCGGTTATAATAATATATGATATAAGCCAAGCAATGTATCCGATAAATCGATGCAAATGTATATCGTACTGCTGCAAGCCTATCCAAACCTATAATCCAAACCTAAAAATAAATATTTTTTTTCTTTAGAACCACTCACATGTTGTTTGCTTGACTCATCATTTTTTCCACCTAGATTAAGTTGAATTAAATAATATTGATTTACAAGAAATTAACCAAGTGTGAATTAAATTTATGCGATCAGTTTTGCACACATTCTCGGGTCTGTGTTTTACTATCGACTAGAACACCGGCCTCAAGATTAGACTGTAGAAGTAATTATATCTTCCCTTTAAAAATGATATAATTTTTTTAATTTTCATATTTTCGTCCAAATTTACCACACTTATATGAGCACACGCCATTCCTGGTAAACCCAAAAAATCAGGAGTTCAATTGGATCATTGACGACTTCATCTGGATCGCTAATGAAATTGATCGACTTAAAGGCCAGTGAATTTTTATGTTCAAATCATCTACGTTATTATTTTTTCCTGAGTCAAAATGACTCGTTTGCTCAATTAAATATGTTTTTTGTAATTTTCACTTTCGTCCTTTTGTAACGCGACTCGCATATTCGTTGTTAACTTGATAGTTTTCACGTATCTTCACAAATTTAATGACTTTAAACAAGCGTTTATTTCATCAACAGCGGCTGGTTTTGGAATGTTGGACAGGGTTTAGAAAAAATAGTTGGCCAGGAGAATCACCGTACCTCCGAAGAGGTCCTGATTATTGCACAAATCTTTCAACATTCAATCAAGTGCTCGTTTGTGCGGCATCGTACACTCATCCCAAATGATTATTTTGCAATTCTGTAATTCTTTCGTTATTGCGATTTTTCGGCAGTATTACACGTCAGCTCATCTGTTGTTTGCAAATTCAGTGGCAGTTTGAGCGCAGAATAAGCCGTTTTTTCTCCTTGTAACAATGTGACAGTAATACCATATGGTGCTACGGCCGGCGCTTTTCGACTACTCAAAGATAAAATTAATGAAATTAATAATGTCTTACCAGTTCCGCTAAGTGTAGATACACTCTCTACTACACAGAAATCTTCTATACACAGGAATTTCTACTACACAGGAATCTTCTTCCTAGATAGGAAAAAGATTCCTCCTTAGAAGTTGTTGACTGCTATCATTTATGTGTCATCCACGGCTTTCTGCTGTTGGTACAAAAGTGGAACCTTTCTTCGTACTGATTAAAGCAAAGCATCTCGATGGTAATGCCGTTCTCGTTCAAATTCTCAATTGAATGCATCGTACATGGAGCGATTCGGCGCTGACGGTCCTAATTCGTGCGACTTCTTTCCGGACTCCTTTCACTCTACACGGTTCATCCAAAATCGTCTCCGAATACATGATACTTCATAATGGAGTCCAAGAGTGCTTTGAGTTTCTGTTTAAATACTCGTGCTATAATGTGGCGATCGCTGGATTATTGACCGGGTAGTAACAGTGATTTTGATCCAGTTTGAGTTGCAAGTAAAAGTGATGGATAAGTCTGATCGACCGTATTGGTGCACAAAATTTATCGTATCTTGCGTCTATTTATGCATATACCTCGGGTGTCCAACATACGTTGCTGATAACAAAATTCGAACGACATTGCTTGCATTTCCGTCTACATTTATGCATCACGAAGATGAATGTATTATTTCGTACCCATTTTTTTAAGATTTAAATGTTTAAATGTCAGATATTGCATTCCTATTTAAACAAACATATCAATGCTCAACTGATGAACAAATTTGGGGCTTTTCAATATGTGGTTATCCTCGTTTCGACGAGTCATCAAACGGTAGGCATAACAATTTATTGAACTGACCTATGTGTTTCTATCTTGACTTGTAAATAAAAATTAACTTTTGTTAGGAATCTAATTTGAAAACGATTTACAACATTGCTACATACCTGATAACGGATTATTCATCTTGATAAATAAATTATATCCATCTTTTCCTTGGCAAGTATCAGCGGTTATTCTAATGCATCATCACCATCACGCCGTTAAACCACAATGTCGCGAGACACCAAATTCTCGTCAACAACCCCAATAGCAACTTCAATCAACATCGGTTATTTCGGTCGGTATTTTTCGTATTTGTTTACTGGTCTTTTGTCTGCTCTGATCACTATTTGGTTATCATCCAAAGCCATCATTTCTAGTGCAGTCTTGAAAAATTTATTTAATTAATTATGTCCGTGTAAGATTTTTTGCAGTTGCGTATTAATGTATCGCTTTATCGCACAACTAATGACCCAACGCTGATTGATTTCATCATAAGCATTTCCAAGGAAATAAATTTGAAAAAATTTGTGGTTAACCTTCACTAGCAGCAATAATTTTGAATCTGTAAAATTGATGACAAATTCTTGATTTATGAGCCCCGGTGAAACGTTGCGAATCGTTGATATTTATTATTCGTTTAGGTGATATGTTTGTGTATGTGATGTGTGTTGCAGTCGAAAAAGATTTTACCTCCAAATTTGGGTTGAAACCCGGTACTTCAATAATATTCGTTCCAAATTATGTCTTTGGAAGAAACTGTTGTGTTTTTGTATATTCTGGGAAAATGCGTCGATTAAGGTTCTTGGCCAAAAAGCAATGCTGCCGTGACTGTGTCAAAAGGTGGCAATGTCAAATTTTGGTAATCTGGCCATTCCGCTTGCACAATATAATTCTGGCAGTTCGTGTCGAAACCTCAAAGCATTGCAATGTTGACAATCAGTGCTCATTGCTCCGAAGTCAAACGATACATCTGAGGCCTAATTGACTGTTAGATCATACCTGAACGCCAAACGTTCATTTCAAATAGTCGCGTTTGGGTATCTATTTTGTTCATGTTTCAAATTATTTTGTGCGTAAGTTTCATCTGAGCGAATTGACTGTACCGATTGTTCCGGAGTCATAATGGATCCCGCTTGAGAAATTCTTTTTCCATTTGCCTATAAATACTGTCTACGCTCTATAGTTGCCTTGCGTTGCGCGTACACCGATCGTTATTTTGACGTCCAACTGATGGAATGTTTTCCAAAGAAATAAACTACGTACTGAAATCAATTGGATATTTTCAGCAATATGATAACCAGTTTCAATTTAATTCCTTTTCGCAATATATCCATATATGGATTTTTTTATCGAAACCTGTGATAGCAAAACTATTAAACTGAACGTTACTTTTTTATTATGAAAATCTGGTACAGCAGAAATGTTAAACTGAAAGTCCCTTTTTAAAATGGAGATTTTCATACAAAAATACTATCAAAATTTCCGACTTTTCCGGTGGCTTTTTTAAAAATTTTCATTCACACAAACCTTGTCCGAACAATTACGAACGTAACAAAAAGTAGCCAAATCGGTCGAGTTGCCGCTAGTGAATATTGATCTTTCACACACAGCAATTGATTTAAGTATATAAATATACATATATATATATATACTTAAATATATATATATATATATATTATATATACATATATTATATTATATATATATATATATATATATATATATATATATATATATATATATATATTTAAAACACAGGCGTTCCATTTTTTTAGGAAATCATAGAAGCTAACTAGACATGCGCGTTTTATTACAACGGGTTTCCTTAATACGGTTAATATATCAAACTTGCTGCCACATGAACTGAACTTCAAAAAATGCATTAAGACGCTGACAATACCAAAGTGAGCTTTTTAAAAATTGATTTAGCAAAATCTATAATAAATAATTATGTATATATATAAATAGTTATGGCAATGAAAAAAATACATGTTATTCTTGACAATATTTCTAAAATCCTGATCGTTTCCAAAACACTACTGAAAAATCTTTTATACCTGAAAAAAAATCCAAGAACATCTCGTGACATAAATTTTAAACCATGTAAGCTCTGTTATTTATTACATTTTATGAATAGAAATAAAATGACTAAATGTTCACGTCTTATTTAAAATCTTGGTTCATTTTTATTGTCAATGAAGTATATAGAAATCCAATAAAAAAGTAAAACACATGATTTTTCTCGAATACAGAAACGCGTTGTGGCGATGTCTATTGCTTCTCTTTTTCTCGGACTTCTACTTGCTTCTCTTTTAGTTGGACCTACGTGCATTGTTTCCCCACCCGCTCAAAAAGTAATAAAAATAAAAAGCGATATAATTAAATTAATTTTAATCTTAGGTTTCCATTTGGTTTTTAATAGCATAAGGATAAGTTTAGTTTTGCACCAATGACAGTTTGACATTTTCTTGATAGGCCATAGAGTAATATGCATTATTTATTGAAAGCAATTTATATTTTGAAATCCTCGTGTATTTCAGAATATAGCTTATAGCTCGCAATTATTTATTTTAAAGGAATTTATTCGAAAGTTTTCATATTTTGTTTGAACGGGAACATATTTTAGTATTTTTCCTTTCACGTAATTCGCCTTTCCTTCAAAACTTTATGCTTACTCACTTTTGAATATTTTGGGTTTGTATTTTTTATATTAATTTGTATTTGTATTTATAATTTTTTTTAAAATGACGCTTTTTACTTATTAAATTTTTAGACGTTTTGAACTGGTTTTTTTTTATATAAATACGTGTTTGAATTTGTATTTTTTTTTATAATATTTTTTACTCACTCACTTTTAAATATTTTGGGTTCATTATTTTTTAATTTACCATTTGTGTTTTTATTTATAAACTTTTTGACGCAACCCTTTTTGCCTTATTCAATTTTTGGATACATCATTTGGTTTTTTTTGTATATATCTTGATGTTTGTTTTTTTAAGTAATCCATTCTGCTTACAAAATTTTGGATATTTTGGATTTGTAATTTTTTTTAAATTAAACATTTGGGCTTGTATCTATTCATTTTTTTACAGGACCCTTCTCGCTTATAATTTTTTTTTCACATTTTGGCTTGTTTTTTATATCAATTCGTGTTTGTGTTTACAAACTTTACACAGTGGTAGATGGTATACCGGGAAAAGACCTAGGCTTCATTTTTTTCTAGAGAAATATCATTCTAAGTAATATTATAGTCCTAACTAATATCATAAATGCAAAAGTGTGTTTATTTATACTTCTTTCAAGTCGTAATGGAGCAAAATATCAACGTGACTTTCTGCACAGACATAGTTAGCGAGCCAGGAAATAACGTAGGGTACCACTTGTAAAGGCGGGAAATCTCATGCTACCTAATATGACAATCCCAACTAATTTTAAAAATTCAAATGTGTATTTGTTTATCCTTTTTTCACATCCTAATAGAATTACAGATCTACGTGATTTTCTGCACAGAGATAATTGGTGAGCCAGAAAATCACACAGGCTTCTTTCCAATCCGGAAAATCTCATCCTTAATAAAACAATAAATCCGACCAATATTACCAATTGGGAAGTGTGTTTGTTTATTACTTCTTTCATGTCGCTATAGAGCAAAATATCAACATTGTTTTGTGCACAGAGATAATTGGCCGACCAGGAAATGACACATTCTACTTTCCAGCTTGGAAATTTCATTTTGACTAAAACAAAAATAAGGCTTGTTTGTTTATATTCGTTGATGACGCAATAGACCAAAAGATGAACGTCATTTTCTGCACAGAAATAGTTGGTGAATCAGGAAATGACATTAGCTATTTTGCAACCCGAGAAAATTCAGTTTTACTAAAATGGCAGCATATAATATTAAAAAGTCAAAAATCTGTTTATCCTTCGTGCACGATGCAATGGAGCAAATTATCGACGTTACTTTCTGCACAGAAATAGTTGGCGGACCAGGAAATGACGTACACTAATTGCCAACCCGAGAAATATCTTCTAACTAATATTATAATCCTAACATATGTTAAAACTTTTGAAACAGTGTTTGTTCGTCCTTTTTTCACGTCTCATTGCAGAAATAGATAAACATGACTAACTGCACAGAGATAGTTGGGGGAATAGGAAATGATTTAGGTAAAATATCTATCCGGGAAATCTTATCAATTAATTATTTACGAATGATACTTATCTAAACTTAATGTAGGAAGTCACCTAGGCTGAAGATAATCACAGACATTAAAAGTTCTTTCATTGAATTGTTGGAAACAACCTTGGCTGCGTCTTGTTTTCTTCGATTTTCGTACTGAATGAAATTTATGAATACAGAGTGCTATCATTTCTCTTCTCAAAATTACCACATTTTGTTTTTTCTCAACTCTATGCATCTTAGCTGCTAACTGAATTAAAAATCATTATTGAAGCTCTCTACTCAACCTCAGATAAATTCTAAATAATTGTATTTTTTCCTCATGATATTAATTTTAGCAGTTCTAGAATAGAAAACTTGTTTCTTCAGGAATAATATGATGGGGTTAGCTCTCACAAAATGGAGTAAATTCTATGCGCTCGTATTAACAGAGCGGGGTAGAACAAGGGGTCAACAATGCGACGCTACAGTGAATATGAATCTGGTAATATTTTACACATACATAATAATTACGTTAAGATGATAAACCAATAAAATTTTATTGCAAATTTCCGAAAAAACTAAGAAGCTTACGTTTTGATAGAAAACATGTACAACCGTTAATTCCATTAACTCCAATACCGCCTAATTCCTTTCTCATATACCTTTATGCTTTTTGTCTCAACGCTACAAACAATAGTTGATGTAATCATGATTACCAAACAACTGCCAAATAATTAAAAAATTGTAAATCTGGTTAACCGAACTTTTGACTTACTTTCTACAAGAAGCTAGCAACATTCGTTTGTTTGAGATAAAAGTTTAATATATAACGAACTGGAAATAGCGATAACTATGGACCTATATTAATAAACATTCCCCATCTTGAGTTAATTTATTTCTACACAATTTTAGATCTTTTTTAAGTAATTTCAATAGTTAATAAAAAGAGAAATAGTGAATTTGAATAAAAATTAAGAAAATTTTGTATGTTACACGCTTCATTACCTACATACTTAAAAAATATTAATTTTATTGTCGTCCTCTATCTTCAGTTTGTATTTACATAAAAATATCAGTATAGAAAATATCGAATTCTGCCGAAACTATTTCCAGAAAATCATTGGGATGAAAAAATGACGTTTCTATCGACTATTTATCTACTACTACGCGCATCACCAAATTAACCCAATTTTTAGGTCCGCTACGATGAGATGATATGTTGTATCAAGTATTGAAACAGTATTAAGTTATCATACCAGAACTAGCAAGAGGAAGATTTGATGATTTACCAACCTCTTTCATATACATTAAATTATTTTACATTCTGCTCTGTATAAAATTATGAACACATTACAATATAACTTCAAAATACATTACAGTATAACTTCAAAAAAAACTATTTTGTATATAATCACATCTCTTCTCAAGAGACGTACTGAACCGATCATACCAACCACGCATCGTACTCAGTCTGATCCGTAAACACAAATTCATTTTCACGCGAGTCACTGTTCAGTTTTATTCGAGCACTGAAAAAATAGACCCAGCTGGTGGGGCAAATTATTTTATATCGATGATGTTATTATCGGATCGCACTACGAGTATTCAGCAGATAAGACAGAGTCATACTTAATGTGATAGTAGCATTTTAATATAGTTCATGATATGTATTAATTTAGTAAAATAATATTTCAAAATATTTCTATTGAATCCAGGTACTCTGCTAAATGCGCTATTATCAGTCAATAAACTATATATTTTCAGTTAATAGCTTTTACTTTTATTATTATAAATTTGTAAGTGAGAGATTTAAAAGTTTTCGAGTTAAAAATGTATATTATTAGATGTATTAAAATTAATTTTGGAAAGAAACCATATAATTTTAATAATTAAATATTTTTACGAGGAATACGCGATTCACAAAGAGTAGTAATTAAATAAATGACTCTTTTAGTTGCCCGTAAGGTTTTCACCGAGGAAATTTTTAAATAAATTTAAACCACATATAATTATGATATAACAACGTGTAGTATAGTAACAAAAATGTGTCAACTGTTACTAAAGGAGATTGCTTGTATTAGCCTAGTATTAAATCTAACTAAATTTTTACTAAAATGACAAAGATCAGCAATTAGTTTTCAATAAAATTATATACGGTCATAGGTTAAGAAATCTTTCTGGAAAATAGTGACACAAAAAGGTTATATAAATGAGTAGTTTTGCGCTGTAATTTCTAACTCGATTTCATCAGGCTGGATTTATTATGTCTTTAAATTATCAATGACCATATTAAATCCTTTAGGAAATATTGATGAGTTCATGGAGTCAATCGATGCCAGCTGTGGTTTATTTGGAAGTAACTATGATGCCGAATGTTTAGACTCAGACAAGATAGAACTATTCCGTAACGTAACTTTTAAAGAGATAATTGAAGCCTTGAACCATACAGATATTTCGATGTAAAATTTAATCTTAAAAAAAACAGTTTATTTAAATGAAGATTAATCTTGATAAATATATTTAAAGATAATATCTGTCTAGATATCTAGTACAGAACGAATTCTTAGACACTTCCTGGACTAAAACATTATTATAGATTGTAAATCACGATTAGTAACTCCTGTCCTGTGCAGATATACTTCTTTCTCTTCTAATCCTATAAATACGTTACCGTGCAGTGTAAATCCGCCGACATTTTTCAATAAAGTCATTGCCGACTTACGGATTAAAATACCACAGTTCCATCCAATATTATATCACATGTTCATTTGGTATTATTATACTACATTTTCATTTGGTTACATAACAATACCACAGTTCCATCTGGTATTATTATGGTTTCATCAGGATCAAAGTCTACGAAAACGATTGCTTTTGATAATGATTCCGTTACTTCTAGTCCAAGAACATAGTCGCCAGTCGAACTCAGCTCCTGAGGCTTTTAGTAAATGCTCTACATCATCATACAAGTAAATGCTCTACATCGTCATATAAACAATTACAATTAGGACGCGTCGTCAATGTTATATTGATGCATAAATAAAAACAGAAAATTTGAAGGTGTAACTGGTTCAGTACAATAGAAAAATATTAACCAATTACAGTAAAAATACTTATCCGAAGAATTTAAGAAGCGGCAAGCTAGTTAATAAAGTCAGCTTTTAAAACCTGTAAATGCAAATACCATACTAAAGGTAAAGGTTTGTAGTCAACAAATAGACGAAAAATCATTTTTGATATATTTTAGGGGTTGAGACGATGACGTAATGAAATGAAAATATATAGGAAAATATACGAAACGTTTTACTGAAAAGCAAGTTATCACTGAAAATAACTCCAAGCGTAATGCTGCTAAGGTTTAGATATATCACAAAGTTTATATTTTTTGCCACAAATTCCTAGGAAAAGATTATACTCGACAAGAGGGTGATAGTGCGCATGACTTAATTGAAGAGTCTTCTAAAAGAAAGATATGTAATATATACGTCTTAATAATGATACATCTGCGTAAGATAGTGCAAGTTATGCAAGGCTAACTGATGGGTATTAGGAAGTAATTGAAGTGTCTTCAGGGGATATTTTAGATTTCAAATCCGATATATACAATAACAATTAAAAGGTTAACTGGAACCAATTTCTAAAGAAAAAAGTAGAACCAAATAATCCCTATGTTATTTGTTACAGATATGACTCAAATGAAGTTCAGTCAATATGAATATTTTGCTGTCGGCAAGTGATTACTAGAAAATAAAGTAACTGCCAATAAGTCAGTTAAATATTAAGATTTGATTTTTCTCTGCGAACAGAAAGTTCTGCCCTGCAAAATACCATAATTTTAACAAAAAATTTAAGTATACCCGATAGAAAGGCCGGTTCCTAAAGAAGTATGATTTGTATATGAGTGCATATTTGATTTATTAGAAGTAAAAATAGTATTAGGGTTTTAATTAGTTTTAAGACTTGAATAGTTCTTGACTAAATATTGAAAACTGATTTATATAACATCAAGAAAATGGTGTGATAAAAGTAAACTTTGTGATATTATCGAATAAGCTAGTTACAGGAAACCTATAAGACTAACTAAGTATTCTAAGCAGAAATTATTAAATATAACTCCTTAACTAGTAAATTTTTTTTATTTTATTTTGATAATTATACGTTTGTGATATTTGATGTAGAAAAGTAACGTCATTTACCACTCTTGTTCATTTAATTTCGAGTAGAAAGTTAGTTTGCTGTGAAAAAATCTATTCGTACCCACATAGTACCTGTTTTGTATAATCATTCAGTTCCTTTAGTTTATTTTATTTTTAATCAAGGTAGGATTAAAGTAGTAAGGGTAGGAGGAAGAAAAAATTATTTGTTTTTAATGGGAAGAAATAGTTGTCTTTAATTTTGATTCAAGATTGACGTTCCAAGTTTCATCATTTTTCTCCAATCAAGCATTGATTACTTTGTTTTTTTGTGATAAATGGGGCGAACGTAGAACTAAATCTAGCCTGACAGAAGTAATATATAAAATGATTGTGACGGTTAAAAATATATTTTTATTTATGGGATTTATTGGTCTCCTTAAACTCAAGTAGTTACGGTATATCAGAAACCATATCTGAAATTATCAAAATAAAAAATAATTTGAGACAATTACAATATTTTGGTGTCAAACATAGTTTCCTTTTATTTGGTAATATGCTTAGCTATATAACATAAAAATATCTACTGTTATATTTATAATTATTTACAATTAGAAAGTGCCACGCAGAATCAAATATATGGCAATTGAAACATTTAGTTAATTTTTTCGTGCAAAGTTGAGAAACATATCAACTGTATTTCAAAAAACGTATATATTATAGTAAATTAGCCCTGCCGGTTTTATTGACCATACCTTATTAATGAAGTATTCTAAAAAAGAGCAAGATAGCTTTGTTATTCTAGAAATTATTACGTTTTTTTTTGTTTTCTTAAAAAACGCCTTTTTATAAAACCATATTTTTGTACATAACCATTTGTTCTTTGCTCTCATTAATTTGATTCTAGAGGAAGCAATGAATTTTTCATCACCATATCATTATCTGTCGATTTCGAAATTACAGTCATACCCGAAAGACAGGAAATTTCCTTGAAAAAAGATCATTTACGTATGTTTGTTAGAAAAATATCTTGAATAGAATAGGTTTTTATTACTCTTTAATAATTCTTTTTCAAAATACAAGATTGTATGACAAATCATGACTATTACAGAACGAGTACATGTTTATATAATTGAAACTTTCCAACAAAATAGTAAGAAATTCCCCACATATTTTCTATATTTACATTTAAAATTTCTGTCTCGATCTTAAAACTAGTCTGGTTTTTTAAACTGTCCTCTAATAATTATGGAAAATAAATCACAAGAAACTAAAAAAAATTATGAAAAAAAAAATAACTTTCTTTTTCACTTTAATAACTATTACTACAGATTAATAGAATTAAAGTTGAACCCAGTTTAAACTTCGTATATTAAACTGGGTTCAACTTTAACGCTATAATCCCTTTATTCACTATTATGTGTACTATAGACGCAGTCAGGAAATTAAGTTCACTGCTTCCCTGTCTTATATAAATTTCGCTATGTAATGTAATCGTGATAAAAACATTTATACAAAATTTTCATATTCAGTATAACTACACCAAAATGCAGATATGCGGGATAAATCAATTCATTTACTATTTTGTTATCGGTCGGGATATTATCACCTACAGATGGGCCGGTTCGTGACTACTCTCCGATACGTTGCGATAGAACATTCTCCACCAATAAAATCCGAATCGTAAACAATCGCCATCTAGTTTGTAATTTGTCAATATTGCGTCATAAAATTGTATTATTTATTTGCCGAAGGCACTGGTCAAACAATATGTTATGGCTCATCTTGTATTCGTTTTAATGAAATACGCACCAGTATTTTACGGATTTTTAGACTCTTTTAAACAGAAAATATTATCCTCAAAATAGTATCTATTTATGTATAGAACGTAAAATAGTATGTATTTACAGTATCCATAATTGATTACTGTACTCAAATAAAATCGATACTATGTTATTAGTCCTTCAAGTAATCGAATTCAAAACATTCTTTCAGACAAAGATAAAAACTGGTTGTAATTTTTAGCTTCTCATTGATCAATTTATCTCCAAACAATAAATATTGACATTTAAGTTGATATTAATTACTAGAACATTCTTCCCTTTATAGACAAAGGTTGCTATGAAAGTGATAATAATCCAATATTTTTTCAAAACTAATCATGGTTGAAATTTCGTCAGTCAACATGACGTGTTCGAAGAAAATTAGGGAAGTTTAAGCCGTCAACCTTTGAAAATTTCATGTCGATAGCGGTTACCTGCAAATTTCGAACATATATTTTTGAGAACTAATAATTATTTTATAATTTTGTTCAAAGCTGTTAGTACTACTTAATATTTTACTTATTTTCCGAATAAAGTGTGAAATATTTTGAATTATATTTTTCTTACAAAATCGGAAAAATTGGAAAATATTTAAAAATGAAAGGTGAGGAAATTTATCTTGCCTTGTTCGTCAATAAATTACATTTAATTGAATATAAAAACTACAATTCTCTTACAAAAATTTAACAAAATACTTATTAGAAACTTTTTTCGAAAAAAAGTTATTTCCTACTGCTATTAATAAAAAAATTACTAAATTTTGACAACATACCCAGTACGACTCCATGTTCGATTCATTTGTTTTTTTTATTTCTAGTTCCGCACAACGAAGCTATGGATAAAGTCCATTTAAATTTTAGTTATCCAAACAACTGAAACTTTTATAACTATATTTACCGATATTTCTAAAGAATATTTAGTCTTTAACTTCAATTTTAAAACTTGTTTTGTTACAACGATAGCTTTATATAATGTTAATCAACATGTTATCATATTTTTTTACCGACCATAAGTTTATATCACTTACTACGTCCTTTACTTTATTACTTCACAATTGTATGGATTCTTACCCACGTAATTCTGTAAAATTTTAATAATTACTCTTCCACCATCTGTTTAGATTATATGCACCCTTCTTAAAATATATACGTAAATTAATTGAGAAAATTAGAAAAAAAATTATGAGGAAAAACAAAGTGGAAAGTGCAAAATTATTTTTAAAATGTATTTTTCTTCGTTTCAATCCTACAATTTTTTCTTCAAAATCACATTTTTAAGTGCTTTTACTTTCAAACTATTCTTTTTCATTTTTCTTTTCTTAAGATCTCACAACACTATTTTGTGACTTTTTTATCGATGTAATTTTTTTTTAATAATAATGATTTAAAGAGGATTAATATCTGAATCGAATAATGATTGTATTACGTTTTAAAAAAATGGTGTACTTATTGTTTTTTGTTCTAGAATAAATTTATAAGCTTTATAACAATAGTTTTGACCAGCCGCATTCTTTGCTTGGTAAAAGGAAAAAGATGGTAGTGTAGTTTTAAAAAAATATACTTTTGAAAAAATATGATCTCAGACTTGAAAATGGCTAAGTAGATTGTGATACACAAAATCGAAGAAATGACATGAAAAGAAAAAAAAACCTATACCGTAGAGTAAGCAGTCATAACCCATTTTCGTAGTTATAATGTTTATGTGATAAAAAAATCAATAATACCAAAGAAGATGTAACAGAATAATCACAAATGATTCTAAAATGGCTATAACGTCATTTATACTTATTTTTATATGTCTTACCATTTTACTTAAAAAATTAGTACACAAACTTAATCTAAAACACAATTTCCTTTTATCGTAATTTCATCCAGTTACACTCTTTTACATTACTTCCATAATTATCAGTAAATTTTGCATTATTAAATATGTTCCATTACATATTCATTTATTAGGTTTAAGATAAATAAAGGCAGTTCTCGTATTACACAGTGATACACAATATTATGTATAAAGTATACAAACATAGTTTCTAACAAATATACAATTATTATTCACCATTTAGAAAAATTGTAGAAATTTATTGAAGTCAATAGAGCCAAGATTCAAAATTGTATAATTTAAACTAAATGGTATTTTTCTTAGAGCAGATATTATGCCCGTTCCTATCTAATATTAGTCATACAATTTAAAGTTATTGTTGACTTTTGTAATGAAACTAATATCGTACTGACTACTTATTGAAACTTAAGGTAAATGATGCTGATATAACAGAAAACATACTTTTTAGTTTTACAATCAATATTTAAACAAATTTGTAATAATATTCAATACAAGAATATTATATAAGAAACGTACACATAAAACTTCTATGGTCCATGAATTATGTTATGTAAATAACAACAATTTATCTTAGATATTTAATCATAATTATGACATAAGTTGATTTGGTTTAATTATTGCCATTCTTAATTTTAACGTAATTAAATATTGCAACTTATTACCAATGAACAATGCCATATATTATCCGTTTATCCTTAATAGGAGTGCAAAATGCCCTACTATATACTACTATATGTAATAAAAATATAACACCAAACTTTTAAACCCTCGCTAATGTAAAAATCAAGGAACGAGGACGTATTTATATCTAAAGATTATGGGTTGAATAAATATACCTACATGGGTAATTAAACGACTTTTCAAAGATAGAACTGTCATAAATATAAATTAATATCGTATTTAATACTTATGTTATATAAATTTGTATATGTAATTGTTGTTGCGTCTGTTAGTGTTGCTGCAACTTCTGAACGATTTGACTGATTGAGGACATGTTCACACAATATATATGTTTTGTAAAGACGATGGCTGATAGCTATATTAGGATTCGATAGGGGGCGCTGTAGTCAAATTATTTTACAATTCTTGTTTATGGACCAAAACGACTCATGTCTAAAATATATGTCAAAATTTCAAAATTTTTGTCAAAAAGGAAATAATCACAAGTATATAGCAGTATCTCTTCCACAAAACAATTACCTTAGAGCATCTGAATGCGTTACGTGTAAATAATTTTGTTTTCTTAAATTTTTAAAACAAATAGAGGGCATAAGAACAAAAACTAAAAAAATTATTATATATTTTACACATAGACAAAAGTTTAAATTTTTGTATTTAACAAATAATTATATTTTTCCATTTTTTTTCAAACAAACAAACTTTTCAAAATTTTGGAAATGTACAAATAAAAAAAAGCTGTATTGTTAAATAAAAATAATCGGTCCATGCTCTGGGTTTCGGAAAGTGTCTGATCATATATTATATAAAATTTTCTAAAATACATAAAATCACTTAAATAATATATAATACTGTTGAATAGTGTAGAGCATTTAATTTCACAACTGTATGTGAAACTTTCCTATATTCCAAAGTAATTTAACGAGAATCTTAAATATACCGTTGGCAATATTATGTCTTATCTAAAAATTCATCTGCAAAAATACAAAAATTTGCGTAGCCCGACTTAATAAATTTTACTTTAAAAATTAAAACACTAACTTTTGTAATAGAGACACAATATTTATATTTTGGTTAAGGCTATAATGCTGCCAACCACGGATAAGTTAACCACTGGATAGCGCATAAAAACACAGTTGCATGGAAACCAAGCTAGCCACTACTCATTAGGGTAAACGTAGCATATGACCAATCAGTGCTTTGTCCCTTGAGGTAGCAGAGAGATGTCGTTTGCTCTATATTTACGTATTTTCGATATGTGTCAAAAATAAGGGTTTTACGAAATTAAAAACATCGTTTTTTGAAAAGAAGATTTTAATCATATAATAATTACTATATTAACTTAATAAACTGTTGCCCGAAGTAATGTAATATATATATATATATATATATATATATATATCACCGTTATTTTGCTAATATGAATTGTAAAATTTACTGGAGAAAAAACGACAACACTTCTTGTCGGTTATACAAAACTCAGAGATATAAACAATTATAGTAATAAATGTCAAATAACCGTGCGGGCAGTTCGAGAACCTAAAACGATAAGTTACTAAATATATAATACATAAATATGAGTAAAATATATAATATTATATGCCTAAAAAACAATGAATTTATTTTACTTTTTAAAAAATATCTTATTTATAATTTTTTGAATTTTGAAGCAGGAATAAAAGTATCGATTTAGTTATCGATAACGGCACGACGCATCTCTAGTGGCGAAAAAACAATAATATGGCGGAATCGCTGCCGGCTATCTAACTGTAACATATGAAGATATACTTGCTTAAATAATAGTTAACAGTATACTCACTTATGAAAAGTAATTCCATTTTTCTGAAGTGATGATGTAATGCTTCTGTTTTGGCAATATTTTATAGCACAAGAAGGCATGGTTTATTTAATTCTGATTTAAAATTAAGAGAAACTTTTGCAGTGACGTTCGTCTTCTTACTGAATGCGCATAATCTCTTCACCCGGAGCGGTGGCACAAATTGTGCCAGCGCGCGGCTAGAGATTTTGAATTGATGCGCCATCCAGTGGTTAACCTATCCATGCTGCCAACAAAATGATTTTTTTACTTGTCAAATTCAGTTTGATAGCCTTGGAAAGTATCAATTAAAAAAATTACTTCAAGACAAACTGTTAGTAAAATTTGATATAATTATTTTAATAAATTCTGACTTATTTAAAAATCCATCTGCAAAAATAAAAAAATTATGTAGTGCGACTTAGAAAATTTTTATTTAAAAATGAATACCCTAACTTTTGCAATAGTAAGAAACACAATATTTCTTTCTTCGTTAACATTACAATGCTGCCAAAAAAATTATTTTCTTACTTGTAAAATTTGGCTCTATAGCCTTGAAAAGTTTTAATTCACAAAATTGCCTCAAGACGAACTGTTAGTAAAATTTGAATAAATTCTCTCTACAAAAAAATAGTCTTACAGTCATCCTAAAACATTCAACTCGATTAAAGTATTAGGCAACTACGAGTAAGTTTAACAAGCTGGACCAAAGCAGTAACTTATTGACATTTTGTATTTTCAATTCTCTGGACTTCAGTAAAAAAAGATTGAAGAAGTAGCTTACCATATTAAGAACATTTTCACGACAAGTACGTAAACTTAAACACGGTAACAACTACCCTAAATCTATTTGGTCTTACGCTATTCTATCGCCACCATAAACAAACTAGCCACCTTACCCGAGCCGTTAACAGTAGCAATTCAAAATAAAGATCTTAATTTATCATTAATAAATCTTACAGCGCGTTAGCTTCGTTCGGCCTCGATACTTGTAACGGTTTAATGACACGCAATAAAATTGGGAAGGCCTGTAATGTGTGAACCGGCGGCTTTTCCTCAACATTTTACCGTTTTCGCGTCAGTCTCAGGTGCGAATATAAGTTGTCTGCAACGAACGCTTACCCTACAACTGTTAAATATATTACCCATTTACATGATAATGGTGTCTTGTTTCAGTGGCAACAAGGGATAATATCAGCATTTAAACGAAAATTTACTTTGATAGTTCCAAATTGGTCTATATCTTGTTATATATATTATAACAAGATATAGACAAGGTATATATATATATATATATATATATATATATATACAAAATTTTTAAACAATTTATACGGTAATTTCGTGTATATCGCTAAAGTACAGAGGCTATGATGAACATATATACGATACAAATAAACACGTTACTTAATTATAGAGAACAAAATACGGTCAAATAAGAATTTCTATAATCAATCTTTGCCTTTTTAATTATAGAATATTATAAATGTCAAAATATGGACTAACTTATAAAATTGTATTATTTCATAAAAGAATTTTAAGAAACATGTTATTTCAATAGGATACTGCCTGCGAAATACGTAACAGCGTAGTCGTGTGAGCATATACGGTGAGAAAGTTGTACATTGATTTATATTTGATTACGGTTACCGATACGGTCATTTGATGATTCATCATTGTTCTTACAAAATCCCCCTTGAAGAATCTGTGCCTAGAAGAAAGAGATAGCATAAAAAAAATAAATGAAGGTTGTTCATAATAATAAATAACACCAATATTTTTGTGAAGATTTTTCATTCAAATGATCGCGTGAAATCACATAATATTTAATGTAATCACGGAAAACATTTTAACAATACATAATAAGAATAAGTAAAAACTTTAAAAAGAAAACTCGTGACAGAATTTATGAGTTTCAAGGTCATGAGTCCAAATTATGTCCAATGTACTCAAAAAAAAATCACTAACAATTGAAAATTCAATGAAACTTTTTTTAGAGTAGTTTAACTTAGTGTGTTAATAGTAAGAAAGTATTTCATTTATAAAACTACCAAAGAAGTGTTTTGTTCAACAAAACCTTTTCAAAAACATTAAAAAATTGATCATATACCACACTGTGGATAATAAAATATAAGAGTGTATATGTATCGACTACGAAGCGACGTCCGATAAATGTGATAGATACTGGAGCAACAGTAACATAAAGCGATAAATTTAAACGCGGCCCTTTCTAAATTGACACGTATTTGCCAGTTTTATCAAAAACGTACGCATGCAGCCCGTCCAAATTGAATTTTGGCATCACTCGTCTGTTGAGCTGGCCGACGCTCGTTTGAACAAAAGTACATTTGAACAGCAATGAGCATCGCTCCTAATTTGAATGAGAGATGACGATTGTTGACGTCGGTGAGTGTAATCGAATCGTGGAATTAAATTACATCAAGTTTCCTTTTTATGTCGACAAGTAGGTTCATGTGACCTTTGCAATATAGGGGTTTTTGTTGTTCTTGATTCATGTAGTAAACGACTCGTAAAATATTTAAAAAAATAAAGTTCAATGGCACAGTAATGTACTAATGTGTGGATAAAAAGTCTTTTAGAGCTTTCAATAATTGATACTTAATAACATGTTAATAAAAGAAGGCAGTAGACAGGCTGTGAAATAAATGCTACGACTCTTTAAAGATAAAATCGCTTAACGATGTTTCAAATACGGAGTAATTATTCTATTATAAACAGGATATACTCGTGGATTTCTAATCAATTTAACATTATTCTCAATATTATTACTTTATACACAAAATTATTTTGATGTTTTTCAAGCTCACGATCTGCCAATTTCATGCGCAGACGGACCATAAATTTTCAACTCTCCACACAGATTTGCTTAAAAAGATAGAATTTCGAAATATATTCTCAAAGAACAAAAACTCAGACAAATTTGGAACAATCAAAGTAAATTTTCGTTTAAATGCTGATATTATCCCTTGTTGCCACTGAAATAAGAAACCATTATCATGTAAATGGGTAATATATTTAAGAGTTGTAGGGTAGGCTTTCGTTGCAGACAACTTATATTCGCACCTGAGACTGACACGAAAACGGTAAAAAGTTGAGGAAAAGCCGCCGGCACACCCATTACAGGCTTTCTCAATTTTATTGCGTGTCATTAAACCGTTACAAGTATCGAGGCCGAACGAAGCTTACGCGCTGCAAGATTTATTAATGATAAATTAAGATCTTTATTTCGAATTGCTACTGTTAACGGCTCGCAGAAGGTGGCTAGTTTGTTTATGGTGGCGGTAGAAACGGCGCTATGTACGGTAAGCCCAAATGGATTTAGGTGAGTTATTATCTTGTTTAAGTTTACGTAATAGTAGTGAAAATATTCTTAATATGGTATGCTACTTCTTCAATCTTTTTTTACTGAAACCCAGAGAATTGAACATATAGCGCTGCCTTTATGACTTTCTTTAAAGGATTACATAACTGGGTAAATTTGGGTTTATTTCTTCTACGCGTACCTCGTTAGTTCCAATAGAAGTCATATCAATAGAAGCATATGCCAGAGTTGATATTCTTTCTAAACAGGTATCCAATTCAATTTCATAATAAGGTGTGCTACTAAAAGTGACATTGAGAATTATAAATGTAAATGTCACTAAGTTGCTGCTTTGGACCAGCTTGTTAAACTTACTCGTGATTTCCTAATATTTTAATTGAGTTTAATGTTTTAGGATGAATGTAAGACTATTTTTTGTAGAGAGAATTTTATCAAATTTGAATAACAGTTTGTCTTGAGGCAACGTTGTTAATTAAAACTTTCCAAGGCTATGGAGCCAAATTTGACAAGTAAGAAAATAATTTTGTCGGCAGCATTATAACGTTAACGAAAAAATAAATCTTATGTTTCTAACCATTACAAAAGTTAGTGTATTAATTTTTAAATTAAAATTTTGCAAGTCGCACTACGTAAATTTTTGTATTTTTGCAGATGGATTTTTAGATAAGTCCGAATATTGCCAACGATATATTTAATATTCTCGTTAAATTACTTTTGAATATAGGGAATTTCACTTACAATTGTGAAACCAAATGCTCTACACTATTCAACATTATTATATATTACTTACCTACGTATTTTAGTAAATACGATCAGATACTTTCCGAAACCCAGAACAGGAAAAGATTATTTTAACAATGTATCTTTTTTTTTATTTGTACATTTCCAGAATTTAAAAAAGTTTTTTATTTGGGTAACAATGGAAAAATATAAAAATATAATTTGATAAATAAAAAAAATTAATTTTTTTGTAAAATATTACAATTTTTTTTTTGTTCTTATGCCCTCTATTTGTTTTTTAAATTAAAGAAAAATTTTAAAAAATTACATTATCGGTACATGTCGTTAGCGCTGTATACGGAATTACCGTTTAACTTGTTTAAAAACTTTGTTCATATAAAAAATTTGAGACTCGAAATATTTATATATATATATATATATATATAGATATATATATATATATATATATATATATATATATAGACATATGTATATATTGTACATTAAAAACGCTTCGACAGATTTTGATGAAATCCACAGATATGTCCACGGAAAGCGAGACTAATTATTACAAGTCTGTGTAATACCCTAATAAAATCAAAAATCGTCACTGGCAAATAATTCGACCAAGGGGTTTATACCCCTAGAATCATGCTTGACTAGATAAATGGTCAAATTGTATATACGAGCATGCAGCGACATAAATTTTCAGTGAAACATGCGTTTGCTGTTAGGTTGCTCGAAAGCGCAAAGAAAAATTAGCTTATTATGAAAGGTATGCTGTACGTGGTACTTTCTTCCATCAGGAGGCCTTTAAAAGTACATTAAAAGTTCTTCTTTTAGAAAAAAAATGTATGTCATACTCATAAAATAGCACGAAGAGCAATTTTAGAGGAATGTTCATAAAAACAAACAATTTCTTTATTGTCTGTACATTCTTTATTGTCTATAATAAAATTTAATAGATTAAATGTTTTAAAGAGAGGGATTGATTTAGTGTAGAGAATAATAATAGAAGACAGAAAACCCGTTTTTATCTTTTTTTCTGTTTCAGTAAGATAAAAGACTATTCAATAGAATAAAAGAAAATGAGAAACATTGAATGACAAGAAAGTGAGGAGGAGTGTAAAATTAAATTAGCTACTAAAAGGGCATCAAGTGACTTATCGCGCCTTATAAATTAAAGAAAATGATAAACATTGAATGACAAGAAAGTGAGAAGGAGCGTAAAATTAGATTAGCTACTAAAAGGGCATCAAGTGACTTATCGCGCCTTATAAATAAAAGAAAATGAGAAACATTGAATGACAAGAAAGTGAGGAGGAGTGTAAAATTAGATTAGCTACTAAAAGGGCATCAAGTGACTTATCGCGCCTTAGAAAGTATTAATAAACGTGAAGTCCGGCTGAGTTCACAGCGTGTTCGTGTAGGAGCTTTTCGGCTAGGCGAAAGTAGTGAAGAGCGTTATTTACGACTGTTTTCAGATCGTTATAAACACGCCGAATTTCGAGTGTCAGAACCATTCACATAGCGAAACGTGTGATCGACTTCTGACTCTTGTGACAAGCGAAATTGCGGTTGACGGCTGATTGACAATGTCATGCTGAATTTCGCACCTCCTAGATCTTCTAAAACGGGAAGATCGGTTAAGTTCTAAGTATACCAAAGTTATGCAATGTTACTCGACTTGAGGTGATGTGGCTCTAATGAAATATAATAGAAGCGGAGGTGTTTAACGTCCGCCGTAACGTCCATTAAATGCAGCTCTCTGAACCCTTCGTACGGTCGACGGTTATCATACCAGGAGTTATGAAACAGCGGCCGCCCGATCGATCAGGTTCTTTTTAAATTTTTAATGAAAACTTTTCAAAATATAAACATAAAACTAGCATTTTCTTCAACACTTATAAATAAAACTCATCATTGTTCATCGCTTGTAAATAAATATTCACATTATTACCGTTCTAAGCTAGATCAAACGAACAATTATATATTTAGGCAAATATCTGACAAATATCTGAATCTCCATAAGACACTTGACAACGATTTCATTTGAAAACCCATTCGATTAAGTTATATCTGTTTTTTTAAACATTCACAACTCACAACCATGTACAAATTTTACAATAATTAACCAATTTGTATAGCTATTTTCCCCCTTTAGGTAAATTTATCATATCCTCATGGATCAATGCCGCAAAAACCAAATTAAAGTCAACTTTAAGAATATTTGTATTTACATAATATTATTACAATATGTGGACGCTCCAATTGTGACGTATCTTTGGTCTAAATTACCTTTACAATTCGACACCATTTAAAATTTATCGAATCTACCTTTCCCAAACTCGGCGCGGGTCTCATACCAAACGATAAGATTAACGTAAAAATATCGATACTCTAAAGAAAATAATTTCATTTTATATGTTGTGAAAGGAATATTTTATAGCAATGGTTTTCCAAATATGGAATTCCCTGGTAAACCAAATAAAGTTAGATAAAAATATGGTAAAATTAATTTTTGTTGGTATCGACATGTCTTTGGATTTGGTATTTATAACTCATATCATATTATTTATTTTGTAATTATAGCTTATATCACCCGAAGTACGTTGGAGAATGCAAAGCATTGACTAATTGCTAGCGTATGTTTTAAGGTTCTGTAATAAAACAAATAACCTTGCATCCTGTTCATCATGCAGTTTCAATAGTTTTAGAACAAAATGCTTTATACGGAGATCCCAAATAATAGGTCGCTGCTTTCATTTGATCCTATTAATAAATAATAAATTTAAACTAACTTCCCCTTAAAATTAGGGATGTATTTTGTTTTATGTTCAATCTATCAAATGACATACCATACAATTAGAAATGTATCAAAATTTTATTTGCACTTTATAGTTTTTACCTAAGTTATTAATCGCATGTTAATCACAATATTTTAATGTGCATTATTTTACCTTTTAATATAGTGACCATAGAACTAGTAAAAAATAATATTATTTTGTTTTATTCCGCAAAAAATTATTCTAAAAAGAGAATCGAAATGTATAATATAGGTATATGGCTTTACAATGTGCACAATTCAGTACAAAATTAAAGTATACGCTCATCAGCAATCACAACACATTCTTGATGAAATAATCAGATTGAGTTTAATAAACTTTGATATAATTAGATAGTTGTAATAGGACTGCTTTCTATTATAAAAATCACTTATGTAAGTTAATAAAACAAAAAAGCGACGTACGAAATACCCTGCTCACGCGGAAACAATGCCATCGCTCCACTCGTCATAGCCAAGTGAGCTGTTCAGCTGCTCGTACATGCGTACTCGCACACGCAGCATTGTACGTGACAGCCGTCAGCCTATTCGTACATTAAATTTACTTAACAATCCGCGACCCGAAGTAGAGACAAGAATCCGTTATACAATTATAAACTTTATACGCTTTATCTCCACCGAATGACTGCGCATTCGCGCCGCTCTCGGTCCATAGCGAGCAGCCCGTTGAGGTTAAGCTAGGCACATATCGTGAGAGGGGCGATAAGTTGACAGAAGCCAAGAAATGATTTTTAAATGATTTTAACATTGGTAGTAAATACATATCACTTTCTTTCATTGCATATCTTAATATTTTACATCAATTATCGAAAATGTTTGAAATTGCCGACATAAAAGTATTCAGAGCTTTTATGTTAATCATCAAAAACCCTATATTCGAAAAAAAACCCTTTATCTAATATTTTAGCCAATCTGATTGTATTAAAGTTCCAAATGAGAATTAAATAACGCTTTCTTTAAAATAATTTGTATAACAGTAACTTGCAAAAATTTAACAGTTTTATAAAATATGGTTTCAGAGAAGTAACAACGGTCAATCACTTAATTATCATTTTAATCTCTAATGCGCTGTGAGTTACTAAACCCATTTTTTATCGAAACTAATGCAAATTATCAACGTAACGTATATAATCAACGTAGTTAGAGTAACAGCCGGTGATCTAAACGCTTCATGACAAACTCTGTCAAAACAACTACAGACACACTAAAAATATTTATTGAAAAAAATTAAGGGTGTAAAAAGGTAAAGATAATGGTTTTTAAACTATAAAACCCATGGGACAAATTGACGACGTTTATATCAGATTTCATGGGCACAAGGGCAACTTATACGATCGTAAAAAAATTACCCATCAAAAAACCTTAATCAAGTATCTTAAGTTTACCATATAAAGTCTTCATATTGGTTGTTTCGGCCCTTGGGGAAAAGACATTTAACGTGATAAAGAAATATTTTAAATACTATCTTGGCCCTAAAGTGTAACTGTACGAAGCTGAGGAAGGTTGCTAGTATTATAATAATTCTAATTAGTAACTTGTATTATTAATAGGTAGTAGCGATCAATGGATATCCTTCTCTCTACTTATTAGACGGAGTACGGAGTGAGCGTGTCATTTATGTTTTTGCTCCATATTTACTCCGCTTATGGAGATTCTGCGTGAAGGCTTTTGTGTCAGAACTATACACGTTGTGTAAATACATAAATTAGTACGTTTATATAAATTGAGGATGCGTTCTCCTTATGTTTATGAACACGTCGTATTTAGATAAAGCTTATCTAATAAATAACCGCCGTTTTTCAGTGACATCTTCATGTAACTTATTTAGTATTTTAATTCCACGTAAGCTTTATTAAAGTTTAGGTTCTTAACAGTGATTATACGAAGTATAATGACTGTTAATTACCTATTGTTAATTAATTTTGAAGCCTGAAATAAAATAATAATTAATGGATAGAAAAATGTGAGCAAAGAGAAACAAGTAAAATAATTATAACTGTGTTTAAAATATGTATATTATATACAATATATGCGTACAGTTTTTGATATGGACTTTTTCCGCTATGAACTTAATAAAATGGTTCATTGCATGGAGTTTATTTTAATTATCAAATATATGTATACCTTTACATCAATAAACAAAAAAATAGATTGCTCACTCTCAATGAGGCAAATTAATATATTTTCATCCTCATTCTCAATTTCTATCCACTCACTGTATTTCAATGACCTTTATTAATAGGATTATCGTTTACCACTTAGCTAAAATAACAACATGACAATGTTAGCTGCTCTATAAGCTGCACATTCTATTCGTCTAACTAAAATACTTCATTTCTCATAAGTCGATAAACTAGGTGTATACAACTTTGAAACGGTGATACAAAGAACCACTCTTTTTCTTCACGTCTGATAAAAAAGAAGTACAGATCAGCAAACAAATATTGTTGTCTTTTATGTAAATATCACAGAAAATTACTAGCTCGTGGCCAATATTAGTGAATTAAATGGATCAATAATTTATTTACCAAATTGATGCCAATATATGTTCAAAAACACGACAAAAATCCTTTAGACAAATTTGTTAAATTTAATCAAGTACCAAATCTAGGCACCAAGGTAAGACCTAAAAATACACTGGTATAAACTTAATAACTTTGATGACATTAAGATAGCTGGATTATACCAAATCGCTTTAAATTTTGTTTTGATTGTTAGTTAAAAACTCTTACGTATGATGTCTTTTATCATTTTTGCACAAAGAGAATATATGTTAACTTTGTGGGAAAGACAAACTTTGAAAGTGACACAAATGATATTTTACGAATATTTTTCTTTTTTTAAATTTGTTTTTGTATTGCTGATATGGCTACGTCCCATTGTTAAAAATATTTGTAATAATTATGTGATTTATATCGAAGTCCGTTTATTTTTAATCTTTGCAACAAAAGAAGTAGTTTGTTCTATAATATTTCGATGAGAATGTTTACTTAACAAAAACAAAATTTAATTATAAAGCGATATAAGGAACAAAAAACATTATATAAAATGTAAATAAAAGTATAGTTACGATAATGTTGGGGAAAAAAATGGGTAAGAGAAAAGTTGGGGACATGTAATTATGTGCTAGGACAAGTTATACGTAATGGAGATTGATGTTTAATAAACATGCTTGGAACTTTTTCAAAAATGAAATCAAATTAAAAGAATACTACTTTTGTAATAAAATAAAATTAGGTTAAAATGGCAATAAAATTTATAAAATTTGTTTCTCTATTTCGTCGAATCATAATATTAAAACTAATTTTATTTGCATGGTAATGGTTAAAAAGCTACTAATTCATTTGAATAGCTGAAGAGATATACCAGGAGAGTATTTTTTTAAAATTATTAGTTAAATTTATATTAAATTAACTAAACCTTTCATACAAATACTGTTTTGAATTTTCCTACGTTTTATTAATTTTTTTAATTTCATCTAAACGTTAGTATTCAAAAAGGGGTCAACGAAAATTACGGAACGAAAGTATTTTCCAAGGAAATGTTAATGCGTACGTACATACATTCATATATATACCCACACTCATATATTATTGTGCTTATTCCCATTTCATTTGAAAGCAGTTTTGTTCTCTAGTTGCGTTAAATTCCTCCCGAATGATAATTTTAAAGAAAATACAAATTTGTCCAACTTTCTTTATACCAGACACCAAAATTAACTTCGAATTAAGGTTCGAAACGTTCTAGATCGCCCTTTTAATTATTTAGCTAATATATATATATATATATATATGTATATGTATATGTGTATATATATATATATATATATATATATATGTATATGTATATATATATATATATATATATATATATATATTTATAAATATATATATATATATTAAATAATTTTATTTAAGCATCTTTAAAACCGTAATGTATTATTAATGCTAGCAAACAAAAAAAACTAAAAATTTGTTTTTCGTTGAACATACACATATTATTTCAAAAATATTAGGGTGAACTTTTTTGAGATTTCAAGTAGATCTTATATATAAATGAATTATCCAGAATCTCGTAACTACTTAAATTTCTCTTAATTTGATGTTATCCGTTTAATCTTTATAAAGTCTTTGTTATTTACATGGGACCTATGTGAAACCATTTCCTTAAACCAAAAAAAAATTGGTCAATGCATCCCCGAGTTACGACTGTACTGTGTGACTGTGTATGAAAAAAATCACGTACGTCGTATTGATGACTTCTTCCTTTTTTCAAGTTGGCCAAAATTATCAGTGACTATAATAAAAACAAAAATAAGATAGAAAAACTACAATACTTTCGTTGTCGGAATAATCTCGTTTTTTTTTAATAATAGAGTTGCTACAAAAAAAAGTTTAAACGACATATGAAAACGAAGGGACTTTTTTTCTCTTGTGCATTATGGTACCTCTCAAAATTTTAATTCCTAAATTTTGAAAATAAATATAATTAATATCACTGAATAAATATTGTATGGGCGTAGTTGCCGTTACTTTTAGGGATTTAATATGTACACTACTTAGATTTTCATTATCATAGTATTAGTTTGTACATGAAGTCCGAAATTTTAAGTCTTTTGTTTTTAGTTTTTATGCAACTTTATATAACGAAATTAAATATACGGTTATCTAAAACGATAATAAAGAGAAACAGAATAATGTTATTGTAAAAAAGCGTATTTTCAAAATTTAGCGCATTTTCGCAAAATTTTTTGGAAAACGAATACAGCACACGGATTAACTTGATTACCTAAATTATAATCTCATTGTTATATATATGCGCATTCACCGATAAATACTGCAACGAATCTAAGCCTTATTTATAATTAATTTTTTTAAAATGACAAACTTCGTGCCCATATTTTTCTGTCATTCGTATTTATGGAGATTTATTATTAAAACAAATGTGCATAACCGTGTATACATAATTCCAAGCTCATCAACCACCGCATAACTTATTTGACTTCCGTATGAAATGGCCATGTAGACTTCAAAATTAACACTGGATTAAGAAATCAAGATTAATCCCCGCTTCCCTTCTAACAAACAACATTCCGACATATAAACACCTATTCATGCCAATATTGATATATAAGTGTAAACAACGTCGCTTAATACCGTTAAAGGCAGTCTAGTCTACCCGTAACATTTCCTCCACCGCAATTTACACAGCGCTGCAAAGACCCAGCCTCCTTCCGCTGACAAGCGGCGAGCTAACGCAATTACATAAGGGGTAATTGGCTACTACTAGTAATTATTACCTCTGACATTACCTGAATAGTTAATAAGAAAATATATTATCCTTTGTATTAATTATTAAAAATAACAATATTAACTTATTATGTAGACATATATCATAATAACGTATAAAACTTTGAATAGCAATGCAGGAAAAGCTTATTAAGTTCAAATAATATTCATAACTTGAGTACTTCGTACACACTCAGGTACGTGTAGACATTTAATATTACATAATATATTTATTTAATTATCTAACTTTATAATGAATACTGTTTTGCACCAGGTAAATGTATCTCCTAATATATATTTTACATGCCTAAAAATATCGTAAATTTCATAGGAAACTAACCTACTTAAGATCAGTGTTATAATATTAGCTTTAAGTTAAATTATAGGAAAATTTACATCAACTCTGTTTTTTTCACAATTTTGACTAGAGGAGTTTCAGTTATTTTTGTCAACTTTTCATGCGCGGCTTGTCAATAATTTTCTAAAATAAAATCAGATTATAATTGGAAACAATAAGTCTTTGAACCAAAACGAATGGACCAAACCTCTCATAAACTTATAATTTTGTTTGTTTTACTAGGTATTACCAAACCAATAAAGTTTTGGTCTATTGTATGATGTTCACTTGAATGTTAAAGTCTTTGCCATCATATATACGTAGTAGCATACATATACATTACTATGTACATGTAAATTGACATAGATTTTGATGTAATTCGTACCTATCCGCTAACATTTTGATTAAATACATCTTGCTTTGCTTACTGTCATTAATACTCTCCTGGATGCTAATGCGAAACTTTCAACGTTTTGATGAAAGTATATACTGTGTGTCACCATATATTTTAATTTTTAAATATACTAAAGTTTTTAAGGAACCCAGGTATTGTGGATACTACAAGAATTTAATAAGATTTTTTAAAATATTCACAAAGTATCCGTAATTTACCAATTTTCACGAAGATAAAATGTAGCTCACATAAAAATCCTTTTTGTGAGGAAGCATTTAATGAATAAAACGTTCTACAGCATCAAATTTATAAAGCCATTAACAGCATCAAAATAAATAAAAACTCCTACACCACCAAATTAAAAAAAACCCACACAGCATTAAATTATCCAAAACTCCTACAGCATCAAACTAATTAAAGACTCCTA
The DNA here is from genome assembly GCA_039881145.1 of Druceiella hillmani. Classification (NCBI taxonomy): domain Eukaryota; kingdom Metazoa; phylum Arthropoda; class Insecta; order Lepidoptera; family Hepialidae; genus Druceiella; species Druceiella hillmani. The sequence goes on from JAYKKI010000002.1 coordinate 25,771,716, forward strand.
ACATATTCCGCTGACTTTTTCGGAACACGAATTATATGATATGGAAATTTTGTTGAAAACCATTGTTTATTCTACCATAATATTTGCCTATTCAGATACCTGAAGAATACTTTATCAACTGATGTATTATTGTTTTAGACAAGTAAACATAAATTTTGTGGAATTTATGAGTTTTTGTTAAGTTGACAAGCGATTATATTTTTCAAAACACATTTACATTTTACTAAGGGTTATCTTTATTAATCCCATATCAAAAAAGTCAATAAATAAATTTCTGATAAAAGGTTAGAAACTAAAATACTGATTATCAAATTTTTGTCAATATTTTTATATAAATTCATTACGGGAAAAACTAAACGGAGTGTGAATTTTCAATAATTGTTTTATTACGTTAGTTGTTTATTTGTTGAAATTCCTCTTAAACATTATTCAATCATTTTTAATAAAATTTTCATTCACTATCACTTTAAAGTTTGTAATAATATATAAAATAATCATAATTGTATCGCACTAGCAGGAGTCTGAGCAAGTATTTTTTAAATCTAGAAAGTTACTCGAAACTATCCCATATGTCTGCACATTTTAGTATCTTTACCTAATCAAATAAAATATTTGGTAAAATAAACCCAGGTTACAATGTTTGACCACATTACGTAAGCTAAATAATTAGCCTAAAAAACTTAGTTACTAAAGTTTTACATATGTTACGAAATCGCAAGCCAAAGTTTTTTCCTCTTAAAAAAAGTTATGTTTAGTTAGAAATAAATTATATTTCATTCTATGGAAGATGGAAATATCTACGAGAAAATTATAAATATTAATATAGGCTATCACAATGATTGTTAATAAATTTTAGACTCAGTTTACGTAGCGAAAAACTTATTCAAAATTGCTTAACAAAGACATTAAAGTGGATTTGTGGTTAAAGGAAATTCGTCAAGTATTGTTACAAATTTCGAATATTTCTATATAATTAATTAACAATATTTTATTTCTTATATATAAAACAGAAAAAATAAGGCTATATATGAAATTGTAAAGTAATAAACAAACATGCCAAAAGAAAATTATAAGTGCACATGTTATGTCCTTCTTTATTTTGGAAATACTTGTATAATTAAAATTTTATATGAACTGCATTGATTAAACGTAGAAGATTTTTAGTAAATTTTTAAATTTCAAATTTGAGCTACGAATAGTGAATATATTTGGCGTTAATTTTGTAGAAATTCATTATTCACAATTAAATGAAACTACGTGATGTAGTATTATTTCTACTTTCTTTAATTTCTTTACCACGACCTAGGTTTCCTTGTATTACAACATCTTCAGGTGGGATAATATCCCACATAACTTAAAGTTTAAACCCTCCAGTACAATTCCTTATATTTTGTATTTAACAGCTAATAACATTACACGACATTATTTAAGATCAACTAAATGTAAACTATTAGGTGCAAATTCGCCAGCCCAAATTGTAACAAAACTACTTAAAAAATAAATTTTAATTTTAAAAAAAAGTTAAACGAAATTAGTAAGTATACATAAAACTACATGCAAAATTTTGTACATTGCGAGCGTATCGCCATATTATTATTTGATTATATTTCATGTATGATCCTTTATATATGAGTGGTTGTCCCAATAACTTTTTGTTTTATAACCTACCCCCTTAATCACTTAATTTTTATTCACAACTTAATGAAACTACGTGATGTAATATTATTTCTATTTTATTTAAATTCTTGACCACAAACTAGCTTTCGCTGTATGACAACATCTTGAGGCAAGCAATTTTTAAAGATTTGTGAATTTCTACAAAATTGACGCCACATATATTCAAGACCTCCATAATATTAGAGGAAATACGAATATCAAATTTCTTAACCTAACAAATAAGCTAGGCAATAATGAACATTCGCAATGTAATTTTCATTTGATATAGAGCCATATAAATAGATGTACTAACAGGAAACGTTTTGAAAAAAAAAACATTTGTTTTGACGTGTTCCTATTGCTAATAGAGTATTGCAATAAACAGATGCCGTGACGAAACACTTTTCATGATAAAATATCGAGGGTATATGCAAAGTTTTGCTATTATTTTATTATATTCGGGATAATAAGATATTGCAAGCTCTTTGAAATTTCAACAAAATTACTTTTCTCGTAGTAAATACTTGTAGTTTATAAAAAGATTCCTTTAGAGTAATTTTGAGCAAAACGAAAGGCTCGTAAGTTCTTAGAGTATTACACAATTGCCCACTGTTCCTATTATAAAACGAAGGCATAAGACAGATTGATCTACTATAGAGATAAAATACAGATTCAACTGGAATCCTGACAGTACGATGCTGTCTTGATTACGTCTCGAATTCTAATACATTTCTGGTGAAATGCTGTTGTAGATTTCCCCAAAAATGTATTAATTGTAACAATATAGTACAGCATTTCCCCAACAATTATTGTGCCTTAAAAGGCAATAACTTATATATTGTTCTGTTTTAAGTTTAATGTTGCAAAATCCAAATTCCTCGCCAACTAAAAAAAAATTGATGAATTGTTAATTACAAAATGCAAATTGAATTTAAAAGGGAAGTTTAATGAAAAGCAAGTGAAATATGAAGTTATTATACACACCTACATCGATTATACTACTTAGATAATATACATATATATTTTAGTAATTGCAAATTATTTCTAATTTAAATGAAAATTTGCCCTCATTCAAAAAAATAGGAACTACTTTGGCCTATAATCCTGAAAAAAACAGGACACAGGTTTTAAATATTATACCTACAACTTTTGATCTTAAGATCTCTTCATGTTTTTTAAAATTAATGGTGTATCTATCGTTTTTGCTTAATTGGACATTCAGGGTAATTTAATATATTATTTAAATTATAATATACATCAGGTTTTCCCTACTCACCCTTATTTTCAGTAAACACGCTACCATCTCAAAGGGGTCCTAAATGAGAATAATCGTAACCGTGAAACTTAGAATCGTTCTACGCAAATATAGTATACGTAATAAGAAGAAGAGAAGAAGACCCTTCCCTCTACTGCAAACTCCACCATGTAGATATGTGAACTCTATTGAAATAAAAATTAAGTAATAAAAATTATGTGCTTATCAACAATACTATGCTCGAAAACAATTTAAACCTGACCTTGCTTAACGCGATCCAAATTTTCCTAACACAACATCCAACTTAACCAATTCTAGCTCAACATGACCTAACCTAACCTTACCCAGTCTAATCCAACCTAATTTACCCTAATCTAATATAACCCAACACTAATCGGAACCATCACAACCTACCCTAATCTAATCTAACCCAAACTAACCTTAATATAATTTATGTTAAATTTGGGCAATAGTGCTGTTCAGTTAAAAAATTGACTGGACTTATATAATTTTATATGGAAGACGGTTTACCCGATTTATATGAAAGTTTAGCCGTCTTATAACTAGCAATTACATATAATTACAAATTATTAATAAAACTATATATTTTATATACGTTGTACATTAGATTGGTTACATTGTTTAAAATTGTACGGTAATGTTAAGCAATAACGATTTAAGGGAATGTAGGCCAAATGCGTTTAGCGTGGTGTTGGCCTAACCAATTTAAACCATTATATCTGCATCAAAGTAATGTTTGAAATAATTGTATGTGATAAACAAACCTACAAAACTTCCAAAATGGATGTAGCTAATTTATTATGTACTGTCGATTAAATTATTTTTGTTTTACAATATTGAGCTTTGCAGTTCTGTAATCAACTAAATACAAAAAAATGACTATTGTTTAGCATAATGTTAACTAAACTTAATGTTAACTAGCTATACATAATTATAAAAAGAAAAAAAAAGAAAACTAAGCCAGGTTCTTTTTTGCAAAAATTAGGGATGGGCACTTAATTGAAGATACACTATAAATTTTTCCAAATATGAATAGCATAGCTACCATGATAGATCCTCATGATAGAGCAATTATATTAATATTCTGAAAATGTTGGCATGCGCCCAATAATTTAGTCAGTGACTAATTTCAAACTTTGATACATAAATCTTGATGCTTGAAGTGTACTGCCGTTTACTATTTTTAAATTTATATTTTGAGTCTCAATCAAAGACTATGTTGGTGAATTCCGGGTTCTAACTCCTCGGTTACGATGCCAAAGGTTTATGGCTCCCTTAATCTCTGAAACTTGAGGATCTATTGTTTTTAAAATTATATTGTGGGTCTCAAGCAGACCCTGTAATTAAACTCCTAATTTTAACTCCCAGTCTGCCGAAACCTTTTAATTTAATAGTCTGCTGTTTTAAAATTAGTATTGTGGCTCTCGACCAGGGACCCTGTTACTAAACTTCCGATTTCAACTACTCAGTCGTGATTTTGTGGAGTACTACCCGCTTAAATCATGAAATTTGAATGACCACAGTTTTATAATTAGTGTTGTGCCTTTTAAGCATAGATTCTCATTAAATTCCGGATTCCGACTCCTCAGTTCTAACACTCCAAGTGTGCTAACTATTTTCACTATGAGCTTTAAGTGTCTACTCTTTTAATTTGTAAGGGTCAATCAGAAATTATATCATGATATATATTTTTAAAGTAGTCTTCCATAAAAAATTACTTTAATTTGATACTCAGTTTAATATGGCTTAAATGTAATTTTTATGTTTCCTTAAACACATGACGGTTAATGGGCGCCAAACTATGTTTCAACATAGCTTATGACATTTTGAATTTTAGGTGAATCCGGCGACACTTCATATCCCAAAATCGACCTAGTGTTTTGCTTAAAATTTAACTTCATATTAAGATTCTAAACCCACACACATATACACACACACACACCCATACACGCACGCATGCACGAACGCACGCACGCACACAAACACACACACACACACACACACACACACACATATATATATATATATATATACATCAATATTAAAATATTATCTCTACATAAATTTAAAGTATGGCATATTTAGTGTGGCATAGTTCAACATTACGAATGCAATTAATAGGAGTATATTCATAAAAAAACTCCCGTTATTTATAAAGACTTGTCAGTGGGTTCAAACTCAAGAATTTCAATATTTGGTATAGCAAGTGCTGGAGTACTAATTAAACCTTATTTTTTCTTACATTAAAAACAGATTTCCCGAGAAAAACTAGAAAGTATACACAGTCGCTATATCTCGTTATCAACGCCCACAAACAGTTGAATGTATAATGTAATCCAGTATGTGAAACTAGTTGTCATATATTTCTTCTTTTTTTAGACAATACTTCCAATAATGTAACGATAATTGATCGTTAATTCAATTGATGCTAAGATTGTACTTCAACACAACTAATAGTCTGCCTTACCTTCGCGAAAACTACAACACGACTATCAGACAAAAATAGGAATACACAAACACCGCAAACTCACTGTCTAATTACACGGAGTTTGCGGTACGTAAATAAAAATCTAATGAATGGAACAAAAAACAATCGGTTGAATGAAAATAAAAGACCAGACCCCGATGACGGACAAAATTTTCGTACATTTGCTAACGACCTCGCAAGAGCCCGCTTTCGCACGCTGGTGAACGTGACTCGAAGCATGTTTGACTTCGGCGTCGAAATATGGAATGAAGTTTAATACTAGCACTCTATAAATTGAATACATGACTAAAGTTCGGAGATACATTAGCGATACGTTTGGATACGTCCTTGATATTGAATGTTAATGCCGATGCGTTTGCTTATCGTATCGATAGATATTAAAATTGATGAAGAGAAGTTCGTTTCTACTTTTTAATTTACGAGAATAAAAACTCTTTGAATGCTTTCTTTTTCCATCATTAAAATGTTCTAAGCAATAAAATGAGTGTAATAAGCATACATAATTTAAAATAAATTATTAAATGTGAAGCTGCTTCGTTCATCCCTTCGTTCATAGAATGGATGAACGAAGCAGCTTTACCCTTTTAATGATACCGCACATAATAGAAGTATTTAAACCGGTGATTAACCGTGAAGAAAATGTTAAAAATACTTAGTATGGCTTTCATAGAATGACATTATCTGGCGACTAAATAAACATATCAAAATTACATATCCATACATCTACTTAGCATGTTATAGCTCACTGTAAATTACTCGTATTATTGTGTAGTCTATTTAGTCTAAAATTCATATTTTTTTAAATTTTATGTTAGATAGAGAAATGCCTTTATTCCAAGAGCCGCAAAGGATAAAAAAATAGTTAAAAATACTTATAGTACATAATTAAATGAAAGAACGGATAAACGAAACAGCTTCACATTTAAAATTCCATTTCAAATTATGGAAGTTTAAATATTATTGCAAAAAATAACAAATATTGGTTTGCAAAGAAAACCAAGCATTTGCTGTTGACATAAATACTTAATTTTATTCAAAATTTATATTCTATAAAAACGAAAGACCAACTATATAAGTGTGGGAAGAAATATATGTAAGTGAAAATAGGAGGATTTTTTTTCTACAAAGCGTAAAGTTAAAACACTCTAGAAGAATTGCCTATACCTTGTATCTAATAGCTGATAACTTTGTTTAAAATTATCAAAATGTAAGCTGTTAACTACGGATTAAGTCGCTTTGATTGTAATATTTCTTTTTTTAAAAAACCAAATTCAAAAAAATGTCTATTAATATAGAAAATAACACACAGAATTTTGTACATTGCGAGAATATCACTATAATGATATTCCATTATGTTTCACGTATGATTCTTTCAGATGGGCCGTGATCTCTAAAAATTTTCATTTCACAGCTTAGTTCCTTGATATTTGAAGAAATACGTCGTGTACGAAAAACGTCACACGTGTTAGCCTAAAGAATAAGCTAAGTAATAATGAAAGCTTACTGTGTAATTTTTATTTGATATAAAGCTATATTAACAGATATACTACGAGAAAACGATTTGAAAAAGCTTTTGTTCTGTTATCTTCTTATTGCCAATAGAATATTTTGATAAAGAGATGCCATAACAAAACACTTTTCACGGTAAAATTATTGAGGATATAGACAGACCTTCATTACGATTTTATTATATGGAAGAAAATAAAGCACTGAGAGATCCATGAAATTTTATACGTTCTGATGAATTAAATGAGAAAATAATTCTGACAGGAAAAAAAATTGCTTTTCTCGTAATAAACTTAAGGCATTTAGGAATATTTCTTTAGACTGATTGCAAGCGAAAAGAAAGCCTCCTAAGTTCTTTGAGTGCTACACAATCGGCCGCAGTTCCTATTGTATAGCGAGGATACAATACCGATTGAACTGGAACTCTAACAATACGATGCGGTCTTGATTACGTCCTGAATTCTGAGAAATTTCTGGAGAAATACTTTTGTATTTAATACTCCACTACAGCATATCCCAGCAAGGAATATATAAATATATTGCTATGATTTAAATTTAATGTAACAAAATTTCAATTCCTTGTTAATCAAGAAAACAATTGATGAATCATTAATTACAAAATATAAATTGAATTTCTAAACTATAGTTGAAAGGAAAATAATTGAAATATCAAACTGTTTTACACGTCTACGTCTAATATATTACTTTGCTAATATAGATATACTAAAGTCATCACATATTATTACTCATTTAAATAAAAATGAACCCTCATTAAACAAAAATTAAATAGAGTAACGGGAACCACTTATTTATTTTTCTTCCTTTTTTCAAAAGGGATGGCATACAGGTTTCAAATATAAAACCTTAAATTTTTTTGAGATGTTTTTACGTACTTTAAAATTAATAGTGTACCAATCTCTTCACTTTACTAGACTCTGAAAACTTCTTTTTTTATTTATTTCTTTAAAAGAAATAAATAAAAAAACTTTCTTGTTTATTTATTTCTTTAAAAGAAAAATTATTCGAAAAATCGGAAAAAAATATGTAATATATCCTGTAAAGTAACCTAAAGACCTATGTTAATTTTACCTCTTTATCTAATTACTTTTTGAGATATGTCTCTTTGAATAATATTTATTCCTAGGGTTATTTTTTCCCATGTCTCAAGGTCCAAGCAGAATACTACCGGGAAGCCTATATAAATCGGGTTTATACATCAAGTCAATATTAAAATATAAGTTTTGATGTAGGTTCCCATTTGGAAACTGACTCGTCACACTTATCCGGCTAAACCTTTTAGTAAAAGTTTGCCTGTGGAAATGGGAGATATACTGTAGAATTTTCTTCCTGACACTTTCTTCGTCAATATTGTTTAGAGCGAAAAACTAGCGTAGCATCAAGCAACACATACATAACGATTGGTGAAGATATGCCCTCTTACGACACAGCCAAGCACCGGTTTCAAAGGTTCAGTGAAGGAAATTTTGACCTGTCAGAAAACTTCATGTACAATTGATTTAGAAAAATTTAAAAGCCTTATTGAAACAGAACCCAGATTAAATTCAGGAGATGAAAAATGGGTGGCTTATTTTAATTTTTAGCATAAACTTCGATGGCTAGGAGCTGGAGAAAAAGGTGTGCCTAGACAAAAATATAATATTTGACGAAAGGTATTTTGAATACGTGATGAAGTTATTCATTGGAAACTCTTTCAAGCTATTAGTAATATTACATCTAAGATTTATTGTGAACAATTGAGCAGCCACCGCTAACCTTCCTTCGAATCAAAGCAAAGTTTATTTTTTACGTGACAATGCTCCACCCCACGTAGCAAAATAACACGAGTAAGCGAAGCCATCATAATTGTACCCGAAAGCAAACAAAATTTGTTAGCAATAACATCGCCACGCCGGAAAGGACAACGGTTATCAGTTACGAATAATAAATTCATTTTTACATTGTTTTTGATTAAGTCGATAACAAAGTTCGGCCACATAGACGATAGTTATCAACTGCGAGGAACCCATTAATTTTTAAATGACGACAACGCCACCCGCCTCAAAGGACAACGGTCATCAGCTCATAACTAACAAAATTCAAGACGAAAATATTAGAAATAACGCTACCAAAAGGACAGCGATTATCAGCTACAAGCAAGCTATTAATTATAATATGTTATTTTTAAATATACTTATACGTATGAGATAATCCGTCTTTGTATGGAAACTGATAAAAAAGACCTGCGTGCTTTGACTCTTGGTTAGTCAGCTCTAATAACTGTAATACACAATAAGTGTACCGCATTTTTAAAGAATACATTTATTTTAAATCAACTATCGCCTCATATCCATTAATTGAAGAACTACTTTCACTTGGATGGAGTATACTACTTCACCCTCCATACTCTCTAGGTCGGTCGTTAACTAATTACCATCTGTTCTCTCTGTCTAATAATTTATGTGATAGAAAATTTAAAGACGAAAATCAAAAATAGATACCGATATTGCATATATAATTAACGATGGATTTTATCTACTACATATAAAACATTTGAAAAGTTTGTGTACAAAGATGACGGGTGTATAAGTTGCTACCCTAATATTTATTTGTAACCTTTGTTTTTGAAACATTGTTGAATAAAAAATTTTAACCAAATTTTAGTTAAATCTAAGAGGCATACTACCTGTGTCCACCCTGAGACTTAAGAATCTACGATTTTTAAATAGAATTATCAATCTCAAGCAGAAATTCTGCCATTGAACTTCGGATTCCAACTCCTCGATACTGATTCTACAGGTGTACTACCTACCTAAATTGTAAGACTAGAGGATCTCCTATTTTTAAAATAGTATTTCGGGTCTCAAGAAAAGAATATATAATTAATTATCGGGTTCATACTACACCATCGTCGTACTGCGCGGGTAAGGCATGCCGAAATCGTAAGGTTTTAAGAACTATTGTGTTTAAAGAAGTGTTTTGGTTCTCAATCAGAGATTGTCATTGAACTCCAGATTTTCATTCTATATTAACGTATACCTCCTGTATTAATCAATCGATTTGGATGATTATTTCTATTTGAATGCTCCAGTAAAAGATCATAAAATATTGCTTAGAAGAATTGAAGGAATATTCAAGAATTTGCAGTATTTTCAAATTTTTTTTCCGTAACTGTAAATTTTACCTTGTTAATATTGAAAACTTTATTTGATTTCGTACAGGCAGATTTATGTAATATATGTATATATATATATATATATATATACATATATATATATATATATATATACATATATATATATATAAATATATATATATATATATATATATATTTGTATATTTATATAATATGGACTTTGCCTAGCCAGCAATTAAACTCTCCTAATTTACTCTGATTTAACATGATGATAATTGAACTTGAAACTCTTCTATCTTGAATAAAATTTAACTCCCAAATCTAATAAATTAGCCATTTAATAGAAAAGCTTTTGGTAACACTGAATATTCTCTTACATTATTCTTAAGTTATACCCTTCTATTCATTTGACTACCATTTTGACATCACAATTATATTCTTCCCGTTGATAATTGAAAAAACTTTATCGATTTAAAAAAAAACGATACCTATATCATTTAAAAGAACTGTAAATTGAATCGTCCAAGTTTCATATTCCAGCCATAATCACTTCCATTCATGCGAAGTATAAACTACATGAAATCTTAAAACTATATCTACATGGAGGTTTCTCTTGTGTATATCTGGCTTAATTTAAAAAAATTAGGAGAAATGGAAGTTATAAATAGAACAAAAACTTATCTCGCGGAGATGTATCAATAAGCTTTAATACCTTATTAACTAAGAGATGTTTGGTAAAGGACTCATTTTCACTAAAATGCACCTGAAAATGTAAAAAAACCATTCACTTTCCCATATTTCTGAAAACTAAGAGAATTATCAAAATTGTGTTATATAACAATTTGCAGTAAATTTAATTTTCTTTAGAAAATATATTATGTAAACATTTAGAAACACGACAAATTCAGAAAAAAAAACAATTCACGATAATATTCTAAATATATTAACTTTGAAATGTCGTCTTCTAAAGTCACGTAATAATAGAATTATCCACTTTATCACAGTATTCTACTCAGTCGATTATAATTATGATACATTTTTTATTCAGGCAATGGAGTTTCTTTTAGTATGGATGTTACTATAAACATGCATATTAAAAAAAAGTACATCGGCAAACGTGGTAAACAATCTCAAACAAGCTTCAAAACACAACTTTGTTCCTGAAATATTAAATTAATTATTTTTTAGTATCATCGGTTATAGTTTAGTAGTAGCAAGCAATAAGTACTTAATAAATTTTTCAAAATATTCTTCAAAGTTATTTATCACTTAATGTTCCGTTCCGCTAATTGTGCGATGTTTTAAAACTTCAACAAAATTTACATATCGGCTAACCAAAAAGGGCTCACAAATCGTATAGGATTGTTTTCAAGATAAATAATTTTATGAAAAATGCAATTAAGATATTATCTATCCACTTAGTTGAAACTTTATTCTACTATTTTAATTGGCATACAACCAGTTTTAATAATTACAAAAGAAAATACTTAACGAGGGTTTGACGGTTAAAGTGTTCCAAGGTTTTTGCCACAGGAATCTAATGTTTAAAATCTAATGTAACATAACTACACAGGGACAAAAACTAATCCTTCAAACATTAGTTCAGGTCAAAAACTCATCCTAATTACGTTTTTCCGCTAAACACAGTATCCTCACTTCTATTTTTGTAAATTTTCCGTAAGCTGTAAACCAAAAGCAATATACCCGCACATATACAATCCCGACTAAGAGGTCAACAATTTCCGCCCCTATCCTCAGTTGTATTCGACGTTGGTGGAGCGTGTTCATTATCTGTAATTAATTTTATCTTCCACGAGCGTGATAGGTTATTATCAAACGATCGCTCCGCCTCAGTCCCTTCCACTTCCCTCGATTCTGCCTTCGTTATTTATATTTGTTCAAACTGTTTCTTTACGTGATTTAGGTACCTATTGTTATTTTTTAAGAAATAGTATTAGACATCACTAGTGTTGAAATGAGAATTGAAATAATTATTAGAGAAGTATATGTAGTATCGTTTGATTTATTTAAGCCTATTTTAAATTATCAAGGTTTTCATGTAACTAAGTAGTCACACGACGAGATTCGTGATATTCTTTGCGTAAATCATCAGTTATTTAAGAAGATATTACGGCAGTAATAAACGAATAGACAGACACGAGTGATTTCGCAAAAGTACTGTTATGCCCTTTAAGCTACGGAGCCCTAAACAAATTTTCCTCACAAAACGTTTCTCTTCTCCGGTTTGGGTGTTCTCTCTTTTGAATTTTTGATTTACGTTTTGTCCCCCCTTATGTGAAGTGAAATAATGTATGCTTGATAACTATAAATAAGTTTCATTTCTGTTTTCGTTTAGATAAAGATGCCTGTTATATACTTGTAAAAAATAATATTTAATATTTGCAAAAAGTTAACAATACATTTGTTAACTTTAAATGCACTCTTAAATTTCAATTAGTATTCTTTATTTAATTATATATTATATTTATTTGCACAGATGAATAATTTTACTAAATTAAAATAAGCTATAAAACTCGCAGTCACATTATTCATATGAAAATATTCACAAAAATAAATTAAACTTAAATAAATTAACCGATATGGAATTTCACGCACCATTTTATGCTCTTGTGAAAATTTCAGAAGGATCTAGGTGAATCAAGGTGAAAATTTCAGAAGGATCTATGAATGTATTAAACTCATTATGGCTAATTTTAGACGCATTTTAACACATTGTAAAACCATATTTAAAAATTAAATATTTATAGAAAATTGCATATACGTGATTTTAAAAAATGAAAAATTTAGGAGCCAAGTTCGGCCTTACGTCCGAAGATCGAAGCCAGACGCCCAGGTTACCAAAATACTTAGCAACTTAAAAGAGAAGCGAGTACAAATGTACTATATGATTACGCATTTTTAGCCAGTTATTTTTTTATGAACTATTTTCAGAAATATTATAGTAATTTAAAAGACCTAAAAATATTTACATCGATTACAAGAATTTTTAAAGCAATTAATATCAATATAATATAATAATATCAATCGCCAAATCTTTATCCACGTACAATGGGGCGAATGATTTATAACGGTTATTTTAAATTTACTTCAAACGCTAACAGATCGGGTTTAAGATACTAGAAACATATCGCCCAGAATGAAATCTTGATTAAATTGATTGTTACATATGTCATCTTCCACCTTGACATGATTTTATGAATAATAGTTATTTTTTTTCATTATCGACGTTAGATTAAAAATTTATGTACAGACAGAAATAGTATTATTTTTCTTTATCTGCTTCTTATTTCCATGTACCATTTCCTTGAATTAAAAGTCACAAAAATGGTCAATTAATTTTTTTTTGTTTTGTAGATTTATTGGTAAAGTAGTATCAGTATTTCAGTCCAGCTCCGTCTTACAGGCTTTGCAGCTAACGATTATTCGTTTAAAATTAACTTTTAATTTTTAATGTAAGAATTATAAAAACATAATAAATTTTTTTGTAATAATTTGAACTTGCAGATAAATATAATAGAGAAAAAATAAATAGAGCAACGAAACGCGTCGTATGGTCTAAAATTCTAAACTTTTGACCGTATTTTATAAATGTGTGTCAAGTATCTACATCAGTTAGGTAATTTTACAAAAGTCGTGGAGTGTTCCTTATTTTATAATATGTAAATAATTTTGAGTCAGTTTTACCCTTACCCGAGTGTATGTAGTAGAATTCTGACTTCGAGATTTATGTGGTAGATAAGGCCTAAAAATTTTATTTTAATAAAGATTTATCCTAAAAATTGTATTTGAAATCCAGGAAATTTGATAATTTTCTGCATTAAAACTTGTGCCAATAATTTGTAAGATATTAAGCTAAAATTTTAACATCAAGTTTGAAAAATAGGATTCTCCCACCTCGCGCAAAGATTAAATATTATAATTAGATGGCGTATCTCGAATATATTTACAATTTAATCTCACTCGTGGAATATGCAATTATGTAAAATGAAACTGAATCAAGAGCGAAAATGAAAAAAATATATATGGAAACTTTAATGGCATTTAAATATGTATACCTGCACACATAAATTAGAAAAAAAACAAACAATATATAAGGTAATAATTGCTTCTTTAGTTACTTCTATCAAAGACTTTTAATAAAAAATAACTGCCAACTTTTATTATGCTTAAAATCAACTTGATTTTAAAAAGAATTGTGAAAAAATTTGCCATAATATTTCTATTAGTTAGACGAACTTGTTTAAGCCAAACTTCGCAAAGTTTCATATGGCTGAATGCTATAGCTCACTTCTAGATCTAAATTGAATACAATATAAACGTAGCGACTTGGTAGAAGTTGATAGAATGGTGACAGTAACGATGGTCGCTTCAAACTTATATAAATAATCATACTTAGATGACACGTTTTCTAGATCAATGTCACAAAAACCAGTTGCATTTAAAACACTCCGTAAAAACTGCAACAAAACAATCCTGAAATATGTTTCACTTTCTCTTATTGTACGAACACTGAATAAACTATATTGAATACAGTATTTGAAAAACTGTAGATCTCACTATTTAGAAGCTAAGAATATTTAAGGAAGGTCAAAAATCGATCTTCAATCGAAATCGATGGACTTATTTCCAATCTGGGTGAAAAATATTCACTAGCTTCGTATTGTATAGTGAAACTCGTCAATTCGTTATTGTGAATCAAAAGATTATGATTAACTTAATCAAATCTTTCAAAAAAATTTAACAAATATTGTTAATTAACATATCGAGGCCAAAGTAAAAGTATGAGACAGAATGATATGAAAAATAGTGTAAGTAATTTACTAAAACAAAATCTTATATCATCAAAAGATCGTCTGAAAAATCATTTTATAAGCAAACGCCTAGTATTTGAGCTTTCGTATGCAAATCGATGTCGTAAACTGATTCACTGCATCGATACTTTTCCACGTCGTAAACTGATTCACGTACCTTGGTTATGCAAGTGGCAGAAGGAAGGAGTAGCACAATCCCTATACCTTCAACATGTAATTCTGCAAAATTAAATTAATATTTGGTAAAAATTAACCACTTTCAATGTAATACTAACTAAATTTTACTAGTAAATTTGTTTATTTATGCATATACTCGTATAAGCATTTTTAAAGACTGCACTGAAATCCCGTTTATGACAATTATGAGTAAAATACGTTGTAATATCTTTGAATTCAAATGATGTTATGCAACACGTATCTTATGAGAGTTGTTTTGAAAGTATTTTTTTCTTTTCATTTTTATATGGTTGCTAAAACATACCAATTTATCATGTATTGCGACTTGCCTTATAGAAGTTAAAACAGATTTTAATTTATTGTTCATACAAAATTTGACTTACCAATACACATAAATAAAAAAGGCTATTGAATAACCTTCCGTTTCTAGATAAATATACTTTCACTCAATCGTAGTATCTTAAAGATTTTAAGTAATAAAGTAAAGAACCAAGAAAAAAACCACAGAAAATAATAACTGTCGTCACATAAAAAATAATATATCAACAAGTACTGCAAAAAAGTAAATATCAATCTAATACAATACAAGGTTTAATAAATATGGATTAGCAAATAATAAAGTTCCACAGACCACGGTTAATTTTACGAATAAATTCAGTTTTATTGAAAACTCAAATCCACATATATTTGTATGTATTTGAAAGAAAAATGTACTGAAAGATCAATGAGGATAAAAATAAAAACGAAACTTGACAACAACATAAGGGAATCAATTAATCAAAGAAAACCGGTTTGAAATTTGCGCAGATGTCATTCGTAATTTATAGGCGTTGGTTCTAGCGCGGGATGCGACGTTGCGAACTATAGGTGTCAAGGAAATGTCGAATTGGCATCGCACGTGCCGGTCGCACGTGTTGGAGATAAGGTTCTACTCACCTACATATTTGCCTCGTAAACTAGCGAACAGACGGAGCCTGACCCGCTTGCCGCTTTCAATAGGACTTTTTTCTTAACGGCAGTTACCTTTATAGTCTTTTGATAGAAGACACAGATAACAGTATCCTTGTTGACTCATACCTAGTGGAAGGTGAAAATATTTAATTATTCCTTTAATTTGTACGAACCCACGGGCACAAAGTCGAACTTTATATCAGTCTCCTTAACTATCTTTGTTTTTTTAAGATTAAAAACCCATTCGGATGTTATAGTTTTCTGATTTTTCTTATCAACAAAACTCCAAGGGTTGTTAGTACGATGAGCTTCTAGTTTTTCATTTATACCATCCAGCTACAATTTATATTCCTCACTGTTGATTGCTTCATTACAAGTCAGGAACAATTAAGTCTATCAAATTTGCCTCAAAAAATTGATTTCTTTGTGGTTATAAAGTAATATTTGAACCACCTACAACAGTAAATAAATTGCTGGCAAACGTTTATAGGTTTCTTAGTTTTTTTGATGGAAGTATGTATCATCGCTTTTATAGTCCTGATAACTCGTATTCCTTTCAAAGTTATTTATCCTCTCTTCAGCTTCCTGATCTTTTTCAACATAGTTGAAAATTTGAGCTTTATTTGTTCTTAACTCAGGGCTTTTCTGTTTACAGAAAACAAAATTTCGTGAAGCTGTTATTCTTTTCATATGCAGATCGTACATTTTATAGTTCGTATTACCATATTCAACTAACATTATTTTACGACTTTTACGATCAAGCTGGATTTTGAATTTTTCATTTTTAATTGAATAAAATGTTGCTTTGTAAAGACGCAAACATCGCTATTTTATTGTCATAATAAATAAAAGCGTCAGTTTATTTCTTTATAATACTATAGACTTTTCTTGTCACGTCACATTCTGAATATAAGTTTTTTCTTAATTTAGGTACATAAAGAAAATTTTTCAAAACATTTAACTCCCGCTGTCCATTTACACACTTATTAATCAAAACATTTCCTTAACCAACCACTTTTTATGGTTTTTTGGCAATTCTGAAAAATTTTCGCATTTGTAAGATATATGAGCTGAGGCTATCTAATATCCATCTATTACTTTCATCACTGTCTTTTCAATCACTATTCGTTACGCTGAAGGCTTACATGTCTTTCGTTCCTTGGTTTTGTTTTTATTTAGGAGCGCGGTAATTTTTTACAAAATGACCGCATTTCCCACAACAGACAAGTTTTATTCTTTATACTTTATTTTGCCACTAATAATGCAGTTTCATTCTCTTCTTCTACATTTAAGATGGCCTCCTCACCTAATAAGCAAGCTAGTAATTTGATTTCTGTTTATTTCTTTGAATCAAATGACCAAGAGATCTGTACATGGGAGGTAGTGCACTCAATATCTTAGTTATGATTGCAATATCTCTGATATTCCTCTCCATTTTCTCTTAATTGTTTAGCCAAACTTTCAACCTTAGCTATATGTTGACCAATGCCATCTGCCGGTGACATTTTATATTGATGAAAACGTTCATGTAACATAATTTTATTCATCTTGGATTTTTGTTCATAGCTGGTCTCAAGTTAGCGCTTCGCAATTCTCTATGAGTGTTACTTGTCTAAGATCCATGGCTGGGGCCCATTTTACTTGGAATTTATATTGCATGGAATTCGTTCCATTGAATTTTTCGAGGTTCATTGTCTTTTCGAACTCCATTCCAGGTTATAATAGCACGTGTTTCTATTGCCAAGCTTTCAACTACTTTACTAGGTTACTGTTCTTTAATTATCACTCACGCAGGTCTAGACACAACCAATTCGAGTTACACTAATAGAAAATATTTCTGTAGTTTAAACAAGATTGAAAATATTTATTCAACCAAAACTAAATGTCGTCGCCGTGTTTTGTTTTGTTAATGATAAGGCTTACGGCCTTTGACGATGCGGCGCTCCGCGGAGACCCAGGTTCGATTCCCGGCCGGTCGTCGAACGTGGCTGGACTGGTGTTATCGTTGGCTGTAAGAGATTGCTGGCTATAAGAGATTGCTTTCGTAGCAATGAGTCTACCATATGTGTCAATTAGAGACATTAAAGTAGATAAATAATAAAATTGCGCAGTATCTAAATACACGACATGATAGTTCGCATCTGTAACTCTACAAAACGACACCATATGAAATATCTGGCCTAGCTACCGTAGATAAAAACAATATTGACCCTATGGCTTCCCTGTAAGGAAAATTAATCTACTCCGTCTCAACATTTTTGGTTATTTGAATTTGGATTAGCACTTGATAATAATATGCTTTGTTTGAATTATTGCGGATATAAATGGAAGATATATTTGAGTTGCGACCTATATTCAAACATATAACTGTTAAAATGTATGTGTAATGCATATTGTATTTTAGATGTTAAGACTTTTTAATTTGTTAAACAATCCTATCAATACAAGAAAAAACACATATCTGTATTGGAGCAAAGTCGTTAAAATACGATTTGTCCGAAAGCTACATTTTGGAAAGCAGTTCTTAAATAATGATGATATTGATTTGAACTGAATTGAAATTAAGAAATTAATCAATAACATTCATTCCATTTTTTTTTCAGATTTATTTTTTTAACCATAGTGGTTAGCAATCAGACCTATTAATTGCACTTTGTCTGTTAGTATACACTTCGTCTGTTAGTATACACATAAACTAACCAGCCTATCAATATATGCACTACACACTACGTACATGCAGTACATATAAATAAACTATCACTGAATTCACCTTATGAAGGTCGGTTTGATTTTGTTTCACCTAATGTAAATAATTTATGCTCAAGACCGACCTATACAGAGATAAAGACTATTATTTTACCCGTATCAAGACTCAAATCTAAATACTTTTAACATATATTACTAACAGATATAGAGATCATAGATTCTAACATATTATAATTATATTATTAACAGATATAGAAATCATAGATTCTAACATATTATAATTACTAATATATATTCTAACATATTATAATTACCAACATATATTACTAACAGATATAGAGATCATAGATTCTAACATATTATAATTACCAACATATATTCTAACATATTATAATTACCAACATATATTACTAACAGATATAGAGATCATAGATTCTAACATATTATAATTACCAACATATATTACTAACAGATATAGACATCATAGATTCTAACATATTATAATTACCAACATATATTACTAACAGGTATAGAGATCATAGATTCTAACATATTATAATTACCAACATATATTACTAACAGATATAGAGATCATAGATTCTAACATATTATAATTACCAACATATATTACTAACAGATATAGAGATCATAGATTCTAACATATTATAATTACCAACATATATTACTAACAGATATAGAGATCATAGATTCTAACATATTATAATTACCAACATATATTCTAACATATTATAATTACCAACATATATTACTAACAGATATAGAGATCATAGATTCTAACATATTATAATTACCAACATATATTACTAACAGATATAGAGATCATAGATTCTAACATATTATAATTACCAACATATATTACTAACAGATATAGAGATCATAGATTCTAACATATTATAATTACCAACATATATTCTAACATATTATAATTACCAACATATATTACTAACAGATATAGAGATCATAGATTCTAACATATTATAATTACCAATATATATTCTAACAAATTATAATTACCAACATATATTACTAACAGATATAGAGATCATAGATTCTAACATATTATAATTACCAACATATATTACTAACAGATGTAGAGATCATAGATTCTAACATATTATAATTACCAACTTTATCACCGTCGTAAACAGCAAGAAATATTCCATTGCTTTTTTCAAACCCTGAAAATAGATGCTTAGATCTAATGAACTATTCCAAATTAAAACAGTCTAAACTGTTAATTAAATAATTCAAATAACTGATTAAATGTCTTTATACAGTGTTGTTTCTCACCTACAATATGATTCATCAAGTAATATTAAATTATTATTCAAATAAGTACCGGAAGGAAACATACGAGGCGGCAGAAGAGATAGAAGGAAGTGCGTAATATAATTTTATTCCCAGGTTATCTCCTTAACTTCCGCCGAACTTATTAAACTGATTTCATTCGTCTCAAATATTCACCTCGTATATGAATTGTTTTCATCGCACTTTTCACGGTTTTATGCGGCGTTGGAAACATATTTGATTAAAAGCACAACTTAGGTGCACTGTATTATGGAGCTTCGTGTGTTAATGCGCAATGTGAATTCAAATTTACTGGGTGGATGTTATATTTTTATCTTCCTATATATGTATGTATATGTACATATATATGTGTATATGTATACATATATATATATATATATATATATATATATATATATATATGCTACAATATTTACAAATAGCTTATATATACTCAAATATTCCCAGAAAGGTTTTAAAAATGTTTATAGTGGGATTTCAAAATATTTAAAAAAATTACTACTTGACAAAAGGTATCCAAACTTTTCCAAATCAATTTTGTTAATAATTTCAACTTTTTTATTTTTAATTAGTTACATCATTTTTTCAAATAAATGAGAATTTGTTTTAGCTGCTATGAAAACGGTTCATGGGTCGAATAATATATAAAAAAAAGATAAGTATTCCACCACAAAAGTGGTGCAGAAAAAGTGCATATAGTGAAAATAAAATTATAATCATTGTATCTCACGAACGATAATTTATAATAAAAAATATTAAAAAGTATTTTCTGGCAAATTGTCACAAAACAACAACAAATTTTCTGATAATTATTTTTACAAGAAAACTTACCGTTTAACAGGTATTGGCGAAAAACTCTTGTGATGACTGTAGAATTTTGACATTTTTTTGGAATAATGACTTGATGGAATAAGACTTGATGAAATTTCGTCTCTATCTGAATACTGGCTATGTTTAATATCTATTTTTACCAAACTACAAAGGAGGTCGCAAATTATAAAATAAAAAAATTTAGTGACAAATGAAATCAGTAAAAATCTGATTTTATATTAGCAATGCCTATTTAGAAATGATATAGGCAGCACACTAATATCGTGCATGTGTGTGATTACTATCAATCCAAATCCAATAGACTATCGGCGGAAACTCTAAATTTCTTAAACTAGTAATGTTAAAAGTATTTAATCATACCTTTATCTGATACACTACATAAAGGTCTTTGAATGAAAAGTGGAATAATATTTTCAATTTTATTACAAGGCAATTTAAAGAAACTGCATTTTCTTCAATTAAAGCCTATAGCCTTTAACTCAAATGGAAATCAAATAACTATTTTCATTTCGAGTTCAATTCGTTAATTTTATATTTTTCCAAATCATCGCAAATAATTTTCAAAGTTTTAGAACGAGTTGTTTGTAATGACCACTATATGCTAACATGAACTTTCAATGTCTAATTCTTGAAAACATTTATCCATCACAGTTTGAGTATAGAACTAAGTTTAATACGATTTTATCTTGTAATGTAAGTTTCAACTGTCTACACGCAGCCTAAAATATTTAACAGTTATTTAATCCCATAATCATAGAAAACTTTATTTCTAACTTGAAGCAATGACCTTAAAATTCTGCGTATAAGAAAGTCATATCTCTAAGTTTATCTTGTCTGAAATAAGTGCCACTTGCCCTGCTATTGAATTTATATATTTTATAGATTAAATAATTTTTCCATTCCCGAACACTCAATAATTTAATTGTATAAATATTCGTTAATTTCAAATAAGTTTAAATATATCTTATGTACATTTTTTATGGTGAATTTGTTGTCAGAAATAATAAATAGTTGTCATTTTCTTCTTTAGAGATATATATAATAGCAATGGTCTACAATCTTCCAAAGCTTAAGTGCCCTCTTGATTATAAATTCTGTTGGTGAAATAACGTTTTAACCTCTAATACAATTAAGGTCAGTCCTGGTCTCGGTCTGGTGACATTGAAATTGTGAAACGAATTTCGACTACGGCTTTCGTTACCTTATAAATCAACGTAAACTTGAATCCGTTTAAATCTGTCTACAATATATAGCCGATGAGGGTTCAAGACCAATCAAATTAGAATCCAATATTGTGACTGTGTGTATCTAACGGAGTTTGGAATTAATTAAGTAAAATTCTGATACTGTTATAAATATTCTAATAAAATCTACCATATACTATGAAATATCGGTGAGGGTTTTACTGTAGTTGTAGAAACCGATACATAGGATCTGATGAGTAGCCATATTTTTCTCTTAGTTCATTTATCGGCGTATCGATATGAGGAATAACCATAGAGAAATCAGATTCCTGAGCTTTAAAATTTATGCAAAAATTTTGTACTGACACATTACTTCTAAAATAGTGGCCGAAATTGCAACAAGTTGCTTAAACTCTTTCTGCAATGCGGGTGCTTCACAACTCTGCAATCCGATAATCGGCCAAATTCGATGCATCTGTCATCAAAGAATCATTTACTCACTTTGTGACCTAGATAGAAAGTAACTGATAGACATTCGTGACATCTTATTAGTGGATCATCATGGAATATTCAAATCAGGACATAAAGAATAAAATGAAAGCATGGTCAGACTAAAACAACCGCGCAAAGTGGTTAATTTATTACAATTTAGTGAAGGGGTTGAAAAACTTATTGCATTACCACATTATTAGATACTATTTTTCATACGTTTGTCCCATTTTCAAAGGAAAACGATTAAAAATATTTCTACGATGATTTTATACGATGAAAAATATTTGCAACCTTTTCTATACACTGCCAATAAGATTCAATCATCTTACAATACATCAGCGATACCGAGTTAACAGATATCAACCCATAACCACTTTCGGTCTCAAGCTACTGCTGCTGCTGCTGAATCAGGTACCGTTGAATGTCGTAAAATGTAGAATTGACTCTCTCTAGAATTATGTACCTTTTATTAAGACATAGTCATATATGAATGTGTGAATGGTGATATACGTGGGAATAAAAATATGTGAATGAATTACATATATATAGACATTACTTGACGAATGTCAAAAGCCTTTCCCGTTACAGAAAAAATTTGCTGAAAAATAATTAAAAAATCAATACAGAATTTAAAAAAAACACGTAGCTATATATACTATAGTTACATAGTTGTACTCTTGCGCAGTGGCGAAAAAACCAAAGGTTGATGGTATATTACTAATTCATAAAAATTATATTATCCGAGTAGGTACTAAACTAGGTCTTATATTCAAGTAAACAGATGCAACGTAAACATTTGATTCACATTTGCTTTCATTAGCAGAATTTTTCATATTCATTTACGAAAGTGTAATAATTACTTTAAATGTCCGTTTTTTATTTAATTTATCGGATTAATAAAATAACGAGGTATTACAATAAATTCATAATTTTAAAAGAATTGAATTTTGTATTTAGCATCCAGCAGACAATAAATGTAGTAAGCTAAAAATATAGCTCTTATTGCAATCCTAAACTAATTATATCTTTTAGTTTTACAACGAAATCATTGTAGACATATATAAAAACTATGTCAGTTTTTCTTACTGTCCAAGAACTAGAATTTTCTAAATAAAGTATTAAATTTGTCCCGTAACGTAACAAAATATTAAATTGTTTTTTCCTGATTGCCCGCATTTACCTAAATTGAAAAATGTTATGTAAAAAAATATTCTAAGCTCCAGTAACGTATGCACTTATCATCATCTACTTGGGTCATCCTGCTATATCAGGCGTATTCCCTTGCCGTTGAAGACTTTAGGGTTCCATATTTAAAAAAGGAACCTTTATAAGATCACTTGAGTAACTTGAGAGACTTGCCTGTCTGTCTGTTTGTCTGTGACTGCCGTTTTCTATCAGTAACACTTTGACGCAGATATATAAATATATATATATATATATATATATATATATATATATATATATATATATGTATATATATATATATAAATATAGATATATATATATATCCAGATATATACATATATGTATATACATATATATATATATATATATATATATATATATATATATATATATATATATATATATATTCATATATATATATAGTGTTGGCCATTTTGAGTATTAGGAAAACTATTGCTGTGATTCTAGATGTCATAATTTTTTAAATCTGCACCATTGTTTTACGCCTATGAAATAAATAGTAGGTTACTTATATGTCTACGTGGTAAAAAAAGTATGTTTGTAAATAGTTTAAATGAAATATTTTGTACCCTTAAATGTTTATAAGTTTAAGATTTGTTGTTGTTTTTCGCTCGCTGGTCCTATTTAACTTTGAAAGAAAATGAAAAAAATATACGCTTTAAAAATTCTAAAAATATGAAAAAAATTTACTTGGAGATCCATGCGGTTACTCTTATTATCTTATTAAAGTAAATTTTACAATCAATATTTTTGTTATAGTTCTTTACTACTTGTTCATTTAGTTCAATACTACCAATTAACCAAATGGCCCAAATTGAACTTGCCTAAATCATAAAATAAAATAATGCTTCACCAATGAATTTTCTGCGATTTTCAATGCACTATTTACGAATTTAAATAGAATTTATCAGCGGTGCAAAGTTAAAAGTGTGAGGTTAACTGTGGTCACTCCATGATAATTCGATTAAACTATTCGTAAAACATAAATCTTTTTCAAATAAGGTTTTTGTCGTAAAATAACACAAAGATGTAATTATATAGAATGTTAATGGTTAGTAGATATCGACATGTAATTTAAAAACTGAACTTCCATGTCGGCACGCAGCCCGTTACAGTCCATTGTCAATTGTTAATCCGCACGTACTCATATAACAGAAGAAAACAACATTTTTCCAAAAATAAAAAAAAAATGGAAAAAATACGTAGCTCACATCCACTAAATATAATCAGAGAACATTGTCTTCCATCATATAATTACGTGCTCTTTCACATTATATATTATTCAATACAAGGTCAAAGTAAAATTGGAATAAACGCTATAAGCGTTATACATCTAGCTATACCTGATATGCGTGGGTAGCTGGCTGAAATAATCGTAAATTATGAATTTTAAAGTTCTATTTGATATTGTTTCCGACAAATACTGTTGTCAAAACTCACACTCATAAACAGCAAATGACATGAAATTAATACCATTATTTCACATAATGTTAAGTTTGTAATATATTGGCAATTAAACAAGTATCTGGGATCGATTTGTCATAACCAATTAAGAATAGGTTAGGATAGAAATGTTTTTCTTTCATAAGTAATACAATACAAATTTACAGTCATTATATTTAATTTCCAATACTTCAACGCGTACTGTCCACGACTGACTTTTACGTCAATTATACACAAGATCTGGGTTTTTTCATGTATTTCTGTTATGGTTTACTTTTACATACTAGGGACATGAAAATACAATAATTTAATTAAATCCTCTTGGAATTATTCTGTATTTAGTTCATTAAACTTTGCGTTCAGTCCCATATTTTACTACTGAGGCCGACAACAGAACTAAACTAGTAGGTTTGGTCCTATTAATATCTTCACCCTCGTCATCATTCTCATGTAATTGAATAAAAAGTTTACAAATAATTGTTTTATTTAAATAAATAGAATAAAACAAAACACAATTTAAAAGCAAGGTAATTTATTATATTTCTATCGAAATTAAATAGCGAATACCTGATAAACATTTTGTGAAATATATAAGCAATATAATTTTTATATTTTAAAGGTATAATTTAATAATTTTTTTTCATTACAATTAATGAATTCATCTTTATATAGTCATATTTGTGATTTCTATCCGAATCGTAGTCTTTTAAGGATTACATTTAATCTATTGTTCATCTAGTACCCGCAAACCGAAACAATATGCACTCTAATATTGATTAACCCTTTGAAACGAGAAATCTTTGATGAAATGAGACTCATGCCTGTTCTGAACTCATCATATCATAAAGATGTAATTGTATGGTATATTATTTGTTAGCAGATTTCAATTTGAATTCAAAAACCGAGCGTACATATCGCCACACAATCCATCACAGTACATTGTAAATTGGTAAGCTGCGCTTTGTCACATAACAGAAGTAAACAATTTTAAAGATACTAATCAACGAAATATTTCATTTAAATATAACTAAAATTATTATGCCTGGGATTAAATAGCTTCTGCAGAAAAATTCTAAAGAAAAAATAATCCTTTAAAAATAAAATATAAATCTGAAAAAAAACCAATATATTCAAGACCGTGAATTAGAGTTTATGAATGATGCACTGAAAATTAAAGAAATTATAATAATTTAAATGTTTATAATCATTTTTTCTTTTAAATTAACGCACACTTTTAATAATAATCTTTAAATATAACTGAATTTTGTTATGTATATCTATAATAAAGAAAATAACATTGTGATCAGCCCAAAAATGCCCTGTTTTTACGATTTTTTTTTATAATTTAAAGAAGAACTTTAAAAAAAGGTGAAAGTATGAAGTATTGTGAAAAGAATTAAGAATGTATTCTGGTTATTTATACTAATTTCCATCAAAAATAAATAAAAATTGTATTATATACAAATAATTACTAGCTTTCAAAATATTATTAAAGGAGATGGAAAATGTTATTAAAATAATAATACTTAAATAATGATGGAGTCCGTTAAGAAAAGATGTTTCGAGAAAAGTACGCTTTATATCTCTTTATATTTTAAAAAATTAAGTTTTTTTATTTCAAAAGTTTTGTGAATCCAGTTCTATAAGACAATATTCTTCAACCTTTTGTCATGATCTTTCCGTGGATACAATTTTTTACGGCCACTATTCACGTTTTTGATAATAAGCCTAGCAAAGTATATGTTGTGTTATAAATCAAGTTCAAGAAAATATTACAAAAGAATCACCTACCGTAAGCTACCGTAATTTCCCAAGCAAAGATACGCACATGGTCAGCGGAAACGGACCAGGTTGTGTGCTTCCACTTTAAAGTCTTATTAAATTATTAATTTTTAGAATTTAGAATGAAAAATTTATAACTTTACTATTTCGAAAATCTATAGGATATAATTTTAATTTTCTTAAAAATATTTTTTGTGGTAGATTTATTTTAAGAAAGTTATAACGAACTAGTAGTCATAGTTTTATAGTAATAATATCATAATTTAACAGTAAAATATTTACGGTATAATTGACTAATTTTATTTACACCTTTGGTGATAAAATCGAGGGAACATTTTTTGTTGCCAAAAAACTTGTTTTAGTAAAAGTTAATTTTCTTACCTATCTTTTTTATAACAAGTTTGTTTTACATAAAATCTGAACAATTTTTCTAATTCAAAATTCCAAAAAATTCCGACAAATCCGGAATTGTAATCTCGAAGTAACACCCCGCTCTTTGCGTACTTACAATACCAGAATGTTTACTATCTCTACTGGAAAAACTAAACATTATTTAGCATACCTAAAAGTAGAGTAGTCAATTGGAAGGGATTAACTTCTAAATCACCTCATAATACCGACGGCTATTGTATATAACTGATACGTGATATATAAGTTAAATAAAATAAGTCACAATTTTTTTGAGGTCTTGAACTTTTCGAAATAGCTTTGCTTCTATCGGAACATTTGGTTTCTGTTAAGGTAATTTTTTTTTCAAATAGATAATTATTTACCTAATATTTAAACACTAGGCTTTGTAAAATACTGTAAAAGATTCCATCTGGACCAAATATTATATTGCGGAATTATTCCATTATTATTCCATTAGTAAAACCTCAGGACAAACTTATTTGCCTTCTCAACAAATACTAAACTCATAATTACCCTCGAAATTTTAGAAATTGCTAAATAATGGAATATAATTTTACCAGACCGTCATTACAACAACTAAATAACATGTACCGACTTTAAGAGACTTTCAATCTTTCAAAATCATAGTTATATTCAATTGAAAAATTGAATCATCTGCTTCAAAATTTATAATTATAAATAATCGGAATTAGCTCTTATAATTACAAATTTTAAGGAATTCACAAATGTTTATATATTTGTATCATTAAATACGTGAAAATGAAGGCTACCTATCACGGACAAATATTCAGAATGTCTACGGGCGAAAAAGGCAGTAAATTTTAAGAGCCTATGTCGGACAAATCTTTATCGTGAAGTTTGTGAACTTGATAGCAAAGTTCTGTACCGGGGATCGGTCAAATACACGATAACGTTATTTATTGGACATATCTAAATTTGTTACTCTTTACTGCTTTCAGATTAAATCTTTACAACTCTTTACGCATCTGGATGGTAGTTTGAAATTGTATTTGTGTATTAAACTTAATCGCACAATTTTTGGTTGCGGTTTTAACCTCGTTCCTTTGCTGATTTTAGTATTAGTTGGAATTTTAATATTATTAGCACGTTACAATTAAAACAAAGTATATCAATAGTACACATAGTAAATATATTAAGAATATTAAGTTATTTCCATTTTATCCAATATTTCTGATTTTTAATTTTTCCAAATTACAGACGGTTTTAAAGACGAAATACATTTTCGTGGAATTGCTCTACTACAATTCAATTATAATTACTGTGTAATTTTAACTCTATGTGTTAAAATTACACAGGTATGCAAATATATATATATATATATATATATATATATATATATATATATTTATGTCTATATATATATATATATATGTATATATATTTATATTATATATATATATATATATATATATATATATATATATATATATATATATATATATATATATGTATATGCACGTATGATTTATTTTAAATATTGAATATACATTAAATGTCATTAGATCCATCTAAATTAACTCAGATTATGAAAAATATTGACTGAAAAAATGAAATATTTCTCTTAACACTAAATTTAGTCATTGATCAGTTATTGAAGTTAGTTTAAGTGAGACCTTTAATTAATATAATATGGAATCATGAAATAAAAACATTAAATTAATTTTATAAAAATAATGAGGACAATATTAAATGTGAAGTACACATGTGACATTAACGACATTATTTTTTAATTTGTCAGAATATTTTAAATAAATTTCCAGAATAAAACTATTACTAAAAAGAACTTAAAATGCCATTGTACATTTTTTTGATTGACAATGAATTTGCATTAATGTAATATTAATTTAAATGTGTTTAGTATCCTGAATAACATGCAAACAGAGCGAATTATGTTTTGGGTCATTTTACACGAGTGACAGTAATCGCTAAGTTTTAAAACTGAAAATATCTGCGGTCTACCATACTCGTATATTTTATTCTCACTCGAACTCGGATGTCAATATAGTGAAACTAAATTCTTTCCTCACATTTGCCCACTTGAATTGATATCCATATATAAATGGAGGACAAGGTATAAAACATAGTTTGTGCTGTAGTTAGCCATACATATATTCTATATAATACCGTGGATTTAGAAAAAAATGAGCATTTACTTTAAAACTATATTTTGTCATTTTTAAACATATATCGGTATTAATTCAAGTAATCAAATATAATTAAAGAATTTCATTACACAAAATTTGCAATCGAATCTGAATGAAAACGAATTTATTTACGTTTTAATAATGGGAGATAATATTAAAAAGTATGATATTTCTAAGATATAGTGAAAATTATTATAAAAATAATCATAATTCATTCTTATTAACGATTTATAATTCATTAATAAGATGAAAATATATTTCGCTCATAAGCACTGTTTGCTTAGTTATATTTGTACATCGCTTTCCTAGTCACCGTTCGTAATGCAATGCATATGTACATAGCGCAGTGCATCTGTAGACCATTGCATCCATCACGCAGCGCATCCGTAACGCCGCACATTTGTAGTGCCACGCGTCAGTAGCGCAGCACGGGACGAACATATCCGTAACACAAATGAACGATTGCATAACTAACAAACATATTTCACTGTGGTTTAAATGAATATCGACAAGGGATAAATGTACTCGTAACACGATTGAAAATCTACAAACGTAGTTTTGCAATACATTACCATGGCTTAAATGAATATTACAATAAGAATTCGATACGAAGCCCCAAATTTCAGCCATATACCGGTGATCGTAAAAAATATTAACTGATATCGTGATTTGAATAAGCAATAACATTTTAATAAGCTTCACACTTACTGCATACAGAATGAAGTGGACGTATTTCTGCTTCCTCAGATAGAAACGACTAATGTAAAGAAGAATAATGAGCAGTTTGCCGAAAATTCCGACAAAAGAAACTTTCATCAAGATGTAAATAACACTAGAAAAAATGTGACTCAGTCACAATTTAATGCTAAATAAAGCCACATTATATTAAATCAAAAATAGGGTGGATGATTTAACAATAAAAGTAGGAAACTTATATGAGTTATAAGACAAAAGAATAATTTCTAGATTCAGAGTTCTCAAACAACGTAACCATAGCAACGGCATCAAGGCGGTGGTGGCATTTTTAATGTTTCTTTAGTTTTTGTAGGCCATAGTTTTTCTTAGGAATTGGATTTTTTTTTTTTTGGGTATGAACTTCAAAAACAAGAAGACATAAATCAAGGATAAAATAGATTTTCAAACTTGTAAACTAATAATTTTATTTGTTCTGTTGGGCACTATCAAAGTTTCGTAAACAAGCTTATCCACTGATATTTCCTAGACCATTCTTTCATTTTCATTAACCTCCTCCTGGACTGACGCAATACATTCTTCATTTCGATGAAATTAAAAAATTAAATGTTTTTGGATACATGGTTGTCGTGGATATGCTTGATCTTATCGGCAGCATATTTGATCTTGGAAATATATTCGCAAATAATACAAAGTTTATCTAGTTTGTTAAAGCTCACGATTATATTGAGAATAAGTAAACTAACTTATCTTACTGATTGTGTTGCTCTTTTTTTAAATTAACTTTTTTTAAATATTTATATAAATATTATAAAAATATTGTGCATTATATAAATGGTTCTACTGTATATTATTATAACATATTTAAAACCGTATATCGACAATTTCAATCAAAACAATAAAAAGAACTCTACAAAATAATAACTTTAATAAATTTTTGTATCAAACCAAATTTAATTTCAAAGGAATTTGACCATGATAGACTATCGTGAGAGTAATAATAAATTTTTTAACACGCTTTCATTAGGTCGACTTGTATGTAACGCTATGTAATGGAATCTATGTAACTTAATTTTATGATCTCCTAATTATTGTGTCATCATGAAGCCTGGCAATTGTGTGTATTTATGATCACAATATAATAATTTATTGAAATTAAAAAACGATTTTAGTCTTAAAACAAAAAATTGTACAGAATATAACGAAAATTTCAATTATATTTTCCCCCCCTTTTAGATTTCCAAATAATGTAAAGTTTTGCATGCGTGTCAAAAAAAAATGACTATATGATCATTTCGTAAAATAAAAAAATTGTTGAGTTTAAAACGAAAAAACTAAATAGAACGTAATTCTTCAATCAAATTTTCACTTATTTCCGAATTATTTACAATGTCGCATACATATCAAAAACCAATGACAGTACAATACTCCATTATTTAAAAAAATGTTGGTTTAAAACAAAGATTAAATAAAAATAATATAAATATTCAATTAAATTTTCACCCACTTCCAGAAGTCCTAATTATTTAAAATTTTGTGCACATATCGAAAACCGATGACAATACAAAAATTTCGTTAAATTTAAAAAAAAGTTAGAGTCCTATAAAAGAAATGAAAATTAAAAAGTAAATATAAATTAATAATTTAAATAACCAAAAAAGCACGCTTTTTTAAAATACTGCACTAAAAACCAAAAAATAATTGTCAAATCAGTTTTTCCTCTTTACTCAATAGTCTGGTGTAAGCCATATTTTTATTGAGTATATTTGAAATCATGTGGACGCTCTTTCTCAAAAATAAATGATTTCGCTTCTCAAATAAACATTAATTAAATGAAAATGCTTAACATTTTAGTAAGATTTCAAGGCAAAGCGCCCCACCCTTTTACATTCAAATATTATACTCAATAACAAACATAGCTTATATTGAGTAAACAGAAAAAACTGAAAGGGAAAGGAGTCGATGATTATTTTCAGTTTTTTGGACAGAATTTTGTAAAAGTTATTTTTATTTAATTTCTTAAACTGTTCATTTATTTCTTTTTATGTGGAAACTTTAAAAACAAACAATAAAACATTAAGTAAACAGTTTGTAAAGATAAAAAAATCTTTGTATATATATATATTTATATATATACAAAGATTTGATGATATATATATATTTATATATATATACACACATAAATATATATATATATATATATATATATATATATATATATTTATGTGTGTATATATATATATATACATATATATTAATTAAACAATATAATTAAGGATATAAATGAAAACGATATCAATGACCTTGCGATTTTATTAAAAATTATTATGAAAAAGACTGTATATATTTATTGCAAACGTGTCAATGTAAACAACAATATTTATGAAAGTCAATGTAAAGCCCAAAAATAAACTATTCATCCACATTTCTATTTTTTCAAGTACAAGAATCATAGTAAACTTCCTAGCAGATGTTTATTTCAAGAACTGGCCACTCAGTTTATCAAAGTTTAGTGCTTTCTCAAGTACAATAAAGCCACCGCTTCTCTCCGTCCGAGATCCGACCCCGCTCTTGAAATGGTCGTCGCAAACAAACGCTACCTAACTTAGTTGTCATTATAAGTATTTCTTATTTTTGTGGCGGTCTGTTGCGGCGGAGAATATTCAATAAAAATCCCGAATGATAGCGCCGTTTTCCACTCGGATTCGTTTTTTGAGGAATAGCATTGTAATATAACGTACTATTATGACTATTGCATAACACGAGGATATTCTTAAAAGGAAACAGGCAAGGAAAAAGACACCTAATTTTGAAAGCTCTAAATTTACGGGCAAGAACGCGTCTCTTGGGCTTTACACAGTTGATATAGAAGCAATGGAATAGATAATTCGACATACATTACATAAAAATGTTTTAAGGAAAAATATTTGATAATGACTTTGACTGTTAATTTGCTTATTATTCGTTGTATATACGTCAATGAATAATATTCTAAAGTAAGCAGCAGCAAAAACCTCAAAGCTCAATTTATCCATTTTTAATGTTAAAAAGATCTGTCTATTTATATAATAATTATGTAGAATTAAACTTCTTACATAGTAAAAAGGGATCAAACTCTATTTGGCACTTTTAAATTATAAACTCATTATACAATATATTTGGTACGAGCTGCACATCACTACGAAAATTCCATACAGAATTAAGTACAATTAAAATTTGAAATATTTAAGGGTGTGAAACATTTTTGTTGAACTCTTGAACTCGTTTTTTTTAACATGTTTGTTAATATATTGCCTAGTAAATCTTTCACAGGAAGAAGAATTATGGTTTGCTTACTAGGGTTAATTCGTTAAAATTTTATTGTTTCTATTATGACTTCCTATAGCGCCCAAAATGTGACCTAGTTACAAATATTTTTTTAACTGATTTGTTATGATATTTCTAATAATTGTAAAGGCATAATTGCCACA
Organism: Druceiella hillmani; assembly: GCA_039881145.1. Taxonomy (NCBI): domain Eukaryota; kingdom Metazoa; phylum Arthropoda; class Insecta; order Lepidoptera; family Hepialidae; genus Druceiella; species Druceiella hillmani. The sequence goes on from JAYKKI010000002.1 coordinate 25,805,447, forward strand.
AGAATAGCGCCTAATTCTAGAAAGCTTCGACCATTCGAAGCGCCACAATAAATTGAAACGCCTCACCTTATATGGATATGATTGACTGGCCACAAATATATCCTCAGCCATCAATATTACGTAATAAAAATTTTCAATATTTAGTGGAATAGGAGATAATGATAAAGTTATTTTTCTGTGACCAAAATGATATAACCTTGGAATATAAAAAACCATTATTTTAGACTTGTAGTATTTTAGATGGAATAAACTACAAAACATTTGGATGATTCAAATCTCAAAAGTAACAGGCCATGTAACAAATATAATCAGACATTCTTGATTGCAATGAAAAACGCTTTTATGGTAATATTTCTCTTGAAAGGGTTTGACAGGAAAAAAAGCTTAGCTAAATTTGATACAAGTTCAATATAATCCATTCGATTTGTCCAAATAAGACAAAAGACAAATATTTTTTGCTATTTAAAACATAGATATGCATAATTACAGTAAGTTTAGAAATAATATTACCTCTGTAAGCACATGTACTTTTATTAAACTTGGGTTTATCGATCGTTGTTAGATAAAATTGTGAAGTCATAACTATCAAGCTAATAAGATTATCGGAGAATGAATTGGAAAGAACCCATACTATAGTTACCTTTAGTATATTAAAAGTATTCAAGAATTTTTATAAAAACTTCTCAAACATCTATAGTAAGATATATAAAAAGCACAACGTACAACCTTCAGTTTAATTAGCAAAAAACAAAAAGTATAGAAATTTTACGAAGAGATCTTATATAGCTCTTGTTTCACTAATTTCGTCTATGATATAAAGCCAGCAAATATATCTATTTATTTATCACTTTTATGTATAGCATATGTGGCGGACTTATTGTTACATAAGCAATCTCTTCCAGTCAACCATAACAATGGGTATTGAAATTTATTTGATAGACTAAGAGATTTTACAATGAAAATTCTTTATAGTAAATTAGACAAAAAAAATTATAGAATACAAAAGTGTAAGTAATATAAACTATTGACATGACTTGGGATGGAAAATACAGGAAAGGACAAGGGCACAACGGAAAAGGTTTCAGGAGAGGCAGGGCTTTTTCACTCGATCTTTGAAAATATTTAGGGACGTGATTTTTCTGATGTCAGGATCCAGTTGATTCCAAAATGTTGCTGCTTGGACAGTGAGATTTTTCGTAAGTGGTAGAGGTATGTTTACGAATAAGTAGGGTGAGTGAATTTTCAGATCGTAGCTCAAGGCCGTCAGTAGACAAATCTTTAAATTTGCCACTAAGATAATTTAGGCTATGAAGATTTTTTAAAATACTAAAAAGACGTGTAAATATGTGAAGTTGGCGTCGATCACGAATCTTCAGCCATTTGAGAGGTAACCTGCATTCAGAAATATGATCATATTTTCTGAGGCCGAAGATATACGGGATGCATAAATTTTTAACACGTTCGAACTTGTAAAAATATTCTTCATTAAAATCAGAATCGTATTACTATTAATTGATAATGAAAATGGGTCCGTAATCAATTACGGGTAATAAGAGTATTTGACAAAGGTAGATTTTCGTTTTAGTCTGTAGAAAATTTTGAAGACGTTTCAAAGAGTGTATTCTGTTGAAAACACGAGGAGTAATGTCATTTACATGAGGCAGTTAACTAAGATTTTGATCAGTCAGTAGGCCAAGGTTTTTACCGATTGACGTTATGGTATTATTGTATTATTTAGCACTAATTGTGACTTGTTTTTGTTACTAGATAATATTAAATTAATATAATTTTACAAAATATTTACAATCCATCCACATCTTTCTCGATACCCTTTGATTCCTTTTCTTCTAACGATTCGCTCGATTTTTCACCTGAAGGTACATTTTTCGACACTTCCCATAATCATTCTATACATACGTACTCTACTTTAGTCTGCTTTTATCTCCTCACAACCAGATTTTCACTTATGCCACATCAACACCAAGAATATTCTGTGCCATTATTCAGATTTCATTAATTATTTCGAAAATTTAAACCTTCATTCTTGTCTTGTTAGTGAGACCCGGTTCATAACTTCACTCCCATGAAATTTGTATTCACTTCCAGTTTACGTTTTTATACGTAACGATCTTACTTCCAGACGTGGCGGTGGTGTTGCTTCGGGCTGACCTACCTTTCAAAATTATCGCAAAATCTTCTACTGGTTGCACGCCCATAATGGAATATTTATTTGTCTGAGTAACTTTTTTTCAAGCCAAGTTACTACTTGGTGTCGTATATTATCCTCCTGATGTTTCATATTTCGGTGATTTTCAAAGTATATTTGATCGCTACCTACATTCACACACCCTTTCATTTATTATGGGTGAATTTAATACCTGCCTATGGAAGCAAACATTTTGTGACTTTATCAAGGCTGGTTACCTCACCATTCTCCCATCTTGTTGTATATGTGGCACTGCTTGTTTTTCAAATTGTCTTTATAGCACTGTTTGTTTTTCAAAATAGTCTCTGTGGCGCTCTTGTTTTTTAAATTGTCTCTGTAGTACTACTTGTTTTTCAAAATTGTCTCTGTGGCAATGAAAACATTGAAGAAGCAATCGGTTTACTCTTCTTCGAACGTCTCTTTCACGACCTTTTCGAAGGCAGTTACCACTTCTTCAGTGTCTGGGAATCGTATCCCTCGCAGTTCATCTTTTAAGCTGGATAACCCATAATTTCTACATTCGACGTAGTAACAAATTCGTGATGAAGAAGAATTCTACTGCAAAAACATTGCTCTTAAACTTTTTCCGAAACAACAGGCAAAGAATTATTGGTATAACAATCTATATCAACTTTCCTTTATTTTCCCGACAAAAATTATAACAAAATAATCAAACGACATTAATTTTTTTATGATTTTCTATTTCTATTAACATGGTGACAAATTTAAATAAATGAAAAATTCTTTGTAGAAACAATTAAAAAATTCAAACAAAGAATCTCAATGGATTCAAAAAAGTTTAAATTTCTGGATTTGTTTTCTCATAGATAATATAATGATACTGATATGTAATGTAATAATTACAATTTATTACAAATACAAGACACGACACATGTTCACGGTTTTTTTAATATCAATATGAAGTATTTGCATTTAAGTCAATGCAATTTTTAGGAACGACCGGCGCGCCCCTCTTTCACTTCGACAACTGTAATTAAAAATATTTAATAATGTAAGCAGATATTTAATTTGATTTTCATTTATATTCCAACTTGAAAAGACAACGGGAAATTACTTCAGTATTAAACTATCCTAAAATTGTCCATTTTCTTGGTTGAAATATTAATAGAATAGACTTATCTTTATAAACAACAAGCGTGGCAGATATTTTGCATAGGTACTACTCTTATAATTATTAATTAAGAATGCTAGTATTTTTTCGAAATTAATATCTATTGGCGCTGTTAGTAGTAAATTGGATTTTGAATTAAAAAATGTAGGCTTGAATGAACTTTACTTTTTCATAGAAACAAATCACTCTTAGACAATACTTTTTGAAGTTCCTATAAAATTAAATTCCACAGAAAACTGTTTACTTTCATTTAGTTTAAGAACAATAAATTCATAGTATAATAAATAGATATTAATAAAACATTTTCAGTTGACAATAACTTTTGGATTGAAAACTGCACGAAATATGCTTCTTTTTTAATGATAGATTGCAATCACTGATGAAAATTGAGATTGATAACCTACCACTTTTCTTTTAAAAAGTTTCTTTTGTTATTAGGTTTCTGTACTATAAAAAATTTCACAAAATAATTTTTCACAGCTATTTTCTCATAAACCGCTTATCGTAAAAAATTTTAATTTTGTGCAGTTGTAAAACATATTAATCTACTTTTATCTTAATACACACAAAAATATAATGTATTTAAATTATAAAGAACAAACTAATTACCCGAATTTCTTTTTTAGTGTTGCATATGCTGTGGAGTTTTATTTGAAAACGGTAATAGCAAAGGTTTCAAAAATATTCTTTCGTAATTTTAGTATGGCTTTAGAGACACACTAAAAATATGCAAAATATGCCTCACGCCTTCTTATTTTCGATACTACTCAATCTAAAATCGTGAAAAAATAGGGAATTAAAAGTCTACACCATGGTTATAAGAAAACTAGAGGGTTTAGCTTATAATTAATAATCTACATGTATCCTATGATTTTCTTAAAAACGCGCCATATTTTATCGACTATAACAGATATAGTAAGTAATATAATATGTATTTCCATATGCATATGCGTTAAATTTTATTTGATTTTAAATATCTTTACTTTGTATAATTGACTAAGTGACCTCATCTTCAAACTGAAATTTACTCAGATAAAGTACTCCCACAAAGTTACGTGCTACTGTTCTTCTCCCTTCACTCATAAAAACTGATTTCGTTAAATATATACGTGTCTTGAAGGGTTGAGCTTAAAATATAGGCCTATATTAGGGCACACTGTATTCGTACAATAACCTAATCGATTCGCACTCAAGCTATCTCATTTACTACCAGTGGATAAGTTGAAGAAATAAACCGATCTTGGTAACAACTGAAAGAGCATTAGAATTGTTCTGTATACATCTATTAACTAATTTGTCTGTAAGGTTCCTGAACATATTTTGTTTTCATATTTTTCTACTTTTACTTCATTAGATGAATCTTTTTGCAAATAAATGTATTGAATACCTTGATTGTTTTTTTGGAGTTGTATATGTGGAGATAAATTATTATACAGAATGAAACTTTGTTGGCATAAGCTACTTTTAATTATAGTTGTCGAACAATTTTAAAATATCTATATACAAGGCTGAGTTGAATTTTATTAAAGTACGTATTATACCTCAGTCATTTTGGTAATAAATTTAATATTTATGGCAGAATTTAAAAATTTTAAAAATCTGAGACTATTCGGACCAAATTTGATGTAATTATGCAATATTTATTACAGCTTGAAATATCCTGACATTGTCAACAATTATTCAATTAATCTAGATTTGTTACTCTTGAAATCAAAAACTCAAAGATTGAAAGGAAATTTGCTTAGAATAAAAATTGTTGAATCAAGTGACAGAGCAAAGAAATTAACGGTATGCTTCCATACACCTGGACATCATATATTTTAGGAGCAATCACTAATCGCAAATTCACTTTAAGTTCGGTTTTTAATCTATATAGAATTAATAATTTCTACGAAACATGTGAAAGCAATGTTAGTAAGGATTTCGTTTTGCCCATAAACGGAAACATATTAAACTTTTTAGTCTTCCGTACCCGAAGATCCGAACAGAGAAATAAAAATTATATTTAAAATGATTCAAAATTATATTTCAGGGATGTTCTCGAACATGCAAAGTGGGGGCTAATAAAACTATTTCCGCCTATATATATTAGGTGTCATTTAAAACACCTTTTTATTTTGAGTGCAAAATATGGTTTCACAATTACTATTTTTTTTCTAAAAAGTAACGTATTAGTGGAACATTAGCATCGTCATATTTTAGTCTGTCTCATAAACGCCACTACACAAAAAATTGTAATTTGGCTCTAATATTTTTTATATCCTAAAACAACTAGTACAAAGGAGAGATAAGTGTAAGGTACTAAAATAATTCAAATGTAAATAGTTATATGACCAAGGTATTTTACAGAAATGTACGATAGTTTATGCCTCTGAATGACTTGCTAAGCAATATATTGTCGGAATTAATATTTTGTCGAAATAATATTAATATTAACAAATAATTTGATAGAAATTCTAAGTTCGCTCCACCGCTAAAGTTGTTATTCGTCCGTATGTATGTTACCACCGTAATTAGTTCTACTCGTAATTAATAGCTTTATTTCATGTATTTGTAATGAAAAAATGTACCTTTTAAATTAACCATATTCACCCGCCCGTCCGTAACAGCCCCAATGTATGTTAAGTTTTTGACCTTCAGATTTAAAAATTATATGGTAATCTCAATAAATATAAAGCCAAAAATTTATTTTATGTGAGATACGCTAATGCATATACAGTGAGAGTGAAATTTTTTAGTACACCCTATTAACATGAAAATTAAATATTATATATAAAACCTTACAGTTTTTTAAATTGAAATATAGGCCACATATATAATTTTTAATTTTTATGCCTAGCTCCCGCAATATTAAGATAAAAATAAAATAAATTTACTGTCGATTAGAATTACCCCAACCCCGCATTTAATTTTCCATTTATCTAATTTTAAAAAATCTTGAAACCTATATATGTACTCTAGCTTTTGATTAGAACTTTTGGACTAAAATTATTTCGGCTTATTGGCATCGACAATTTCAAGAGACGTAGATAAATACATTACTTCGAATCGTTTAAAATATAACTTTAAAATAGATTAGGTTTTATATGCAAACGGGCTCGAATCGTCCTAGAGCAATAAAGAGTATAAAGATTCCCGAAGTCCTGTAAACGACATAAACTTTAGATTATTCAGTGCAATTCAAATTAACCACCGAGCTTGCATTCTAATTTATAATAACACTATGTCGAGGTAGGTTAACAAGAGACTATCAAGACACTCCGAACCACAAACTGATGGAATAATAACTCTAACTGCATAATATATTTTACACAAATGAAATAACCAAAGTGCCACCTTTCCTATATCGGTTAATAAAAGCGTAACGCCCGCCGAGAGGACACGGCCGCTTGACCGCTGCGAGCACGCCCATAATGAAAATTATGCGAGAATTTCCATCACAAACTTTCAAGCATCCTTTACTAGAGATAATAACACCGCGACCCGTCCGACCAAGACCAAATTAGCTTTAAACAAAATTACATCCCGCCTTAAGATTGTTTCGATAGGTCGTGACGAAAGCCAGCCAGTTGGTACAGGGGTATCCTCATTTGCATTTTATATGAAGGGAGACAATATGTATCTTCGTTGTGATTGTGTTCAATGCCCTATAATAATTTGTTCGTCCAAAGGGTCATAATGATAGTTTGAGAGGAGACTTGTTATTGGGAAAGTTAACGAATCAAGTTTAAAGATTCGGGGCTGGAGAAGGGATCAAAAACTTGTTGCATACCATCATATAGTTATCGATATCGTCGTCTTTAATAAAACTTTGGACAATCTTAATTAATTGAATAATAGTTTTTCTTATATCACATTTAGTCAATTGTAACTGTAGATATTTTTGCTGTATTCTGCACCAAAATTAGAAATATATACTTAGATTATATTGCTTTGCATATTTTTACGTATTGTACATACCTTTATTTTCATTTTTGTATTGACATTGTTCCGTTTTTATGAAGTTTAATATAATAACCTATCTGGTGTAGGGTGAGCTTTTGATACGATCCTTACGTACGTTGTTTTAAGTTACGTTAATTATGGTATCTGGTATTTGCGCTACACTTTAATATAATACCACAAGATACGGTGATTATTATAAAAGGAAAAATAATGCATGTTTGAATCATTCTTAATTTATAAACTCTGTAGGGTTAAAAGCAATTTTTGTACTTGTTTTCAAATATAGTCTCTTTCAATATACAATATGGAGTATTTATTTCAGATGCCCATTTTTTCAGAATTGTTTAAAAAATAGTAAGAAAGTGGATTTAAAACTGCAATATATCTGTATTCAATAATTCCTTATCTGTATTCAATAAACCGTACTCAATAATTTGTTATCAACGACACCGCACCGATTGAAATTTGTCTTACGTTCGCATTTATGAGGCCCCGGAAAGAAAATAGTATTTTATTAAATTATACTTTTTTATTTAATTTAAACACTTATAAGGTTTTTCACTTGATAGTTTGAACTTTTGATAGACAGACAAACAGATAACATTGTGACAACGACAGAGTTTTTCAGACTGTAGGCAACATTAAAAAAGGAAAATTATTATGAAGTTTCCTTTTCCAGGCCTTTAATAATCTTCTGAAATAATTATCCGATTCATGTATCTAGACTTATCTGTTACGTATACTTATCTCAATAAAATATGTGTTTAAATCATGTGACAATAAAGCTGAAAGAAATTCTACAAATTAATGTTTTTAACATGGATCGATATGGCAAATAATTATAGAATGAGTATATATATGAGTATATATATATATAGAAATGAAAACACAATAAGTGTAAACATTTATGGGAACCACAGCAGCCACTTTCGGGTGATTCGTCGGGTGTGTGGAGAGGTGACAAAATTCTGCAAAATAACCATTAGTTTGTCACACTTTACTTCATCAGTCCGGCTTTGAAATGGGGTCAAATAATTTATTCAGTAAAGTCGTTATCCATATTTGTGTAGTTTATTTATATCTTAACCTTGCTTATTTCCAATGTACATCAAATAATAATAACGTTGTTATGGCGCATACAAGATTCAATTATCAATTGAAATTAAAATGAATGAGACTAAGCTTAATAATACAATGTTTACAAAAAAAATAAAAGATAAATATTTTAAAACACTACTAACTGTATGTCCATAGCAAAACCAGTTTTGTGATAATATTTCATAAGGAATCTTAGTACCAAAATCACATTTTAACATAGACGTAGTCTTAAATATAAACTGTAAAATAATTAAAAAAAAAGAAATAGGAAATTGAAATTGAAATTCAAGAAAGTGTAAATAAAAAGTAAGTGTGAATAATACTCTAATAGGAATTAAATTAAAAAATCAATTGAATGAAATAATTCATTCATTAAAAAAAATTCCACACAGTCTATAATACAATCCGAAAATTTTGAATTCAAAACGATTGAATGCATCAAACTGTACAAAGCGAAGTTTTAAAAATTGAAATATTTTTAATATAATAGTGAGTTAAAAGTTATTTTAAACCCCTTCCGAATATACTGAAGACCCGTCAGATACAAATCAATCAACTTTTTTAAAATCATTCATCTATCATCATATATCATTATAATCATTCATATATCATTTCATCTATCTACCTTTCCTTATAGTTCAAATCCTAAAAAAATTTTAAGTTTATTTGCAATCTTTTAGGTTTATTTAATTTCATTACAATATTGTCATTAATACTAAAAAAAGTTGTCGATGCCTGAGCCAGTATACAAAAAGAAAGGTAGAGAGAGGATAAGAGCTACAGCGAGTTTGAAATGCGCCATCTAAGATATTTTCCTTATTGGTTATTATATAGAAAACACACTTATCAATGATAAGTAACTAACTATTCTTTGGATATTTATTTATTTATTAATGTACTTTAAGGTATCTAAGTGTCACATATGGCGGACTTATTGTTACGAGAACCATCTCTTACAGCCACCCAAACCACCAGTCCAGCTCCGCTTTACGAGTGGCCGGGTGTCAAACCCGGGACCCGGCGATGCGCCGCGCCTTCAAAGACCGTACGCTTTGTGATCAACCCAACGCACCTCGGTGACGACATTTTTAATCTCAATTATATTTTTTTCAGGTTAACATGTAATACGACACTATATTCAAAACATTTAAGATAAAAGTGTTCACAAAAATTTCTTGGTGACGTTATAAGCATTGGTAACACTTTTTGCGGCACCCGCTACAGTTTTTAAATTATAAGTCAGTTTTAAAGTTTCTTCATGTTTTATTTGTAATTAGTCTCGTTAAGCTTTTCAATAGTTTTTTTTCATTAGATCTTATTTGAAACGCTTACCAAAACATACCTTTACTATAATGAATCTTTAACCGCGCATAGTCATAGATATTATACGCCAGCAGTACTGGCGACTTCGTTTGTATGAACCCATAAATATATTAATTTAATTGTAACATTAACTCCTGTAACGTTATTTATTATAATGATTAGAAAAAACTTTTTTTAAGTAGATGTCTTGCATTGAAATATCAAACTACTATGTCTTCTTTTTATTTGGTCCATTATGATGAAACTTATTCTACATATTACAACAAATAAAACAAAATCTATCAGTGAAAATTTTATCAAAATCCCTTCAATTATTTTTACGTGATACAAAAACAGATAAATTAACAGACGATAACAACAGGAACAATGTTTTTGTTATATAATGATTTTTTATGTTCCCCTAAATTATTTATCCCTTTTCCTATCCTTATCCTAAAGTCTTTTAACTAAATTTATTACACTTAAATACCATTAAAACACAGACAAGGTAACTTTACGGTTTTATTAAACGTATAGAAAATAAGATAATGAAATAAAAAAGTTTACAAAGCGTTAGGTTATACCTACCCAATTAATTAAGTTAGACATATTAGTAATAATTGAAAAATTTAAAGCAGTTGCGGAAACAAGCTGAGCTTATTTCGAATAAATTCAAATGTGCAGAAGACGATCAATAACAATATCAGGCGGCCGTCCTCATGCATCCTTCGAATATCTTAGCAGTTGTTCTTTTTTGTCAAATTCTCTACTCATAAATATCGCAGTGAATTAAATAAGTTTGAATATATTGATACAAACTAGACTTGAGCATTGGTTTAAGTCTATTTGAAAATAGGAAATGGTTTTGCTGTATATATACATGCATACATATGTGTGTGTGTACTTGCTAGGGCACACATATGCATGTGAAATAAAATAAAATTCCTGCCTTCTTCCTGGAAGCCATATTTCTTTCTAGAAATTAATTTTTTTTCTTCAAAAGTACCCGAGGTCAAATTCTAGGTTAATTTTATAGGTGGATAACAATGGTCCAATATTTTTAAAATGCAACACTGAAATAAAAAAAGATCGCTCTAAATTTGAATTGCAATAAAATTACTTTAAAAATACGTCGTTTCAAATAACATTTGACATAAGAATTTTCTCATAAATGTTTTTCCATTATTCATTGGGAAAAGAAAAATGCCATAAAGTGTATTTCAACCGATGCGCCTGTTATATTAATGGAATCTCCACTCAGCGTCATTTTATCTTGATAATATTTCTTTCAGAAATTTGGAATCAATCGTGACACACATTTCACACACCTGTTAATAAAAAATCAATTTTTAATTAATTATTTATTTTTTGTCGAGTGGCGTAGACTAGATAACTTTCTACAAAAAAATTAACGCCTTACCAAACTCACGCTTGAAAAGAGGACTACGTTATTTAAATAATAAGAAAAATTAAATTTTTATTAAAAAATTATTAATCAATTAGATTTCGCTGAATTAAAATTTTTTGTATCTTAAGTTTTTTTTGCAAATCCAAAAGCATGTTCAAAAATGTTTAATAATACAAATGCCCAATATTTATTCTTCGGACATTGTCTCTGGTTTTTATATTTACATATAATAAAATAATAACAGATTGAATCACGGGTCAGTAGTTTCATTAAAAATATAAGTTTTTTGAACAATAACTTTATTTTACGAAGAATATATTTCTTGCGATGTAAAAATGTAATATTCTGGCTTCTTCCAATATGTCATTTCTCTAAACAAAGAAGATATAATGCTAAGCTTTATTGCTGGTTCTTATATCTGCTATTCAATCGAATATAATAATCGACATTAGTTGTTAATTGGACTAAAATCAAGATAAAAACCTTTGTCTGTTCGTTTCAGAAATTATCGCTGACATTACTTTCCTGACGTATGATTTTGATTACGTAGCTTTATTGTCATTGGAATAATACTCTCATTATCTGACTCAGTGGATTATCTGCATTGCTTCATTTATTTAGTTTAATATTGAAAAAATAGAAGACAAAAAACAAAATGATTATAAAAGGAGTTAGTAAAAAATTAATATCCCAATATAGAATCGAAACAAATAAATTTTTCGGGTTAAATCTTGGATTTTTTAATTATTTTACTGCTGTACCCAAAATAATAATATAATTAAACCTATACACATTTTTTATCTACTTGAAACTTTTTATACTACATATGTTTCTAATATTATGAAATTTAAAACAGGTCTTCTGTGTGTTGATATTTTTTGAAAATTTTAGAGAAATATACTTATCTGAATGCTGATCTGAATCCAAAATGTATAAGTTAGTAATTTTGTTTATCTGTCTTTCTTACTGTCTGTCAGTTTGATTAATCGCGTATGTTTTTTACTTTAACTATTTTGGTAGAACTTTCGTTGGAATAATCCTTTGGGTTAAAATTAAAACTTAAGCCATCTTTTTTGCCTTCCGAAAATTTTCTAACAAACCTTTTGTTAGTCTTTCTACTCTTTATTAAACTACTCTTTATTGACTTCCCTAAATTAAACTTACGCTGAGATAATACTTATAATACAAATTTAAATCTAAAAAATATATTTTCCCAAAACGTTCCCTTAGGATTTTGAAATTAAATCATTGACATTTAGGCAGTAAGACAGAGTGCGCAGGCTTGAAATTGATGAATAAAAACAATTGTCGAGACTATTAGAGCGATTGGGTTACAGTCAAATCCAATCATAAGGTAGCCATAACATGGTATGGTACTTTTTAAATGCAAATGTTATTTAGTCGAATATACAAATTATTTTGGATTAAATTTAGAAATATTCTTCCTAAATGTGGGCGTTGGTGAAGGTTGGGATTTATTTTTCAAAACTAAACTAAAACTTTCTCAGCACGGGTACGAATAGTTTTCGATAAAATTAATGAGATCGTCTTGTAACGTAGCAGGAAAACACATACACGCGTCCTGAGTTTAATGGACATTGCGGCTACTAGAAAATCCTAAATTAACTGAAATGAACTTCAAATGGCAAGCTGCTGAAAGGCGGCTATACTACGTCACACCTAACACTAGACATAGACGTTTTGTGAATTTTTAACGTGTTATTGACCTAGTTATTTCTAGGACCTAGTTTATTCTACATATGAGTATATTGGAAGTTCGTTTGTATAACAAAATGTAAATTGTTTGTTATATTTTCAGGTTTTTTGAATGGGGGGATGTAATAAGTTTATTACCTTGCCATCAGTTTTTTTTATATTTTGAAGATGCGAAATGTGTTTACTTATAGTATTTCATTTTGAATTTCATGTAGTCAATGGCTTCAGTTACATTTCGAGGTCAAATTTTCAACATTTGGTAAGAATATTCATAAGTAAATATCCCTGAAAGCTTAACTAATTTTTTTTAGTTAGTGTGAGGTTTCATGCATTTTATTCATATTTACTTCATGTCTTATGATGAAACTTCAAACTGAACATTAACATATTTTACATATTTTGATAGATACTTTAGGAATGGTCACAAAATAATCTCTTATGTGGTTTTAGATTAAATATCTATAATGTTTATTATTTAAGTCCTAATTTTCAAAGTTTCAGAGATGTAAACACAAATGTTGGAATAATTCCGTATATTTCTCTATCTATCGAATAACACGCTGATCACTTTTTCCTTTATTTCTTTTGGTAATTTTTTCTGAGTTGAATTATATGCTTCATTCAGTAGTTTGCGGAGTATTTTGAGCAATTTAAAATATTATTAACGTTCCATATAATTTAAAGGTGTATTTGTGGCATATGTTTAAGGAGATAATAATAGAACAAGTTTCTTTTTATCAGCTGTTTCTTTGAATCTCATGTGTAAGGCGATAATTATAAAACAAATTTCTTTTTATCAGCTGTTTCTTTGAATCTTATGTGTAAGGCGATAATTATAGAACAAATTTCTTTTTATCAGCTGTTTCTTTGAAGCTTATATGTAAGGCGATAATTATAAAACAAATTTCTTTTTATCAGCTGTTTCTTTGAAGCTTATGTGTAAGGCGATAATTATAAAACAAATTTCTTTTTATCAGCTGTTTCTTTGAAGCTTATGTGTAAGTCGATAATTATAGAACAAATTCCTTTTTGTGAGCTGGTTTGATTACAATTAAGAAGTTTTTCATTGAAACATCGACACGGGAACCTAAAACATAATCAATTCTGTTTAACAAAAAATACTCAAGAAAAAATAACTCTGCATGCAACGTAAAGCAAAACAGAATTTAAATTTTATTCGTAGTTATTTAGTTCAAAAACATATTAAGGATGTAAATCAATGTCTCATTTTTCCCCAACGGCAAACAATCTCCCAGCTTCTGAAATAAAATTGATTGCGATATCTATCCATCGAATCTTGCACTTTTAAATAAAAGATTTGCAGTATTTTATCGTTACTTAATTAAATCGATGATCAATTCGAAGTTAAACAAAATTATTCATAGATAGATGAGGATCATCTGCAGCTCTTTTCTACAAATTCTATTTTGTCTATAGCATATATATAATATATATTACTCTAACAGACAGATACTTTAGATTAGATTTAGAAGTTGAAGGAGAGACATAACTGATTTGTCGAAGACATCACACTAAGCCCCTTTTCTTCTAGGACCGGCATCGGGAACTTAATTTTATTCTGTATTATCTATATCGACATGAAAATCAAACTCAGACCCACCATTTGCTGCCACTTTACATTTTTCGTGCTTCCATTCATTTTACTAATCCATCTATTTCGAAATTAACTTTTTGATAATGCATTTTAGTTTTTTAGTGGAGAATTTTCTTAGATGACTAAAATAAACTGGTCACATATTTCATTTTTCTTGTAATTTGAAGTAATGATTTTTTTTCACATTTGATTAATTGAGTGTTTTGAAAATAAATTTACATCACTAAATCATAAACAATTGTTTAATGTTAACTATCGGATTTTCAAATCCTTAATCGTATTTTATCTAAAATTGTAAGCGATATACTTAAAAAACATGTTTACTTTAAATTTAATTAAATAATTTGGAGTAAAGCGGAATTTGTCGGCTGTAATTATTTTCTTATCATTGCGCTTAGTGCTATATTTAATATTTGTTTACATTCACGCGGTTTGTAAGAATCTAAGTAGTCTCAATATTAAGAATGTAACATATAAACACAAACTAGTGTTATAAACATCAACTCATTCCCCCTCAAAGTCTCGAGCAAGTGAGGATAAATCGATGGCAAAGAATCTCTGCCTATCAGCAGGGAAAATAACAGTTATCCATTCGCCAAAAACTCAATTACTAGGACCAAAATAAATATCAACTTCACAAACAAAGGAAAGATTTCTTTTGAATTGTTGATTTGTTATTCATAAAAATTACCCTCCGAGGCATGGATTTTATAAATGTTCGAAAGAAACTTGGCGTAAAAACTTTTGTATATTTAAAAAAATTCCTCTCAATTGTATGTTACAAACTTTAACAGGCAGGAATATTCGAGTAACATTGTATCAAAGTTTTATTTGTGTTTAAGTTTTAATAAAGGACTAACCTAAAATTACATAAATAAAGCGAATAACTCTAACCTAACATTACAACCACTAAGACTGTAGTCAAAAGTGTTCTGAGGACAATAAAGTGCTATGCTTAATCATGATCATACGTCAAGAACTTAAGTTATGTATTCAAACAGAGATGAGTAGACAAAAGGCTTGATCTTGTATTCAGGTCCATTAGCAGCCGATATCGAATAATATATTTGAGCGATTATTTGTCGGTCATAGGCTGGTTTTGAATAAGCTCTGAAAGCTTTGCATTATATATAATTCTTTTAGGCTGATGAAAAATTTGTAGGAACCAATAAGCTAAGATACTTTATGGACTAAAAAGTTTTTCACAATTATTTCATAAAGTTAACATATTTTTTTATTTTGGTAAAGAGTGAAAACATATGTGAACAATTTCGTTTTAAACATGATAAAATTTAAAAAGGCAGAATATATTTATAAAGTGGGTTGGTTTCTTTTTTTCTTTACCTTCTAAATGATAAGGATTTTAGCATATAGTTTTACACATATTATGCAACAATTAACATGCATACGAGATAAATCTTTATACCTAATAACTTTTAGTCTTTAAAAATTATTTTATTATTCCTAGTAAGATTAAACTGAATATTTATTAAAATTTATAACACAATACAGCCGAGTGTACAGACGGACTTTTTTCATATCACTATATCTGAGTACCATGGCCCTATATATGATGAAGGTTATCTTAGGATACTTATTAAATAGGAGGTTATCTTAAGAGACTTGTTAAATACAAGTATAATTCGCACTACGAGTGATCTGTACAAACATTTAATCATACATAGTATTTCTATTAATTTCTACACAAATATTAATATTATTTCTCACCATATTCACTTTAAAATACAAAGTTAGTTTTTCATTTAATTTAAGTTGAATGAAAATTCATGGACGTTTTAAAAAGTTTTCATGAGTGTCACAAGTAAGTCGACAATTAGTCGTAAACTAGTAGAGGCTATTGAACTGCTATAATTTTTTCTTTTAGTTTCTTTATACAAACTAATATTTTAAATATTTCCACTTATTCAAAAGTCACAATTTAATTGATAGAGGATGAGACACCTAACTCTAACAATATGATCATTTTAAAATTTAATATTTCCTTAACGGATCCCTGTGTAGAAAAAACGGTCATGAAATACTCCGAATATTTTTAAAAAACCTGTTCAATGCTACTCTTCAAAATGAGGTATGCGAATAAAAAGAAATTCACCCCGCTGAACTTCTAAAAAACTTCAAAAAAAAAATTTTAGAAGTTACTTCACATTGCGAAATAAATTTCAGCTTTATAGCAACAATAGTTTGCATTTAAAACGGCTATGACATACAGATGGACAGAAAGACGGTCATAGTAAACTATAAGGGTTTCTAGTTTAGCTACGGAACCCCAATAACCAAAATAAATTTCATTCTCCGGTCTCTCCATAGATAGCATTATTGGACTGGAGAATATTCGGTAGGTAATAAAATAGCAAAATTTATTATCAGATTAAATTGACCACCTTATTTCACAAATAATATTCCTTTATACTTAATGTAGTAAATAACCTACATTAATTTCAAAGATACCGTGTGCTTCGGCTGTGAGGAATTAATTATTGTGATTCCGCATGTGTTTTTTTTTCTTAAAATATCTCATATAATCATTATTGGGTAATATCGTTAATAGCTAATAATTAACCGATCAATAAGATTCAGGCATCAATGGCATGTTTAAAAAGTTTATTTATATCTAATTGGTTTAGTTTTTAGAAATCACAATATTATTTGTTAAATGGTTGTGTGCTGGCAATAAAAAAACGATAGACTGATTTACACACACTGTTAATTGAATTCAGTAGTATCCAAATAGAATTAAAAAATTAATTTGGCTTTATATCCATTTAATCTTTAATCTATGCACATACCAATATATAAATGAATGTATATATAACTGATGTAAAAATCCTTAAATTTTGTGATATGCAAGATTATTTTCGTACCAAGTTTTGACTGCTATAGGATTCTAATCTAATAAAAAAAACAGAACAAAATATAAATGTGACGAATCTCTCGAGAATTGCCAAATATTGTCGTACGTAAATTACGTACATATCCATTTGCCTGTTTGTTGTACGCAGAACGTACGTATATAAAACAGAATTCAGATTGTAATAATTTTCAGTAATATCCCGTGATAATTTAGATGGACGGAAAGAATACTAACTGATCCTAATATTGTACATGCAAAAACATGTTTGGATTTGTCTTTCAGAAGTACTCCCAAATGCTTAGGGTATTTTTATGAACCTTGGTGCGGACATAGATCATTACCGAAATAATACATAAGCCACTTTTTAAAACAAGAAATTTTTTTGTAGGCTGAATATAGTTCCTGTAGTTTTAAGCTTGATATTTTATATTTAGTAATAAAAATAAAATAACAAAACGTGTTAATAGATATCGCTGTTGATAGGATAGGTAAATGACATTATAATCTTCTTTTTTGTATGAAAAAACAGATTCAATCGTTTTCTGTGTTCAAACTTCTTACGTCAGTGTGCAGTATGGGTTAAGTTAATAAATAATATATTCTTATACCGCAGAATACCTTTGTTTTTTGTTCAAAATCCGTCAGTTACGGACCCAGACACGTAATCTTGCCGTGATTAAAAATAGATGATTATTACTTCGTCAAAAAATACTGTTGGCGTCGGTGCGGCGTATGCTGCGTTATGAGGTTAGACAGCGGGAAGGAAAACTCGTCTTATTCAGCAAGGACGGGACGAGCAGGAGGAACACGACGATCTAAAATAACTTTAAAATATCTGGCTTGCACATCAAACTGGAAGGAGCGTCAAATAAGAATTTATGGAAGTTCTAATCTGTTATTTTACTATGAAGTCAAGATTTACTAGAAACGGCAGAAGGGAAGAGTGTCAAACTAGAGACCGGGGCTGATAAGGCTGCATGGGACTAGAAAGATGCAAAAGCACAAATATGGCTTGTAACAAGAATGTCAGAAAACGCGATGATACATATTATAACTCGCACTACATCGGCGGAGTTGTGGAAGAAACTGGCTAGTGTTTAGGAACAAAAATCTGAAACAAGTATCCACATAGTGCTACAGCGTTTCTTCCAACACAAATACGAGGAGGGCATATAGATGTCTGTTTTTTGTCTAAAATAGAAGGTTCGAAATATCAACTAAAACAGATGGGAGAAGAGATTTCAGAAACAATAGTTATTACAAAGGTGTTAATGACGCTCCCAGATTGTGACAAGCATTTTGTGCCTGCATGTGAGACACAGAAAAATTAACAAATATACGATAACCTCGTCCTCTGATTTATTGATAGAAGAGGAACGATTGAAAGAATCAGCTCGGCGAACATCGGCTTTTGTTGCAAGGAGAGTTAAAAAAGACAAAAAATGTTACAAATGGGACATAAATTGTCACCGGTTAGTTGATACCGGTGCAAGTCATCATATGTGCCGTGGTCGATATTTATTTACGACATATTCTCCGATACCAAATAAAACATTATAGTTAGTGACGGCAGTGTAATTAGTGCGCACTGTTGTCGACAGGTGGAGGATAAGGTTTTTAATGGTCGCGAATTAGTAAAGACGACCATAGACAATGTATTGTATATACCGGATTTAAGAACCAATATATTCTCTATGAACTGTGCTACAGAGAGAGGTTATATTCTGATTACAAATAACAATTTGTGTAAATTATTGAAACAAATAGTGTGTGCGCTAGCCAATCGTAACGGAGATATATACTATATGAACGTACGTTGTAAGTACGGAAAAGCAAACTTGACTCCAGTAAAATCCGGGTTAAAAGAGTGGCATGAAAAAGTTGTTCACCGGAACCTGCAGTACGTAGAAACTGTACTTAAAAATAATAATATTTTAATGCAAGACGATTCAGATGTGGAGGGTAAAATACATCGTTTACCCTTCAATACCAGTGGAAGCAAGACAATTGAGTAGTGTGAACTTATACCTGCTTACACATGCGGTCCTATAAAGGTGCAGTTTGTCGGAGGTTATAAATATTTCGTTGTACTGAAGGATGACTACAGCAACTACAGGTGAGTGTACTTTGTAAAAAGTAAAAATGAAGTGGAGAAATGTATGACAAATTTATTAATAAAACGGAAAATATTACCAAGAATAAAGTGCTCTACATCAGGAGGGATAATGGTTTAGAGTTTATTAATGCGAAAATACAAAACCAATTTGAGAGAAGTGGTAGTATACATTAAACCAGTGTGGCATAAACACTAAAGCAAAACGGCAAGGCAGAGCGAGAAAACAGAACTCTGAGGAAGCGCGAACAATTTTTTGTGTAAAAAGTCTACGAAATGAATTATGGGCATAACCTGTTCATACCTCTGCATATATGTTAAACAAAACTGGTAAAATTAATGAAGTTAGAAAGACTCTATACTATACATGGAAAAGCAAACGCTTTGAATAAATACATTGAAGATTTTTGGGACCCTTGTGTTTTTCCATATACCAAAGGAGAAAAGAAAAAAAATAGGGCTCTAAAGATCAGAAAGGAATAATGGTTGCCTACGGAGAAGTTAAAGGTTACAGAGTATATTTCTCAGAAATGAAGTCAAAGGAGATGTTGTTTTTATAGAGAAATGTGAGGGAAAGAAGGTGCAGTTGGTTAAGCTTGATTATGACATAAATATACTGGAGATTACAAAGGAGGAACAACTGTTAAGTACAGAGAGTAAAGAGTAATTTATAGAAAGAGAAAAAGAGTCCAGCGAAGGTGAAGGGTAGTCCAGAGAGCAAGAGAAAAGTCTCAATTTATGTACTAACAGTGAAAAGGATATATAGGTGCCTTGTACCAGTAATGAAGATTTAACACCAATTCGAAGAGGCTTGCGTGTTAGGAAATAAACTTCGTTCTGAACCTACCATCAGGTTTCTATGGAGGGAAGTGAACCTAAAATTTACCGAGAAGCAATGTAGATTAAAGATGCTAGTAATTGGCATGAAGCTGTGGATAGAGAACTAAAACCCCTAATAGAAAACAATGCCTGGAGATTTTGTGAAAACCTGTAAATAAAAGATTTGTAAGCAGTGACTACTTAAAACCAAAATTCTAAAGACACTTGTTAACTTTCGAAATGATAAACCAATGATATATGACGTTGAACCAATGTTAAACAGCAAATTTAAAATGAAAAGCTTGGTATCGAATTTCTTAGGCATACGTGTGAAACAGGATTTATAAATTAAAATTACTAAGTTGAGTCAAAAGGAAAATGTAGGAAAATTTTAGATTGTTTGTCTTATGCAGCATTAGGAACATGATCAGATACTTATGCTGCTATATTAATTTTAAATAGATAGCAAAATAAAGCGAATAATGTTTTATTAACCACTTTACGAAGAGTATTGAGATATGAAAGAACACACCATTGACTGCAAATTAATATATAAATGCAATAGTGACATGTTAATTGTATATTGTGATGCAAATTGTAGGGAGGAGAGATTGAATAGACAGAAAATCAACCACTAGTTATTGTTCTGTGTTTGCACATTTTTTGATTTCTTGGTGTTCAAAGAAATAAATTAGCTTAGTCTGTCTTCTACAGGGACGGAATATGCGCAATAATTACAGTGTCAAGCAATGCCCGCTAGTTTATCAATGTATTACCCGATTTTAGTATTGTGTATGTTTGCCTTGTCACAATATTCAGTGATACTTAAAGTGCCATAATGGCTGTTGATACTAATTGGGTTAAGCGTTTGAAACATATTGGTATTAGATATTATTTTATTAAGGAGTTAATAAAGGACGGTAAATTAAATGTGAAATATTTAAAAACAGATCAGACCGCAGATATGTTTACAAAGGCATTGAATAAAAATGTGCTATTGAGATTCATAAATAAGTGTGTGGTCTATATGGAAACTAAGTTTAGTATTGTCTTTTTTATATACTATTACACTGAGGGAGGGTGTTAATAGATAAATGAAAATATATTATTCCTTTATATGGTAAAATTTTTCGAACGTTGTCTGACTGTTCAAAAGTCATGTGTGTGCAATATGAAGTTTAAGTTAAATATATAATATCTTCTTTTATCACAAAACACCTTTTTTTTAATTCAAAATCCATCAATCACAGATGGTATTTTAATAATCTCATTTTTTTAGAGGTAAACTTTGCAAAACTTTGCAAGACAGCAGAAAAAGCTTTTAAAATATGAATGTGGTGAATTCCATAAGAACTGCTGCTATCTACGATATATTTTTGTATTTAAGTTACACATGTACTTACTGGTACTTATACTAAACGTACGCGTACGCTTACTTATACTAAAGGTACGCTTAGTTCATGTAACGCTTAAAGAAAAACATCTCGTGAGAAATTTCGACTACTTTCCTTTTCAAAAGCGTACTTTTTGATGACAAGCGAATAGTATAATGTTTATTTCTGGTGAATTTCTCCAGAATCGATATGTATGACGTATATTTGTGTAGGTATTATGGATATGCTTGTTGACTTGCAATGTACGTGCGCGTTATATATGGATCAATGGATAAAAACACGTGACGATATGAAATCTTCCTTCCCAAAAAACATGTGAAATGTTATTAGGTTTTTGTCTTAGAAAAAGGTCAGAATTGAATATAATAACGTTTTATTAAATATTACCTAAATTAATTTTCAGTTTTATACCGTTTTTACTCCAGCGTCTTAGGCAATTTTAATTATAATGGATCAGAGAACTCACATTTAAAGTAAATTGTCTTAATTAAGATAATCACTTGAACAGAATGACGATGGATATATTTTGATTATGTTTTCCAATTCGAGATCATGCGAAAATTGAAACAGTTTCGTTGCCAAGTGATGTTTAATGGTCTTTTGTTAGTTTTAGGATTTCGAAATTTTCATAAGGATTAATTCCCTGGATATAACAATTTCAGAGAGACGCAATCTCGATGTTTGGTTTTTCGCAGATTTTTTTTGCGCTTTTGAAATAATAAGTTTAAAAGGAAACAACTTTTAAATATTTTTTTAAATTCAAATAAAAATAAAACCTTACATGTGTCACGGTCTCTGCCCATTTTGATCAACTAAAAGTTTAAAAAAAATTGAAAATAAAGATAAAATTGACGAGGGAAATTGTTTATCACAACCTTGAAGTAAAATGGTGTGAAAATGGTCAGAAAAACTATAACAAATCCCTATACATATATATATATATATATATATATATCAAACATCAAAATTCTGGTAGCCGTTTCGCCTTCATGAGTATTATACGTTCATTACTACATTATAAGTGTAACATATATGTACAGCCGAAAAACATTACTCTCTCCGCTGGGTAGTTAGGTAAAAAGTATTTGCTCATTGCGTTTATTGTAATGAAAATGGCCTACTTAATTCTGTTTAACTTGTTTGAATAAATTATATTATTTCAATTTTTCATATCTAGAGATAAGAAAAATTTTAATTCAGAGTATTCTAAAAATTTGTAACACATAAATAACCTTAGAATAAGAAACGCAGAAATTTGTAGAAATGTGCAGAAATTTGCACTATTTTTGTATTTTAAAAGAAATTTTGAAAACTGTTATATCACACTTTTAATCATTGCGTTAAAATTCTAGACGTAAAGGAATTTAAAGGAATCAGTAACTAACGGGTCCGAAATCGACCTGAACATTACAATCATGGGATCATTGGGGCCCTCCACCCTACTTAACTGAGTGAAGACACAACCTTCATGTTAATCAACGTATTGAGTGATAAACGGTGAACCTAAAAATATTGATAAATATAAAAAGTAATTCAGAAGACGTGAGAAATAAATCCGAATTCCATCAATGCCATCGATTGACAGCATTAGGAATTATTTATAATAATGCCGTCAATGCTCAATAATTCATCCGTATATTTATTTAAATACCACTCAAAAAATTACTTCCGCTTGTACCATTTTGCTCAACTAATCATTTACGCATAATATCATTTACACGTAATAAATATTACAAGACTACAATAGGGAGAACATATCAAGATTGACGAAACTAAACTATGTAATCTACCGAGTCAGACAATTAGGAAAGTAACGCAATGAGAATAAAGCTTCGCAATCAAGATAACGCGTCAGGAACGTGACGTTAACTACGGAGCCTTGAGACGAGCAGACAAAGGGCTTTATCTCGCATTCAGGTCAATTAGCGGCCGATATCGGATATTATATTTGAGTGATGGCTGACCGCTAGGAGGCTGAGCTTGGGATAAGCGTCAAAGCCTTCGTATTATATTTGCTTCACTGGAGCGAATGAAATATTGAAAGGGGCGAGAAAGCTGTTATGGATACTTTGTGGGATAAAATTTGGGTCTGAACTTATTCAAATGACTTTCGATAGTGAATATGTTTCTGTATTTTGATAAATGGAAAGATCTTTGTCAGGTATTTTATTTTTAGCTTTTCTCCTTTATGTAACTACTTTTACTGTAGTTATTACAGATTTAATGTTGGTATATTTTTATTGTTATGTAGACGATTTCGTTTAAAAAGTTGGTTTTAACTATTTTTTTGTAAAAAATATAGATATTGATGCGATTATGTTTATTTTTCTTTTACGTTTTACTCTCATTTACTGAAATTAATTACATAAAATTAATTACAGCTTTTCTTGTTTTGGACCAAATAATTATTTAAAAATTAAATTAATCATTTATAGTTTTTTATCTTTAACATAAATAGTAAATAAATCAACTTTAATTAACATGAAACAAATTAATTAACATGAACCACATGTTTAAAGAACCGAAACGATTACTTAAAGAATTTCTTTAAAAATATTTATTTTTAACATTTGGAATGCTTTCAGTCAAAACCTTTAACACTTAATTTTTTTGAAAATATCTTATAATGAGGCTTATTGAAAGTCCATACCCTATTATTAAACAAGTTTTCTTCTTAGTTGATCTCAATATAATATTTTCATCTTGAGAATAACTTCAATAAATTTAAATATTTTAAATCGCCGAACAATGTGATGAAATGAAAACAGTTTGTTTCTCAATAATATATTAGGTATTACACAATTTACGATAATTTTCGATTTTATGAATCGATCAAATTTTGAGCTTTGAATATAAGTTTTGAATCTCAGTAAAATGTACCAAAATGTTTATATGGACTTATATTACAATGGAGAGAAAATAAATTTTCTAATTGCAGACCACAAAATTTTATGGCGTAATAAAAATAATGCGTTATTCACTTGTTTTTTTATTATTTATGATTCTCAAATGCATGAATTGATTGTAGGTCCGGTGAAATCTATACAAAAAACCTATAATTAGATTACCTAGAATTTATGGAAGACTAATTTTATCCGTGAGTCTTTATTGTGCAATATAGTCACAATTGATTATTCTTTTTCTTTGCTTTTATCGGAATGCAATCTTCCTAATTTTACTTTTTCTTCTAGTTTTGAATATAGTTGTGTTTTAAAATCAATTGTATTTTTTGTTAATTTATTTATAGTAAAATAAATGAAATTGGAAAAAATTATTGTTTATTTACGTCTTTTTTGAAGCGAAACTTCTTTTCTATTGCCGAATAAAAGGGTGAGAAGTAATTTCACAGGGTTTTACCGATATATAACGTAACCTGATGACATATATATATATATATATATATATATATATATATATATATGTCAATTCATATAATTATTACTACAATACTGTTCATTATTATTAAAACTAGAAAAAGTGTCTTTACTTAATTTTTAGATATAGTTAATTTTGGCATATTTATAATTACAAAGCTATATACAAAATAATTTTTACATTACTTCTATATATTACTATAGAAGTAAAGTAAAAATTATTTTGTATAGATATTCCAAGGAATGCTCGTATGTGACTGCGTAATTAATTTAATTACAAAAATTTCCTCTCCAAAATATGGTTTTATCGATATTATTAGTTTTTGGATATAATTCTGCTTTAGTTTGCTATAAGAGTGGCGTGTTTATAGAATTTTGTAAGTCGATTTCATTGTTTTAATCCTCTTGTAGTTTTATATATATATATATATATATATATATATATATATATATATATATATATATATATATATTACGTTTGTTGCTAATGATAACAGGAGTTCTAATAAAAGGATTAAGTTGTCTTTTCCTTTTGAGGTTCCTTTTCTTTACTGTTTATGGCTTATATATAAATATGTACACTTGCATCAGTAGTTCAATTTTTTATATCATTCAGCGTAGTCCATAATTGTGGTCTTAATATAAACATTTATGTAACCGCGTACCAAAGGACCAAGATTTGTAAAAACTTTTGTACGAGTTTCAGAAAGTTGCATATTACGGGAGAAACTAAACGATTTTTATTGTTTAGCCAATATATTCATTCCGATGCAGAAACAATTTTAAATATTTTTATTTGGTACCTATTGTTTGTGGATAGTATAAAAGAAATATATTTTACAAGAAAGGTCCCGGGCACATACATAACCTTTCTGCATTTTTATTATATTCATAGGCTACTAACGATTTTATTAATTAAAACCGATCAGTGGTCAATAATTATTTGGTAAATATATACAATTTAGATATATTGACTTTTATAAGTAAGCATTGTTATAGGTATAAATTGAAAATAAAATATGTCAATATATGTAACTATTAAAAATATATTTTCAATACAGAGAATGTCAGTATTCTCAGTGTCCTCATTCGTCGCCGCGTAGATCCCTTGCATAAAAAAGTGTCCGCGCCCTACAAAGCATAACCTCATATTTCGGAAACGTGTGGCTGTCGGAATAAAACGTGTGCAGTCTTGTTAATTATTTGTGGTTGACTACTTTGGTTTGTCACTCTTAAATATTTCCTACTACCACTATTTAAACAATATTAAAAATATTATCACATATTCATTGATTTACCAAATTGTTTTCTTTAAACCTTAGAATTTTTTTTCGAACCAAACAATTACTCGGATATTAGAGGCTAAATCCTATTATATTATTTTACGGTCCTTGCAAGAATACTGTCTGCATTGTTTTCACCCTCTTTTTCACCTCATACATTTGTATTCTTATTTTTCTCTGTACAAATATTGTTAACCTCAGAAATATACAAAGTTATTTTATTGTCATTCTACACTGAAAAAATATTTTGGACCAGTAAATGCATCCTTTGCAATGAAAATAAAAACAGCAGAGCCAAACTTTAACCAAAACAGGCCAGCACATGAGAACTTGATACTTTTCCCATAGTCTATTTTATGTAACATATCCACCAATAAGCCCGAAAAGCAATTAATTTGACAGAAAACATCAAAGCTGCCAACGTAGTAAATTAGGAAATACTTTATTATTTACAAATTTTTAGAGATCCAATCTCTGATTCGTGCAGTATTTCTTAAATTTTAATTTAATATGTCAGCAAATACCGAAATTCATGCAAGTGATCCATGAGATAATAGAAATTAGACTATATAAATTGAGTGAAGATTCATTCATACAGATCAAAGTTTGGAATTTTAACATTAATATTTTAAACTATAAAACTGGTTTAATATTATATTTGTATTAGTATAGGCAAATGGTAATACAAATTATTAAACGGAGATGTACCGCCAATAATTAAATAAGTGGATGTATGAACCAAAATAATTTTGAAGGTAAAGTTTAGGATGATATACGAGCGTCAGGTTCGTGTTTATTTCACAGGTTAAACATTATATTAGAAAGGACCATAGATAAGTTTCAATTTAAAAATAGCAAGTAAATTTCTTGAATAAAGAGGATAGTAATTATATATTCATTGCGTTGGTCAATGTTTATAAGAGTTTTAATTCAGAAAATTTTAAGCGTGATAGCTAATGTATATGCCGAAGTTAAATAATAAGAGTATATTAA
This sequence comes from Druceiella hillmani, assembly GCA_039881145.1. Taxonomy (NCBI): domain Eukaryota; kingdom Metazoa; phylum Arthropoda; class Insecta; order Lepidoptera; family Hepialidae; genus Druceiella; species Druceiella hillmani. The sequence continues at coordinate 25,832,717 of JAYKKI010000002.1, forward strand.
AAAAATAATAAAAGATCCCTATTTTCAGATTTCCGTATATCAAAAAGAAATCAAACGATACCTTTCTAGGATTATTCAGGAGTCCGTCTATCTGTTTGCTTCTCAGAGCCGCTTTCGACAAATATCGTTAATGAAAAAAACACACAAAAATATTTCAATTATAACAAAAATATTTATGGCGAAATATTAGAGGAGCAATAAAAAACAATTCTCAAACATTTCAATTATATAATAAATAAAAATATTCATACAGAAATGTTAGAGAAGCCAAATTCAAGTTCAAATTATAAAATCTAGAAATGGAATAAACTATTTTTTTTTACAATTTCAGGTAAGATATTCACAAAAAATATGTCCTACTTACTTCCAAAACAGCCATAGTCAAAATTATAACGTTAGTTCGACTTGATTTAAATAGATTAATAATAGCCTAAACACAGTAGATCGTGAAGGGCCTATTTATTCAACAAATTGATGAAACAAGGGTCGTTCCACAGTTATATTAGTCAAACAACGTGTTTAATTATTATAAAGTGCTTTACGATTCGGGAACTGCTTTTGTGAAAAATATGTCGCCTCTGTTTCCTTTTTTTTAAACGCCATCGAATTAATATTAGCAATCAATTCTGGTGTAATGCTTATCTGTTTTTAAAACTTTGGAAATATGTCAACTTTGGTGTTAAAACTTATTTATTTTCAATTGCAGTTTTAACTGTACTGAAATTTATTTAAGTTTTGAATGTGTTATGTAATTCTCCTGTATGTTTTTAATTTCAAAATTAACCTACAAAACTTACATTTATTTTATTAGTTATGTACACACAAAGTAAAATTGAATTAAAAAGGGAAATATGAATAAAAACAAAAGGAATAACTACGCAACGCTATTTAAAATATTACGTGTGCTTCAGTCGAGTTATTCATTATGATCCATCTCCTGTGTTTTCCAAAATGTTTATTTTATGCGTATTACGCATCAGCATTGTGGATGCAAAACGAGTAATACCTAACGGTTTATGTTAATGACGTAAATGCGTGATATTGTGCAATTACTATTAATATAAAGGGATGGAGATAATTTTATGTTAAATATCGTATCTTTAGTATATTTTATCAATTAATATATAAAAAAATCAATTAACCCACTTACACTTATCCAGCAATTTCGGAAATATTACAAAAACTTCTTAAATATCTTTGGTAAAACATATAAAGAGCACGGTTTTCAAATATACATAGCTAAAAAGCGAACGAAAGGTATACTGTCCGTTGTCGTATTATTAAATCAAGATATTAAAAGGCCAATTATTAAGTCAAAATATTAAAACACGAATAAAATTTTGGTCTTTTAATCAAGCCACGCACAGAGCAACTTCCTGTATTAAATTTAGAAAAAGTTAAATGCACCAATGAAACTTCATGATTTGGTGAGAAGTAAAAACATTCTGTTCGGTTTTCACAAGGGTTACTACTGATGAATTTAAATTTTAGGTTTAATAGTTGCCAACTCAGTACCCGTTTTTACTGTTTTAAATGTTATGATGTTCCCATCAATTAACTTTGATTTTATAGAAATCATGAAGGAGCTGCATAAGTAAGGCGATCCCCAACAATTTTTATACATAACTTATGATCCATTTCCACTTCTCTAAATGTAGAATTCTGGAAAAAATCTTATACACTTAATACTCATACAGTATTTACGACATAGCAGTACCATAATTTCTACATTTTATGTTTGTATCTTAATCGATTTGAGCTGGATTAATCCAATTTTACAAGCCTACATTTAATTAGAATTGTATCTTATTTTATTCATTTCATGTATTTTGTCATTACTATTCTATCTCTAATATTAATAGTTATTAAATTAGCCATTTCCTAGACAACATCGAGGATATTTCCAATTTGTTCATGTGAAAATATTTGAAGGAATGTTTCAATTATTAGGATTAATTCGAAAATTTCGATTGCGATATCATACTGTAGATCTGTCTCTTAGTGTAGATATACCTCTAGTGATTTTGGTTGATTAATGGGTTTCTCACTTTTTAATTTCGATCTGAGAAATCCTCGTCTGTAAATCTCTTCGAAGTTTTCTCCATGATTCCAGTTACTACAATTCTTTTGGACTAGAATCGTATTGAGCTCAATTTTTCCGAGCGTTCCTGTACTGTGTTTGACATTAGGATATGTCGAGTTGTTTGCAATGTAAATTGCATTACTTTATTCTAATACACTCGTTAGTATTATAAATTGGAATAATTTCATATTAGAAACAATTTCTAACACGGTTCTTATTTTGCACGAAAATAAGAATTCTTTATATTTATTTTCCTATACTAAATTTACCAATTGTTATTGTGTAAAATTCAAAAAGATTCATACATTTGAATGACTCAGTATAATACATTCAATTCAGTAATTTACATTTACTCAATTGGTTAAATAGGGATGAATTTGGTATGAAATTATCATATGGGTTTTAATTTAAAATTAATGATATTATTCACCACCAAATTTTACTTCCACTCTGTGAATCTGCCACTGAAATTTGTTTGATTTGAATACACAAATGGAAGTCAGATAACGTAAATGTAATCGGTCCAACTTTTAAATGTATTTAACCTTACCAGGCCTAAGATTTTATTGTTTTTCATTTAGTTTTACAATTAATTGTAAATTTACAAATATGCATTTTGTATAAATAGGGTTTATATTTGGAGGTACGTTCAACTAAGTAGATTATTAGCAATGTGTGATTCAATATATACATCAAAATATAACTCTAATAACCGATGTTTAAAGTAATAAAATCCAAGTTATTGGATGAAATATTAATCAAGTTTGATATTTGCTATTTTACACTTGATATTTTTAAGTTTAAGTTTTTAATTTAGATTTGCATAATTTTAATATAATATTTAATATAATATATTACTGTCATAAAATTAAAACCTTTAGAAAAATTACTTTTTTCAAAACGTTTTGAACCCTCCTCGAATTAAATAAAGGATTTATTCTAGGTATTCAAAAGTTTGTCATGAAAAAATTAGAAGCCGGAATACAACATGCTTTTATGTCTTAGAATAAATGAACTAATTTTTATCTTATCTAATCATCAAAATTTTGTATCCGATGAAAAATATTCCATAATTAATATGTATTTTACCGAGGTTGAAACACAGTTGTCTTAAATAATTAAATTGAATCAATTTCAATTATTATTTCGTTAGTAATAAGTTTATCATTTTGTTTTATTATTGGTGCCTACTAGAATATATCAGTAAGTATATGAAAGTTTATTCCCTTTCTCGTAAATACTCTATTTTTCAATCACAGTAAAATGTGGAATTTATCTCATGAAATCCCGAAGCGTATCACATGAGGCTCGGGTAGCCAAAATTATTATACAAATCCATTATCTGTCTGACAGATTTGAATGTGAGATTCCGTCTAATTAGTGTTTATCAACCCGCCTCGGAATTTATTTAATTACCTATTTAGAATTCATTTACAATATTAAATTAATGAGTTAAATAACAAATGCATATTTTTAATTCACTTGGGTAAACGTCTATCATTTAAATTGCAGTTGAATACATCAATTAGTATATTTGGTTTAATAGGGATGAATCTGGTATGAAATTATCATAGGGCTTTTTTGATTTTAAATTAAATAACATAAATACTTTCAAAACAACCTCAAAATATACCCTTTACAAGATATTTCATAGTGAAAAAAAAACCAAAACAATTATTCGAAAAACTTTTTTATCTAGAGCGGATACTTAACTGCTTAAAGAGTATTTTGTTGACATTTGGTTATATTTTTGTTCTCTCCATTTGATGACGACTAAATATTTTGCTTTAAAAAGAAGTTAGAGCAAAACAAATACCAGTTTTACCCTAAATGTACACCACAAACAGCAACGAAAAAAATTTTCACTGTGTCAAAAGGAAAAGATGGTAAATTAATTAATATGACGTGAAAGTGAAGACGTAGGAAAATGCTCAGAATGAGGAAAAAGATAAGCAAAATGGTCATAATTTCCATTTATGGAAGAAACCATACATTTCAAAATTCTATTGTTTTAGTCGACTTTTTATTAATTTAAAAGTTTGGTCATCATTAGGTTTAATAAAATCACAATAGGCTCTTTCAATTTCAAAACATTAAAAGCAATGATTCTCTGCACTTTATTTCGTCTAGAACACGGTAGCTGCATAAAAACTTTATCTTTTCCTAAAAACGTTAATGAGATCAGATACGACATTAGTTGCTGACCATATCAGCAATTATTTTTTGACACAAATCATTTAAAACATCAGTAACACGAGGAAATACAAAAGATAATTAAGCCAAATGCTTAAAATTAGTTGCGGTTTTGCTACGAACGTGACAGCGTGTCATAACTTGTTTTGTGAGTAATATTATTGCGTACCGTTACATCTAAATATAATTTCCATTTTAGGGAGGAAATAGTGCCGCAATTCCATTGCAATTTATTTATTATAATAAAACTAAATGAATCGGTGGATTATATAATGACACTTTTGTATTTGGTATCTTGGCTAAATACGACATCAATTATTCTTGTAAAAATTTCAGCGTAGTTTTTAATTTATAGTTAAAAACATTAATCATTACTTAAATTCAAGTATTATAGTGTTAAAACTTAAATACATATCTACCGGAATTCAATGTTTTCATTACGTGCGAATGTTTAAAATATAACTACATAATGACTTTATTAAAATATCGACGAAAAAATATGTATTAATCAAACAAAATGTTATTCAGTAATATCCGTCTGCGAAAAATAAAAAAAATATAATGGTAAACTATATCGCTCCAAAATTTATACGTCCTGTTAATCGATGTTGTATGGCACTAAGTCTGTGCAACTAGAAACTATTTTTGATAATATTTAATAAATTCTACAGGTCATTAACTAAATATTTGTCATATTAATAAAAATATTTATACAATAATTTAAATATTTCAAAATGACGTATGTTTGAATCATGGAAAATATTGCTCTCTGGTAGCATAAAAATAACAAGTATATAGATAAAGACGAGCACTTGAAATTTGAAAAGTTACGCTAGGTGGCGCTAAATCAGTAAACATTTAAAACACCCATCTCATTTCAAATTAAATTATCATTAACTGTCATTATAATCATTTTAAGTTTTAAAACGACATAAGTTTATTCGTGTGCAATTAATTTTTTTCCTGGATCCAACACCCTCATAAAATGAACATTCTCTTTTAAAGCGCAATATCGTTTTATTTGAAGGAGGTAGGATAATATGTATTACCTCAGAAAGTTTTAAATTATGTATCGATATAAAAGGCTTCATTATTAAAAAGTTATTTTAATTCAATTCAAATTCTGTTAACACACTTTGAGATAATTTTTTTGTTTCTTTTATAATGGCAACATTAATCTCAGATTAAAATTATTTTGGAAATAAAATAATGATGAAACAAAAACGGATTGAAGGTAGTTAGTGTGCGAAAGACGTTTTACTTAATGTAAAAGGGCTAACCCGGATATAGTATTTTTATCGAAATGGAAATGTTAATACTGTTAAACTTCGTTCGCTTTGTCTTCGTACACGTAGAACAAAATTAAACAGTGTTTCTTAATTCTACCTAATTATAACATCATATCATGATTTTATAATTAAGTAGATTGTTTAAATCTGGTCGATATTTACCACGCAATATCACACGATCTGATACGATCTGATAAAACTTATTATTTTACTTAAAGTAATTGATAAAGAATAATAAGTTGAATTGTAAAATATTAAAAATCATGGTGTTACTTCACAAATCAAATCGATTAGATTTCTTTAAAAAATGAGGCATTGGCCATATACTTTAGCAATAAGCATCCACTGTTATATTTTTTGGAAGCCTGGATGATTTTTCTTAACTTCAACAATATTTATATTCGAGAGTAATGCCTATTATCATTGCTCTAAATAACACATTAGTATTCAGAGAAAACTTTCTTATCGTAACGGGGGTTGCTATTATTCCGTTCCGGTTGGTTGAATTTAATGAATAATTTTCCGCTGACCAACTTTCCTTCGGCATTGAGATATTTCGATGTATATTCTAAGAGTTTTATAAAGTTGAAATTTGATTATTCATGTATATCGAATTATTAGTTAAGATAGCGAGTACGTAGTAAAATTACTTAAATATCAAAAAAGAGAGACAGATTTTTATTTTATTTTTTTTTCTGATTCATAAAATTATTTGTATTAATTTATAAATTTATTATTATATATTTTAATATAAAACGTTATACAAACGTATTCTTTAGGAAAAATTTAGCTTTTAGCTTTCATACATAAATAAATTTTAATTGATAATTGATACAGATTATCAACTGCCGGAATTGTATTGCAGGCGTACCTGTTCAATTATATCATAGTTCCTGATCGCACAAACCGCGCACTCGAAAGTTCAGCATCCGCGTGGTTGTCCCTGATTTCGTTCCCCGTTCGGATGACCTGCTGTCATGACTACCTGGGAATACCTGTTGTTTTTCTTATAAATTTAAACGAGGGTTCTACAAAGAACATGAGTCTGGTTGCGTTCTTGATACATGTGGTAACATTGCTAATGTCTTATTGAAAAAATGGTATGTTTGATAAAGCGGCACTGACTACAATGATGGCGCCCGTGGCTAAATTTGATAACCCTGTTCAACGACTTTTACGTCGGATGATAAAAGTAGAAATATACTCAAGACTATGTCACTTTTAAAGAAAAAATCTAGGCCTAGTGGACGTGATGGCAAAGATCAAAAAATTTTAAACCTGTGTCGTCATGTCAATATCTCAAATGTTACCAGTGTTAGTGCGGGACCAGCGCCAACACCAAAGCCAAGTGAATTCATCTTTTATGCAATTCAATTCTTGCGGAACGGATTGTAGATACAATTTCGATGAACATGGTGAGATCCAACCAATATTTCCATACTTTTTACTTTGAGCCCTATATTCATGATATTGATGATTGGTGGGAGGAAGTTGATCGTACTAAAACTTTCACTAACTAAACTGATTACAAATATTTTTGACATGTAGGCAACTATTCGAACGGTAACGCTCGCATATCGTTGAAGCATTGGGTAACCTTTATCCATTTAACACTGGAAATCCAACATAAAGAACAAGAAATAATGTACTTATTACCTTTAGAAAAGAATACACCTATTATACCTAACAAGAAATAGGAATTGTGCACGTTTCTTACTTCACATTCAATATTGTTTATTTTATTGTTTTACCTTCCTCTTCATTATTCATTGCTTATTTTATCGTTAATTCTACCTCTTCATTTTCATTATTCCATTTCATTAATTTTATGTACATTGACTAATTGGTCTACCTGTACGTAAGACGGTGACTACATTTGTTGAGATATACGCTAGAATCACAAAGATAAGTTTAACTTTGTGTAATTCTTGATAACTTGCATTTATTGTTTTTAAATGTTCATATGGTGGTGAATGTTCCTTTTTATAATAAGAAAAAGCTGATTTACACTGCCGAATATTCGCATGTTATTCCCATGTTGTCCTATGCGCTCAAACTGAATTTAGTTAGTGCTTAGCAATGTTGAGTGGCCGTGTGTCAAGAACATAATTTTTTGTGCTCGCTTTGCGCATAAGTAATCGCTCACTGAGCCCTTTACACTAAATTTCATGTTTTGCTAGATAGCTACTTATAACATGGATTCATGATTGATGTCAAGCATGACATGTCAAGCAACGTGACATGTCAAGCAACTGAAATCAAGCGCAAGTGGGAAGGGTTAGTTCTTTTTATTTAATTATGATTAAGATGTAGAATTATTTCAATACTGTAACGATGTCGAGAATCGAACAATCTAGCGTGGAAGGAATTCAACAAATTTTAGCCACTCGTTATTGATGTAACTAATGAGAAAACTCATGCTAGTAGCAGGTGATACACAATATAAGTCTGTCTAGAAATAAAGTTTCGCTTTAAGAACCATAAAAGCTTACTCCTTTATTGTGTCATTGTCTATTATATGATATTTGGCTCACAAAAAGAACCATTAAATAAATATATGAAAATATAATTTTATTGAACTTTATGCACGAAACGTAATATCAGCACATGGCCAATCGTCAGCTGATGTTATTAGCGATATTTAATTTTTAAAAGTTTTCTGATAGCATTTAAAATTGTACTTTCTTTTAACTTGTTAAAATAAATCCATTATTGAGATTTTATCATGAAAAAATGGAAACTTTTTACTGAAATTTCTAACTTGTAAGGAAAAAAGTTATAGAAAGGAAGGATGTTTTTAACATTAAGTATATATATTTTATATTCAAACCAATCAGAAGAATCAGTCCTCCGATAATACATTAAAAGAAAAATATTTCTATGTTAATGGTACTTTCAATAAATTTATATCCATTTGTCATAAAAAAATCACGCTCTGTTGTGATTACAATCAGATGTTATCGATGGGATGGAGTAGTACGAGTATATACTTTGAGAAAGCGGAGGATTCAAATATTAGTGTAGCAAAAACATGGACATGCTTTTTATCGCGATAACATTGAAGTAACGCGTGTTCTTCTGTAGGAGCCAATTTCAGCACACATTCAATAATTTTGAAATTCAGCTCAGTGGTTAAACTTAATCACAAAATTCACATCGCGATGAAATAGCTTATGATTTAGTTATTTGCTTTTACGTATGAACGAGTGTAGAGAATGTTAGAGACAAACACAAGCATCTGACTCTAAAGTTGAAAGCTGATCATAATCATGTTTCGTGTGTTTTATTTTTGGTCACTAAAATATTTCATAACTTGAAATTTATGATTCAAAGTACATGATTGTACCCACATAATATAATAATTATCCAGTGTGAACTATTTCAATGTGGAATATAACAATGGTGTAATACTTTGAGTTTAACTTCATTTTCGACATTTTTATAGGAAAATTTGAATTTAATTACATTTGGAATATTTGGAATTTTATGGTTATCAGAGAAAAATATCAATTTCATTAATTATCTGTCATTAACTGAGTTGAAATAATTTTCGTTGGCTTATCTCGTGGTCTTAAATTATATTTTTTTCAAACATTTTGTTTTATTTCCCTTTAGTTGCAAATATTGAAAATATCTTTTAATATTAATATTTTCCTATTTTTACGGATTTGGACAGACTACCACAAATCAAGTAATTCGTATTTGAATACAAAAGGAATATAATTGGAAGACTTCTTACATTTATTCCTTACGCAGCCTATAAGCAGCCAGAAATCACTCAAATATTATATCCGATATCGGCCGCTAATTAACCTGAATGCGAGATAAAGCCCTACATCTATTCATCTCGGGGTTCGACACAAGCGTCCGAGTGGTTTTGTTGCGTCTTTTTCATAAGGCCATATAACTAATAAGCTTTTCTATTAGTTTATCTAGGTATCCATAACAAATTAATGTATTTTATTACAATTAAATTTTCATGAAACAGTCATTTTATTTTTAAAAAACGAAAATTCCTTTTCTTCTGGCCTTGAGATTTTACTGAAGCGGTTCGGTCATTAACATCAAAATATTACACGACGATTTATTTCCTTTCAAATAGTTTCATTAATATTTAAAAAAGAAAAAGGATATTTAGGTTAAAAGAAAAATCTTTCCTTAATTATCCAGCTTGGCTATAAATATTATAATATCTTCTTACCCATATTTTAAAAATTAAAAAAATATTTTATTTTTATGCCCCTATCGTATTCCTTTATTTATTATTACTTTTTTAAATTCTACACAGCCTCAATACCTTAATGTTTTGTTACATATTTTTCAAATATTTGGTCATCTGTTTGCAAGATGCTCGTTATTGTTTCAATAACAAAATCACCAATTTCTTGCTTTTTAAACTTTTTTTTTTAAATACAACCGACCCAAATTTAAAAAAAAATGTTGCTCGTAAATAATATATACATTTTCTTCTAGGTTTTTTTATAACTAATGAAGCTCCCAATATGTCAACAATCGTCATAAAAAATTAGCAGTATTTAAGACCACACAGTAGAAGTATAAACTTTGGAAACAAATGTAACCGTGCTCTGTACCTGGGAAATTCTAAATACGAATTTATACTTAAATGTATGCAGTGTGTTTATTGAATATATTTAACAATACTATAAAAAACCCTTGTGTTTAATTTCAGCGACCCTAAAATATTTTAGTAATATTTTTGTTACACAATTTTGAGGTAGTTTAATTATATTTTCAGATCACCTAAAACGCCTTGAACTTTTATTTTTGTATTTATTAATGTATTTAATTTAAGATTAAGTTTCATTACAACTGAAACAATTTTGGGCTGTAATTTTTTGCAATATTTGCAAAAGGCGCAGTTATCACAAGACCTGTCACGGCCAGCAAGGCTTTTTACTTGAATAGTATGCAAGTACTACTGTTGAAAAGATCTAATGTTCTAAAATACCTGCTCAAAATTCGTCACGAACTCTCGCACCATTACTTTCTTTTCTCTTTTTTCTGCATGCATATTTTCTTTATTCCCTCGATTTTGTTTAGAGACACAGAATAAAGGCAATATGCATGTATCGAGATTCGAACTCAGACTTTCATTGCTTTCCATACGTGATACTTTACCGCTGTTTGATAAAATAAAAATATCCTTGTTAACGCGATTCCTATAGTTCAATGAAATAAAAAAATTAGTAAAATAATTGAGCATGGTGTTTCAAAAGACCTACAAAAATGACTTTAAAAATTTTTACTCACCGAAATTAGACGAACAAATTTGACGAAAAAAAGCCATTTTTATTAAAAACTACTGAAAAATACTGTATATACACAAAAAGCATTCAGAAATTAATTTTGAATTAAAAATTAAGTCATTTTTTTACTAGGAAGTATAAAATTAATTCCCGGCTGTTTTTACCATACAAACATTTTGGATACGGTAGTTTTTCATAAAAGAGGGCAATTTTGAATATAAAAAAGTTTAAGACACTTATAATAGGTTTTCAAAATAACAAGCACATTGCAAAATAATGTATATCAGTTTTCAATAGACTCCTATTCTATATTCTTGTTATATTACGAGAACGTGTATACAACAAATATCACACCGATAACATTACTTATGGTAAATTGATATTGTAATTAATAAACAACTAAACAAAATTTATTTCATTTTAATGGGTTGATTTTTATTTAAATCCATGCAGTAGTTAGTCGCTGAATTTTTTGTTTGATATAAAGAGCTTTAGAATTATATTCTTTTAAGAAATCACGTTTGATATATGTTTGTGCGGACTACATACATTTACATTCGTACTCCCTTAATCATTTTATAATATACAAACTTACGAAATGTGGAAAAGGCAGTGTGAAGTCAATAAAAATGAATTATTTTTCAAAACTATGGAATGAATAACAGGTTCTTGTGAAAAAACCGTTAGTAGGTCCGCACTGATGCGTTAAGCAATAGAGATATTATAAATAGTGTCCCGGAAGGGTCAGACCACCGAAATGTCGGGTTATTATACAAACGGAACAATAAATTTTAATAATTATTTTTTTTTCCATTAGGTTTTATTATTATTTCTGCTTTTTTATTGCCTAAGGTCTTTAAGAGAATATTCGTCTTCCTAGCTAAAATATTGTTCATTCGTTATTATTGGCAACATAACAATTAAACGCTGCATTTTTTAAAGAGACAACATGAAAACTGATTTTTGAACAATGTTAGTGTAAGAAAAGTGTGGAACGTTATTTATACAGAAAGGTAACTTTGTTATAATTAATTCTGTAAACATTCGAAAAATACCTGTTTCATTTCTGTTCATGATCGCAATCGCAGAAATGCTTACGATCGAAACAACCGCTTATCGGAATTCTTGGCCACTCGTATGGTATTTTTATTGTTCTCGGCCATCAAACGACCCCCTCTACTTCTTACCTCAACAATTTCACTTCTTTAGTGACTGTAGTATTTGTTGACCTACGCTTGAATTGAGCTTTGATTGTGCTTGTGATTTGGACATTGTTTGACCAACTGCATCGCAAAAGGTCTCAGACCTACACTGCTTGTGAATATGCAGAAATGTATTTCATTTACGGGCTACGTAATGAGAATGCTCGGCAACCTGCAAGAACGTATCTTGAGCGCTACCTTGATCACATACACTATCCCGATCAAAGAGTCATTCTTATTGTTAATAACGCTTATTTAGAGTGTCGAATTCCTGGAAAACCTAGAAATGTTGAAGAGCGTCAAGTGCTGGCCTAAGTGGAAGCTCCTTCTCCTAGTGTTCGACGGATTTCTCAACGTACTGATGTCGAAAAAATACGGTACACCGCATTTAAAAAATAAATAAGTTGAACCCGTACCATGTACAACACGTTTAAGCAGTGCTACCTTTTGACTGTCAACAACGAATAGATTTTTGTCGGGAGATACTGCGTCGATGCAGGCAAGATCCACTTTTTTAAATTCACTCATATGAAGCGATGAATCAAGTTTTAAAATAATGGAAGTATTTAATATGCACAATTTACACCAATGGGCCGTCGAGAATCCTAGCATATTAAGGCAATATAGATTTCAACATCAATTCGGAGTCAATTTGTGGGCTGGAATCCTGGATGGAAAAAATATCGGTCCATTTGAACTCCCGCCGAGGCTTAATGGAGTTCTTTATTTACGGTTTATACGAGACGAACTTAAAACTCTGTTGTATGAAGTATCATAAGATGTACGTAACGGGTTGTGGCTACACCACAATGGCACGCCAGCCTACTTTTCAAGACAAATAACTGAATATTGAAAACTTATTCAAATTGATAGATAGGACGTGATGGTACAATTGCATGGCCATCACTTTCGCAGGCCTCAATTCATTGACCTATTTTATGTGGGGATATTTCAAGGAGACGGTCTATGAGACTGCTAACGATAATAAATAATAATTAAGATAAAAATTACAAAACGTGTTTGAAGTGGTAAAAACAAAGACGAAGTTTGAGAAAAAATTTTGTAACGAGATGCTAGCTATACATAGGAACTGGGCAAAGGAATTTTGAGCATTTACTGTAATAAAAAAAACATAATAAATGCAATATGACCATTAATACTAAACTTACCTTATTTTACCATGACCGGTATATTGATTAATGATATGGGCTTAGGAATAAAAAACATATTATGAAATTACTTAGTACCAAAAAATTATACCTTTTTCTAATCTCTGTGAATTATAAATATTTTTGAAATAAAAATGTATGGTTTCACAAGGTTACCATACATTTTTTTACACTAGCATTGTTCAAAAATCACTTTTCATGTTTTGTAATTAAAAAAATGGACATGTTTCAGCGTATAATTTTTATGTTGCCGATAATAACGATTGGATAATATTTTAATTAGGAATTCCGAAGGAAGACGAATATTCGCATAAAGATCTTGGATAGTAAAAAAAAAAAAAGTATTAATAAAACCTAATAAAAAAAATTCTTTCCGTGTGCAGTAATAAACATTTAAAAAAAATTTTAAATCATATCTCTAAACTATTAGTCTTAGGATTATTGGGGCAATATCCCCTATCATTATCCCACAAACCAGATAGTTTTGTGGTACACTTTATGACAAAACTATCACACCTCTAGATTTGAAATTTAACATAATAATTTAATTATGTAAGTACCCATTTAAGATAGTTAATATACATTAATATCGGATGTTAGATTAATATTTTTCAGTTAACTTTTAATGAGACAAGTTTTAAAATTAACAAATACTTTAAGCTTTAATAAGTTTTATCTTTTAATCCAAAAGCCATCTCAATTTCGTATTAACAAGTACAATTTGTATTGGCCCAAACAGAAGCTGTAGAAACAGGTTTTTTTACCTGTTTCTACTGTTCAGATTTATCATTACGTGAAACTGAATCGACTTACATTTAAAAAAAATCAAAGTTAGTTAATTAATTTTTTTGCACCATTCAGAACAAATTATGAGTAAATCTAACCACCTTCCGCATTTGAGATTTTTTTAAACCTCTATAATGAAGTAGTTTTAAACATTTTGTATTTTTTGTTGTTACAGCGAAATATCACGAAGGCTTACTTTATCTAGTCGTAAAGAACGAGATAATAACCGTTCTTTGATGTTTGATTCAAAAGAAGGTCAGAAAAAAATTCGAGATGCTGAATTATATTCTTATCGAAAAAATGCTCATTTTTTTTAATATGCCGCTAACTTACAACCAGAAAAAAATGGTATTGACACATTACAACTTATATCATCGTCGTTTGTTTGATATTGAACAAAATGGACTTTGTACTCGTTGTCACAAATTAAAAAAAAAATGAAATCCATGAATTTTTCGTAGACAAAAATATGGATCCTTGACCGCAACATGATGTTTTAAAAAACATAATTACAATTCATAAGTCGCAAGATTTAACATTAAAGTAGTTGCAGATATTGGAGAGAAAGAAATTTTTGTTGGTTTAACATATGTCCCGTTTTCAAAAATAAAAACATCAGAAGGATTAGCATTAAATAGAAGATTTTCCTATGACGGATTATATAATATTAAAAACTCAGATATGTTAAAATGTAGGAGGCGAGAAGAAATTCGTATGCGGAATTCAAGGTTTGAAAATAAATGAAAATTGTTAAAGGAGTAACTATTGTTTCTTTAACAGTAACTAATGTAGCATAGACATGTAACATTTTTCACGCGATCTTTCTCTTTTAAAATTCATTTGCAATGGTATAGAAAAACTTTATTAACAAAATGAAACTTATCTAATATAAAAAAGGTGCTACTCGAGTTCTGGCCTATCAAAAACGTTACCTATCATTGAACTCTGTAAAATAATTTTGAGATATAAATTACTGATAATTATAGTAGAAAAACTCATTATGGAGAGCTGCTTCCGGATGCACGTAATTTTATCATATATTTTTAGTTACCAAAACATAATTATTTAGACCGGAGGGACTATAATTATTAAAACTTTTGTCAAAATTTTATATTTTCGATATCCAAGTACAATGATAATTATTCCAAATAACATGTTGAAGAAGAGGACAATTTTCTTCAGAAAATTTAACACTTGTTTCGTTCCCAATAAGTTGATTGCGACAATTGTTATCGGCTGACCTATTTTCCACTCGGCAATAAAATACTTTGATATCTCGTAAAATAATTCGAGCGAATAGAGGAAGATATCGTGTGTAATGAAAAAAGTGTGTTTATTTTGGAATGACGCTAGTCAGATTTAAAAAGTTTTCCAACTTTTCGTAACATATATATGTGTGTTTATGCGCGTGCGTGTATGCGTATAAACATTTACACGTATATATATTCATATACGGACTAAATTTTTGATGACAATTATGATTACAAATTTGATGAATCATTTTCATACCTTTCTAAAAAATAGTTATCAGTTGTGCGTTGCTATTAAAAATGGACAACATAATACAAAAGCAAGAGCCTCATTTTATACTGCAAGGGTGCAAAAAATCACAACTCTTTTGTACTTTCTGGAGTCTACAAAATTGTAGTTTTCATTTAATAGACTTTCAAATCCATATTAGCTATCACCGCGCCAAGCCATTTCATTCGCCAAGGTTTTCGAAAAATAAGGGCACAAATTCGCTATATTCTTGCGATATCGTGTGCCAGTTTTTTTTATAGATTTTTCATTGTGAATTTTAGTATTTATTCAGATTTTGCTATTTTAACATAATAAAGGTATAGGAGTTTTAATATATACTACATTTATTTTCAATTCGATATTTTTTTTACGAATTTTACATAAAATTTATATAAAATTAGATGAACGTTATCAGATAAGCCCACTGCGATCTGAAAAATATTTTTAACTCGTCGTTCATTACAGCATTATTTCTATAAAAGAAGACGTTATCTAAACAATATTGTTTTAAATCTGAATACCAGATGTCTGGAGAATACACTAAAAAAAACACCTTATGTAAAGAACATAGAACGAAGAACTTGTAAATCTTAAAGGTAATGTCAAGACTTGGATTCATTGATTGATTGGATAGTAAGCTAATAATAAAATCGGTATTATTTTATGAAACAGCCAGAAAAAAATACAAAACATTATTGAAAATATAGATGAACTAAGTCAGCTTAATATTTAAGAAAAGTATTTATTCTATTGATAATTTTTTTTCTTTTATCTTTAATCTTATTAAAACAATTCCTTTAATTGTATTAAATTAATCTGAATAAAATATCTTAGTTGTTCTCGGTGTACGAACTGCTTACACTTGCTGTCATATTCTCGCCATTTTTATCCTATTTTAAGCAGCAAAGCGTTTGATATTGCGAACTCGCAATGAAAAAATACTTTTTCCTTGACTACAATAAGATTTAAGGCAGGTAGAAAATTAATTTTTGTATTACTTTGTGCTCTGAATTGTAATGAAAAGCGTATCTATTTTCGGATCTCGATCGTTGATTTTTCAAGTGTCGTAACTACACTTTTAATTAATATTTAATAATTTTAATATTTCCTATT
Organism: Druceiella hillmani; assembly: GCA_039881145.1. NCBI lineage: Eukaryota > Metazoa > Arthropoda > Insecta > Lepidoptera > Hepialidae > Druceiella > Druceiella hillmani. The sequence continues at coordinate 25,849,340 of JAYKKI010000002.1, forward strand.
TGATCTGAAGGACCTACTTATTATACAATTTAATAAATACCTTATTTTATAAGATTATTGAAGAAGCGTTTCTTTGATCGCTTACTTCTTATTTAAAATTTGGTATCGCCTACATAGTTATTGCTCAAGCTTGACCAGGGAATTTATTTTATTTTTATTTTTACCGGAATTTCTTTTAAAAATTATACATAAAACAAATAAAGTTTTAAATAGGGTAGACTAATAAAAGTCATTATGTATTTTACTACAACAGTACAAAGTGTGTAAAAAGAACTCAGCAAAATTAAAATTTTGGAATTTTTTTTTAAATAATAGTACAAAATTATTTATAAAAACGTTTAAGTTTTGACGTTTATATAAGACTTTAACCAGAGAAATTATGCTCACTCTTTATATAATCAAATTTCGAATAACAGATTGGTTTTGAAAAAAACATCAATTCTAAATGGATTAATATTCGAATGGACAGAGCCACGCCGAGTGCATGACACGCCGCCTCATCCAGTCTCACGTTATCTGATAAATTAATAACGCAATAAAAAAATATGTTTCTTCCTCGCTGATACAAGTGCACAGTTTATAATCCCTTTGACAGAGACAATGCAGGACAGAAAATAAAATGTTTCCGTCACATCACATTTTCAGAGAAAATCAATTTTAAAGCCATTTTTGCAGAATAAAAATTGTATTTTGTCACTAAAATAACAATTTTATTTTAAAGTCCCTTTTCATTTAATTTTATTCGTTTCTTCTGTTTCAAGCCAAAGTTTTCCTGATTAAAAACTAGCAGTAGTCCGCTAGTACCACGAATCCCATGTTCCTTTGTAAGGCTTTTCAATCGTAAAGATATCTTGGTGAAATCGCTTTATTGGTTTACCATTTAGAGTTCCCATATTTTTGAGAAAAAATAATTAAAATAGGAATACATAAAATACATTTTGGGTGACTTAATTTATCATACATTTGTAATATTTTCGTTACTAATCAGCGTGTTGAGGAGAACTATAGTAACCATAAGGGTTCTCTGTAACTTCGACAAATGTCATCTAGTTTCCCTTCTCTATTTTCTTTAAGAGTGAAATATATTCTGCTACTTTATTATTATTAAAATTCTTGTTAAATGAAGGTATAAAAGACTTTTATGTCTATTTCACCTGTCTGAATAGTAAGTAAAATAAAATCAATGCGGAGAATTGACGCAAATATGCGAAGGTGAAGAATTGACACAAATAAGTGAAGGATGATAAAGTCAAGTAATTTTGTGTTAACTCAAACTACTAAAAATTTGGAACTAATCTCATAAATTATGACAAAAATATATTATTTTGAATTATAGATTCCTGCTGTTTTAGGCGTGATGGAAAAAACTTAATGTATTCCTTGTATTATGGGAAATAGTACCTACAAAAACGCTATTTGTTTTGTTCGAGGAAATTTGAGCGTTAATTAGTATTGATAGGACTAAGCAAATATTATATTCTTTGAAGGTTTCATTGCTCAACTGTTTTTACAATTATCAATAATTTTGAATATTTCAAATTTTATTTTAGTCATATATGGAATCGTATTAATTCAAATAAAGATTATCCGAATTTAATTACTTTATATCAACTACATGTTAGTTAAATTTCTCGCTAAATTATTTTCTCAGCCAATAGAATCTTCCTTCGTCAATTATTCTAAACCAAGGGAGATGAAGTGTGCATGAAGTTCAAAATCGTAATTGAAAAAATATAACCATTTCTGTAATTATTGAAAATTGTTTATGTCTGAGTACATGGAAATTAATATTTTTACATTAGAATTTTGTTCAAAAGAGGACATATATATTTTTTGACATATTCAAAATCAATACCTTTCATCGATAACATATTTGTTTTTCCTTAAAACATCTCTAATAGCGTTCTGTTTAGATCAAGTGAGGCAAATACATAATTTATGTTATATTATGTCATGTATTTGATAATATTACTAGTAATTTTGAATTTTGAAAAAGGGTTTCCCTTCATTCCCACCTTGAAATTCCGACGTTTTATTTTTTTTTTGATGTAAATGGATTTGGTACATTAAAGTGATTTCAACATAAGTTTATTTGGGTGTGATTTGGTTTCATTATAAATTGATGGATAAGAAAATTATTTTTTTAAATTTTGAACTTTTCAGCATTGAATTAACCTTCCTCGTTCCATTTTGTTCCCCTTTTCTTGTTCCCAATAAAGTGAAAATTTGTATTTAATAATTTTTTTCCTTTTATAGTCTCTTATGTGTATTTTTGTGTTTAGTTTCGTTAATATATTTTACAGTCTTCCAATTTATATTTTATGTGTAGGTTAAACGTCGCAATAAATAAATGAAAATATTATCTTTGCAATATTTTTACTATGTGTTTAATGTAATTTTATTTAACAGCACTGTTCCATAAATATCTTATCATTCGAATGAAGTTAATTATTCAATACCAAACAATTTTTACTACTTATCAAGAAAAATGTCTATCGATGAAATCAAGGTACATTTTATGTATTGCAATTTACTAATCCAGTTTATCACAGAGAAGCCCTAAGTTACATTTAAAAACGTAACTTAGTTTCTTAGAAAATAGTTTTCAAGGATATCATCAAAAATAAGAAATTCGGGCAAATTTAAAAATAGTAAAGTTGTTTATATCAATAATAATTCGTAATAGTATAGATATTTTATTTCCCTCTCTTCAATAATTTTGTCCTCTTCATTTCTTCTATGCCTTAAATTATATTCTGAAATATTAAATATAGTTATTATAACTGTCACAGCCAGCGAACTAACTGCTCGAGTTTAACTTTTCATCGTTTACCAATAGGCAAAGAAATGGGTCGATTCTGAATGGAGTTTAGGTTCATAATTTCATTAAAATACGCTTCTGCTATTGTCTTAAATAATCGCGATTAATATTTGAATTCAGTAAATCAAAAGGCATGTAGCAAATTTACGTAATCCTGTGTAATGTTGCATAATAAATAGGATATCCGTAACAATTAGTTAGTCGGAAAATAATATATCCTCTCTTTTATAATATATAATATATATCGTTAGACGGGCTTGTTAGAAAAAAAATTACCATAGGCGGTATGAATTCTCAAACTCCAACCAATACACAAAAGTAAAATACTCATTGCTTGAAAAAAGTCGATGACCTTATTTACCTAGGTACGATCGCATTGTGTTCGGTCGCCAACGATGGCACGATTAACTGAGATGTTCAGCCATCGTGCCAACACGAAATGGAGGAACTAGCCGGATCTTTCAGGTATGTTTTGTGATAAGCGTATGCTGTTATACGTGAAAAGAAAAATTTATAAAATTACGATCCACGCAGTTTTCTTTCATCATGCTACGAGTTTTTAGATGCAAATATTTTTCGCAGAATATTAACATCTCAAAAAGCTCATTAGCATCATTATTAGCATCTGTAACATGAAATGAACTCAACCGAAATAACAATATTGAATATATTTGGCGTTAATTTCGTAGAAATTTATTATTCACAATTAAATGAAACTATGTGAGCAAAGAATCAATCGTTGCTAATATCCCACCTGAAAATGTTGTAATACAACGAAACCTAGGTCATGGTAAAGTAATTAAAGAAACTAGAAATAATACTACATCACGTAGTTTCATTTAATTGCGAAATAAGAATATTAGAAGGTATCATTTTCTTGGTAGGGAGTGTGATACCGACTTCGACTACCTTTACTTAATGTGGAAAGAGAATTGTTGATTCTACTTAGCGTTTAGTATTTTGCAGGTGTTTTTGCATATTACTAGGTTATTAAGTAGCACATTTTTCATAATTTATAATTTTTTAGCCAAAAACAAAACATGAAGAATGGAGGAAGTTCTTTTACTATAATCAAGGTAGTTAAGAGACAAACGTTGAAATTAAAATAACCGTCAAGTTCCAAGGAATTTCTTCATATGGAGTTGTAACAATGCATATTGCATTTAAAGGCAAAGAATATTTATAAATTTTCTATTTGATTATTACATTTAAAAAAGACAACTTTTTATAGTTGTATAATAATATCTCGAAATTACATACAGTATAAATAACTTTTAATAAAAAACAAGTAAAAGTAAGGGCGGAATGTTATTGAGGGAAAATATATTAATCATATATATTAATACGCTAAGGTTAAGATGTTACACTCCCTTTTTAGAAAAAACCTCACAACTAATCCACATAAATTATATATCATTTTATAGATAATTGCTTGCTCTACCGGCATCCACAACTAAAAATTTATTATTGCTATTGTTTTTGCAAATTAATTCATTATTAAAATTATATACACAAAACAGCAATGCTGCCATCTAACGGCTCAACGTCAATATGATTGACGGTCGGTAAAATTTTTGTTTAAAGAACAATCAAATCAATCAAACGCGTTTGCCGTACTTATCTATCAAATATACAAGATGTAACAAAAACAAACAGTTACACTTTAACGACTCATTCTACCTTTAAATACGAAAGACTTTTATTATAAAACCCCTTCGAAACTCCCGAAAATAATATCAGCTATATTGTGTGGAGTAAGTATGAACTTTTCTATGGAACCCGAAAGTGTGATTGCACCTTTTTGTTACACCTTATAGAGAGGGGTCAACATGTAGTCTTGCCTTCTTGTTCCGTCTTTTCTAAAGTACATAAGCGATACATATTCTCCCGACTTTGGTTAACATTATCATTTTTAAATTAATAAATAATCACAATTGAACACGACTATACCGTTACGCAACTCATGGAAAACTGAAGCTCAAACTTGCGTGTGACCCGCAGCGTGAAATTTTATGCTCGCGGGCCGGTCCCGCGTGTGTGAACAAATCCGCATGATACTAAAAACGCCCTAAAGTGGTAAATAATAAAAAAATCATTTAGATAATCATCGGTAAAAACTTTACAGTAAGTTAAAATTCATGTACGAAACATTTTACACAAATTTTAATTACTTCATTCAGCTCGTTGTTTTCATCCAACATGATTCGAAACTCTTTATTCAGTTTTGCAAACAAATTCATTTAAATTATTTGAAGATATCGTCTATAAAAATGTTACTCATTTCATAGCTTTTAAAAGAATATCGTCGTTAGAATAGTTATTGCTTTAAATTGAATTGATTTGTCTCTTCCAAATGGCGTAAACTCTCCTTAAGAATCAATAAGATCGTGCAGATATTTTTTTTTCATTTCCGTTATTACTTTATTACATATGAACATTTACGTGTGTTAGAGTAAAAGTTCAAAACGCTTCATAGAAATTTATTTGATAATAAGAGTAAAATAAAAGCTTAATGTAAAAGCTTAAAATAATTACTTATTTTAGAGTAGTAAAAATAAAAGTATGTTAACTTTCTTATATCATAACGTAATCTCTTACAATACAGAAAACGGCAATGAGACGGACGGCATTGATTTAGCCAGAGCTTATTATCTATTTTGATTATAAAGCATTTTATGAAGACTCTTGACATTGTCTTCTAATAATTGTAATCAAATTCAACACATACTCTAAGTGTGTATTAATTGTGTCCACATTTTTGTCAGTCACCTACCGTTTTTGTATATTACTTGTGTTCACATTTTTCTCAGTCACTCACATTTTTGTTAGTCACTCATTGTTTCAGTCACGCATTTTTTTCATATTTTTAACATTTACATTAAAATTTTCTCATTTATCAAAATATGATGGATAAATAAATTTTCGGTATTACCGAATAATCATAGTCACAAGAACATTCGATTTATTAACTACTATGTAAAGTTTTCCCTTTTTGTTCATTATTTCATTCCTTTAAGGAAAGAAATCAAAGCTTTTATATCTTATGCAATATTCAAGCAGCAAGCTGTCACTCAAATATGATCCACTTTGTGACTAGATTGCGAGATAATATCCTTTATTTATTTCAACAATCAATATAAAGTGATATTTCTATTGTGTGATTTTGATTATGATGCTTTATTTCCATTAAAATATTTAGGCATTATATAATAAGTTATTCATAAGTTATTTTATATATAATAAGTTATTTATGTATTAGCCGATATTATAATAATAAGTTATTTAATTTATTTATTATAATATCGGCTTCAAATAAAAGTCAAAACTTTGTATCAGATAATAATTTATATTACGATATTTAATAGATTGTCTGACTTACGCGTTTGTTTCATACTAGTTGTGCCTACGACTTCGTTCGCGTGTTTTAGAAAAAACATTTTTTTTTCTCTTGTATATTGCTTCTGGGTATATACCTTACCAAATTTTATCAAAATCCGTTTAGTAGATTTTATGTGATATCCGCACAAGTTAATGTACAAACAGACAGGAAAATATTCTGAAAAAGTTTTTCTGACTTCTAATATTATTCTATACGGTAAATCAATCACTTACTTTTTAAGTATTTTCAATGTTAAGATTACATTCTGTTATTATATGTACGGATATTATCTTTGAACAACCAGTTGCTACTAACATGCAATATTCGGTATCGATGATAATTGATCCAATTATGAGATAAAACCTTTCTTTGTCTTAACGTTCAATAACGACGTCATATCTCAGATATTCGTTGTGACGCTTTAGTTTTCATGAAGAATCTAATTTAGCCACTTGCCGTTATCTTTGTATTATCTTAATACGTTTGGTAAGTATGATATTGATAGCAAATAAATGACATAATATTTTATTAGGTAATAGCTAAACATTTTCTCGTACATTCGAGAACATTCTTTTTCCTTCCGATCCAATTCATTCTAATACATTCGAGGATATTCTATTACGTTCTCATTCATTCTTAAACATTTATATGTAATGCCTCTCAAACATTTCAGAACATTCTCGATCTTTCCGATCTAGTTCATATTAGTACATTCTAATATAGTCTAGTACATTCTCATTCATTTTAATATATTTAGATATAATGCTGCTCAAATATTCCAGAAAATTTTCGAAACTTCCTGCCCAGTTCATTACATTATTCGAAGACATTCTAGTACATTCTCCCACATTCTAATATATTAACACATTATGCAAACATTTTAGATCTTTCCGGTCTAATTCATTCTAGCACATTCGAGCATATTCTAGTACATTGCCACTCGGTGGTCTATAGTGGAAAATACACAAGACCGATCATCACTACAGCCACCCATAGCAACTGAACTATGGGAAACTCGAGGCTATTGCTCCACACAAACACCAGTTGTCAGCTGTGAGTAGTTTTGGTTGCAAGATGAAATACTCGGACACACACGTCTATTTTCATATTTAAATTTACTTTATGCCACAGGTACATCTGTTGTCCTCGTCAAAATAAACTACAATAAAATAAACGATGGTTTGTTACAGTGCAAACTGATATTTATATATATATATATATATATATATATATATGTATATGTATATATTTATATATTTATATATATATATATATATATATATATATATATATATAAATATATATACATGTACATATACACATATATAATACAGGAGTCACACAGTTAGCAAATTATTAGACGAGCGGTACTTGTGATGCTATTGTCATATATGTAATCGCGTAGCTAAAATACCACAGACCTGTGAAGGACGGCAGCGCCACTGATACAAAAAGTTACGAACGGTAATACGCACTTTGAAGAAGCCTATTCCAGTAAGAACCAGGTATAGAAGCCAGTTCCTTTGAAGAACCTAAGTCCAGTGGAAGACTAGGATAATCTGTTGATGACAACTGATACAAAAATCCTTTATGAATGTTAAGACGTTGGTTAGTTATGAAAGCAGGATTGATTTGGTGCAGTATTTTTCGAGGGAATACCCGTTTCTTACTAATATATTTTATTTAATTTAATTATTGGATCAATGCATTCGGCTTACTTATTATTACGAACACGATCTAATCCTGTGAACCAATATACCAGGTATAAAATTACCTGTATTTTGTGAAAGGCTGATTGTGAATGATTGTCTAAATGATTGTGAATAGAGACAAGCAAGCGAGGTAAAATATATGTTAATTAGAATAAAGCAAAGAACAAAAAATAACAAAAAGAAAATCTCGTTTGAATTTTAGCCGTATGTATGGACGATGCATTTCAGTTACCAGTGTCTGGTTTATTTAGTATAGTACCCAAATACAGTGAAGGAGTTTTCATGGAGGCTTGAAGTTTTCATATCAAGTTTCACATAAGAGAAAAAAAACAATAAAGAAAAATCAATGGTCATGAGAATGTTTATGTACATATTTTGAATGGTTACATACTTCCTGTAATAATACATATCTAATTATTAATGATAAGAATGAACCTATTTTATAGGGTTATTTATTTTGCTAATACAGAATTAACGGGGAGTGATCAAATGATCCTACTGACGAATGATCATACTACCCTTCATATTTTATAACCGGAAATGACACATGTTTCTATACTAAGTTGTGATGTTAATTTATGAGGATGATGACTTCATAGAAAAAAAATATAGCCAATCGGGAACACTATAGTGCACCCCCAATTCATTATTAAAAATAAATGCTTTCTTTAATTTCGAGCCGCGCTGCCGAGCCCAACACCTCTTACCTGGATCACTTCAAACCTGTTTTAATACACGGGAAGAGAAATATGAGATTATAAGCTAATAAAGTTTATATCTGCATTAGTTTCGAAAATATTTGACATCAAAACCGCACATATGTGCGATATTAATAGATATGAATCATTTAACCGGAGAGTGATCAAATAAGTCAGAAATAAATGCTTTCTTTAGAAAGCCCTATTGCTTCTACGATGCATCTTTTTTTAATTTTTAAGAGAAAGCACATATTTAGGATGGCTTTTAGTACATACTAATTATTAATATTTTTTGGATTATAATTAAACCATTTAACATTATCGTTCATTTAAGGTACAATGAATTATGTTGGTGGTTAGTTCACTATTTAAACTGAAGGTGACGTTAGATTATATTCTGAAAATATTTTGTACTCTATATTTCCAAACATATTGCTTTTTTCTATGTATATTTTTTTGTCCCACACGTGGTTAAATTCTAAAAGCATTTAGACGTGAAGCGCCTAGTCGATAAAAAATTCCAAGGTCGTCTCAAATATTTACGTGAATATTTTATATTTCGTTAACACATTTACTTCTCATCTTTCCCTTTCATGACGTTTTCTTATATTTCTCAATTAAATGTGATTATGATTGTAAAGGTATAAACGTCTGTTCATACTCCAGTACGACTTCTCATATTTACCATATATTTATGTAATTTAGATTTATGTATATCATACTCATTTATAGTTGATCTTTCAACTGTTCAAAAGTATACTATTATATCTTTGAATTGCTGCTTCAGAATTATAATACTATTACAATTTTTTTCTTAATTATGAAGCAATATGATATTCTCCTGTACTGTCTACAGGAGAAAATCATAATTTGTATAGCTATAATTTGGGCGCAAAAGATATTCCTAGCAGTAACGTAATAAAAGACGATATTTTTTGTAATTTAATAATGAATTTCTGAACTGCGAGACTTGCTTGCATCGACTAGACAAAGCTGAGACTAAAAACCTATGTCAAAAATATAAATGTACTTTCTCACATTTATTCTGGAATAATTTATATCCCTATTTGTTATATACTATGATTATTATATATTTTTAAAACAAAGTTGATTATGCTTGTAAACCTACTATTACAAAATATAAAAGTCAGCTTTTATTTGGTTTTACTACATAAGTAAAACACTTAAGAATGAATGACGAAACACAGGATTCACATAGATTTTTTTTTAATTTTCAAACCGAACCTCTCAAGAAGATATTTCACCTTCTCATTCACTGGGTTTAAAAAAATTTGCTTATTTGTGAATTAGGCTTTGCACCGTTAAAATATAAAAAAAATTATTATCGATACGAAGACCGATTGATAAGTAATTTGGTTCACATATTAAATTTGGCACTAGTGTAATTTTTACATAAAGTTACCAAGTTTCCTTTCATTAAATATATACTTTGTGGTTTTGTGTACTACTTTATAGACCCTTGAAATTGACTGTGAAGCTGGAAGTTGTCAATAAAGTTCAAAATTTGGTTTAAGCCAACAGTTAAGTGAAATTGCACAATAAGCAGGGGTCTCACTGAACGGATTCGTTTCGTTTTGATTAATAAACTACGCATAACGATTAATAAACTACACATAGCGTTTTCGCAAGACGTGGTCCGTGTTTACTTACTCCAGAATGAAAACGATTTGGCCAGTAAATATCTGTCGACAAATTTTCGATTTTTAGAGACGTAAAGTCTACGAAAAGAAACTCGAATGATAGACTGCCATATTCCTGCAACGAAACATCAATCAACGGCGCACATGGTTAACTTGCTCTGAATTAGGCGAAATACATTGTATCTGCTAAAAAAGGTTAGTCTCTTGAGACGCAGAGGAATTCTCCTAATTTACTGCCAAGAGCAAACTATAATCGGAAACATTATGCAACATTTTGAGACCGGAATAAGTGGTAATAGCAAGAATGACCTAAAAAGTATTGTTTCACAATGATTAAGTATTCAAACAATATCACTAAGAAAGAAATTACAGAGCTATGATTTACATTGCTTCTGCATCCATACTATTTATCAAATCCTGCTCTCTTCGAAATACCTGCTTCTAAAACGCAGTTGAAATTAAAGGAAGAAGCCATAATAAAATTATTATTTTATTTGATAACAGTCTTTAAAGCTCATGCCAATTACATTGCAAATTAACAGTTAATAATTTTATAGACAAAGTCAAGACTCTTTCCATCTGCGTTTCATTTTGTTCTTAAATTAGATAATCTCAAAAATTAATAAAATGACTTACTTTAAAAAATTCCGTACTGCTAGTTTTATAACTGGTAAACCTTTTTTAAATCGTTTTAAATGCTGAAATGCTGTATATATATATATCTAGCTGTGTGTGTATGTATATACATAAAATAATCATTATTAAAACGTATACCTTCAGTAAATAACAAACTGAAAATATATGTTGTTTTGTAACATAAAATTAAAAAGGCATATCTAATTCCCATTGTAAACAAAATTTTGAGTTTTTTTAGTTAAAGCAAACTAACAGGTTCCGAAATACAAATACACCATTGAGATGATTAGTCGATTAAACTATATTCTTTCCGTGGTTAGGTCAACCAGCTTTATAATTTATAATGTTGATTATATTTTCGGTGTATTGACATTAATTTATTGGAATTTCTGTTACCTTCCATGACCACCATAATTTGGTCAGCATTTTACTTTGACATAAATATCCTATAATTTTTTTAATATTAATCTGTAATTCCATTTGTTATTGTCAGTAGTTTTGACACATGACATTTTGATATCAAAATTTTCTAATACATTACTTTGTCTATTGTTTATGAGGAGGTAATTCTTTATATTAATACTATACCATTTTTGCAGAACAGGTACCAATAATTAGTTTACTTTTAAGAGATAGATACTTTTGAAAGTAACAAAATTTTGAAAGAGGGGTATAGCGCAAGTAAAGTATTAGTTGGTATTTAAACAAATAAGTAAATACGGTTAACGATAAATTTATGAATAACCAAACACTACGATCTAAGTAGATGGGTAAGTAAATATATAGAGAAATATCCAAAAACATGAAGTACCCAGAATATTAGTAGGCGGATATATATTATGTAAAGATACATAGCGACTTGAAGCGCTAACTACGGTGCATCCAGAAGAAGGAATATCATTTATATATCTAAACGTATGTACGTAGAAATATATAAATATATTTAGGTTCACTGAACGCCGTGAACAATTGTTCCGATTTCAATAAATGAGATGTTTTTGATATCTCATTCGTCGTAAGTTCGTGACATTTTATGGAAAAATAAAACTTTTTTATAAAATATCTATCCGACTGCAAATAACCACTGACAAAGAAGCGCACTTGAAGGTATAAAATAATAATAATACGAGTAGTTTGAAATTTTGCGGTATAATATCGTTACCAAACATAAATAAACTTGCAAAATATAACTACTGCTAGAGATTTCTGGAGTCGGTGCCGAGCAAACATATTTGATAAAGAAACAGTGATAACATGCCGTAGGGTGAATTTGATTCATTCTTCGTTCGACTTTTGTTTTTTTTAAAGCTGATTTATTTATCAAGTAAGATATAACCCGTTGAATAATATTTTACGGATTATGATTGATTAAATTATGAACTATTTCTTTTACCGTATTATATTACTACTCCTTGACTTATTCAAATTTTTAGGTTATTTAATGGAACTTGATTTGAGCTGATTGTTATACCCCATTTTGGATGCCATTTGGATGCCATTTTATTTATTGACTTATTTTAAATTTAATTTTAAATAATCAATTTATCTTAGTTTGTTTCGACTCAGTTAAATTTGCTTTAGTTAATTGAAATAAGTTTCATTTATTATTTCGGTTTAATTTTATTTAAATTAACTTAAACTTTTCCCCGCTAATTGTTGCTTCTCTCATAAATAATGCTAGGTTAAAACAGTCTCATTACATTTAAATTTAATTATGATAGTGTCATGAATGTGCCAAATATAAATAAATGAGATAAAAAAGTATAACAATTATTTAATCACAAAGATCAATGTTAATTTGAATGAAGTATTTGTCTATTGACTTGTATTGATAAATAATTTTCTCAATTTAAATGAAACTACGTGATGTAGTATTATTACTACTTTCTTTAATTTCTTTACCACGACCTAGGTTTCGTTGTATTACAACATCATCAGGTGGGATATTAGCAAAGTTAGAACACAAAACTTTGCTAATATCCCACCTGAAGATGTTGTAATACAACGAAACCTAGGTCGTGGTAAAAAAATTAAAGAAAGTAGAAATAGTACTACATCACGTAGTTTTATTTAAATTGTGAATAATGAATTTCTACAAAATTAACACCAAATATATTCAATATTTGAAAACAGTAAATAAATAATATTATTGTAGTAAATTATTTGTGGAGCCACAATATATTTAAAATATAATGCACATATAAAATAAATTAAAAATCGATGAAAGTTTCACGTTTTACATTATCTAGAACAATTAAACAAAATCAACTAAAATTGCTGAGTTTCAAATTAGAAAGCTACATGTAAAGAGTCTATTGATTTCAGTATTCTTCAGTCGTTCTTAATTATATGACCACTAGTAAGTCATATAATTAATTTTATGAAAGTCATTTTCATCGCCTTTAGTAAATATTTTCTGAAACAAAACGTTTAAATGTTACAAAGGGAGGGACAGCGTCGTTCACACCTGCTATACTTAGTAACATCATTTATCCCTTACTTACTATCTACAGAGGCGATACCTTATTCATTAAATGATACCTGTTATGTCGTGTTATGTCAGTGCTAAATATGTAGCATTTTTGTATTATTTTTTTCTGTATTCGTAATCATGCGTAGGAGATATTGTGTTTGGTAAGACTTCAGAAAATTTTGCACGGTATAAAAATATCAATTTAATTTCCAAATAATTTCGCGTCATTTGCAAATTTTTACTACAATGTTTTCACAGAATAATTAAAAAAACATTATTTTAATCCTATAACAGCCATAATCAAATATACGTGAAATAGTAAGACGATGTCTAAGCTTTATAAAAATGCATCGACATACATAAAAGAGTTATAAAAGAAAAAAGTTTCATTCTCAAAGTGGACGAAGTTTAATTCATTTCGAGAATTCAGGACCATTCAGTTTATTTAATGGCTTTCTTCCTATCTAGTGTAAAGTTTCGTAGAATCAAGTTACATTAATACAGAAAAAAATGATGATGTCTGGCTTCAAATTAACTGTATAAAGAAAAATATTGGTGATATTTGATAATTGGTGTAGAAACCCAATTACTAATATCAACAATATTTATTAATTGAAGATAATAAAAAATTCTAAATTAAGACTTTAAAGGGAACACAAAAAAATTTTAACTTTGTACTCTAGAGTCTAAGTAAGGAGTGCTAATTTCTTCAGCATGAATGAGATTTTTCATCCAAATTGTTTCTTACAATATTTGATTGTCCAGATTACCTTTCGTGAATATAGAAGCGAGTAATAATATTTCTATCTCGAACTTTTCCAATATTTAAATGAGTTATTTAATTGAAGTGTATATCTATATATATATATATATATATATATATATATATGTATATGTATATATATATATATATATATATATAGTTAGCAAATAAAGTTTAAACTTTATTTGAATAATGAATTGAGTTCAAACATCATTTAAATGATGTGAACGCTAAAACTACACGGCTATCATTTTATTACTAAAAATTTGACAAGTGGTTTAAGAAAACATATCAGAGGATTATGAATCATATTGCGTTAACCAGGATCTCGTGTTCAAAGGACTAATGAAGAATATTCGATCAATTGAAACGTGTATCAATTGTAGTGTTATTTGAAATTAGTAAATTGCCATAATTAAATTTTAAAGTAGTGGTAATGAAATTGCGTTGGTGCATTATCATTTGGTGTTAATTATCTGTCTGCTATACGTTGTCTTTAAGGTTAGAGAATTATATCGAAATTATTATGTTTATTTTTCAAAACAATTAAATACGTAAATTTTAACTTTATCGGTTTCTCTTAGAGGCGAATTAATTAACACAATAACGTTAGACAAAATAAGTTAACAAATTGCATATATGGAGTTTGTTTTTGTAACAACACCTGAAACTGGTTATGAAAATAAAACATATACAGTATTTCACACTACGCAGTAAGTCTATTCATCCAGATTTTTTATTTAAACAGAGAATCAATGGAAATCTTATAATAGTATAGGCATATAATTTAAACGATTTTATCACATGCCATTTTGCTTAAGAACAACAATTTCTTAGAAGATTACCAATGAACAATTTCTTTTAACAATTTCTTAAAAGATTATCACGCAATGATGCCAATCTACAATTTTTCGTCAATGTAATTTCAAGAATAGTTGCTGCCTTAACTGCTGAAAGTTTTTAATTGTTCTCCTAGTATTATTAATTGCTAACACTATTAACATAAATTATTAGAGTTAATAGCAAATCAATAAATAACCTTTTTCTTCATAATTTCTTAATCACATATGATTAATCTAGTCTAATTCCATATATTAATATTTCTTTTAAGAGTATAGTGTGCGAGTGTAAGTACAGGTCTCCTTTAAATTCATTCTAACAATTTTTCATCCAAAAGTTTGCTAAATTCCTATTCATTCTATACATTCCTTGAGCTACACTTAACTTGTCTGTTGATATACCTTAAACAGTATATCTAATAATATATTTGTTATACCTGAAATAGCACATTTACATATTCATGAAATGATAAATAGTACATGAGCATATCTAAAAACGTTAATATCGATAAAATGAAGCTGATATTATTTGAACCATGAAATGCTGCAATCTATATTTGGTATGATAAATTTGAATTAATGGAACTGCTGCATAAATGGCGGGTAGCGCCACTCGTTGTGGAAGTGTATATTTTCGTTGTTAGTTGATAATTTAATTAATATTAATATGATATAAATACCGTGTAATTATATAATTCATAGGAATTATGTTTAGGCATAGCTAACACATACACATATTTCATTGCATATATTGTAAATACAAGTATAAATATTATATTTCATTTATACTTGTATTTCGTGTCCCACGTATCCATAAACAGCACTCAATTTGATAAAAATACGTTATCTATTTAACTAAATCCGTAGATACGCTCGTTCGAAATCATTTAATTTAAATACAATTAAATGAAACTACGTGATGTAGTATTACTTCTACTTTCGTTAAGTTCTGTACCAGGACTTAGGTTTCGTTGTATTACAACATCGTCATGTGGGCTATTAACAAAGATTTTTTTGCTAGAATATTTCAAAACCTAGGTCGTGGTAGAGAACTTAAAGAAAGTAGAAATAATACTACATCACGTAGTTTCATTTAATTGTGTATAACATATATTTCAAAACAACCAACGAGAAAATTTCAAACTGAACCAAGCAATATCACATTTTACGCACCCGTAAAATGCAATAACTGACAAATTCCTGTATGAAACGCTATATCAAATATAGTGACGAAATTTAATTCAAAAATTAAATGCAAAGCATACATTTCTACGATTTTGACCATTCATCTTGTCAATATGGTAGGCATTCATGGCATGGAATTGCATTCATCTTGTCAGGCCATGGTGACAGTTTCGAGTTAAGAAAACATAGGAATCAAATGCGATCTCGATCGAACTGTTACAAAAACGACGAAAAGAAGGAAATGAAAATGTCAGTCTTTATAATTTTTGCTAGACATCGTCCAATTATTTCTGTATCATCTGATTCTTAATATTATAAATATGTAGTATCATAAAACATATTTTAATTTGTTTAATTTTACTGTCATATAATATCAACGATTAATTTGATTTATTAAATTGTGCCGTTGATTTTTTTAAACGCGCTGCAGATTAGTTTAAACAATGGCATTAAGTTCATTTACATTTATCAGCGCTGCTGACATTTTTAATCTTACTATTGTATAGTTTTATTAATTAAACGCGCGATCGTTCATTTCAAAAAGTACATTTTTATTCGATCAATTGAAATATACCGATGATTTCTTTAAGCGATATCTTTTAAAAATTTAATTGCATATTAATTTTATTAATTTAATTTAGTCTTTTTTTAAGTCTATAAGACGACCTCAATTTATTTGAATAAAAAAATAATTAGCCGTCTTGATTCATTTTCAATACTGCCTAATTATTGAAATGAAAATTACTTGGCTTTATCAAGAAATATAAATTTTGTGTTCGTATTTTAGGTTTTGATAATTTCGACGTAGGTAATTGTACTTGGTTTTATGAGAAAATTCCTAAAAAGAAGAGATGTAACTTAGCTCAAAACTCAAGGGCAGCTAAAAGGATGCGGTGTGTTCGTTCTTTCGAAACTGACGAGGAGCATCAAGCTTGATTATGTATTGCTTAAAAATACTTTTGAAACGGCAATGCAGCGCGAACCTCGATTAAGGTCTCAACGTATCCGAAATGTTATTTCACGATCACTGCAGAATATTACAGAACGTACGGCTACCTCGCGATCGTAAGGAAGTACGGCTACCTCGCGATCGAGAGCACCATGTAAAGTCTCGTGTTTTAAAATCAGTTATGAAGCGTGAATCTCGATTAAGCTGTCAACGTATCCGAAATATCACCTCACTATCACTACAGAGTAGTATAGAACGTGAAGTACGGCTAGTTCGCGATCAAGAGTATCATGCAGAGTCCCATGCTTAGGAAACAGTCTAGCAAAAATCGGTATTTGAACAAGTAATAAATTGAAATTTTCGAACATTATATATATATATATATATATATATATATATAGTATCAAGCAAGATAAAAAGTTGAAATTAATTTTGTGAATTGCTCTAGGCTCATTTTAATGCTCAGTATTCTCCTAACGTTCAAAATCAGGTCATTTTCATTTTGTAATTAGGTCAAATTTCTATTTCATAGAATTTTTCGCGAAAATTTTGAAACTGATATTTTTGCAAGGAAAATGGTGGTGGATTCATGGTTTAGACCTCCTGGAGATTGTCTGTATAAAATAATAGGGAAGCATCCTTCGCACAGCACCTCAAGGGTGATGCAGAAATTTGTGTAATGACAGATAATAGACTCACTAACTCATCCACTAACTACTTTCATAAATATAATTAAAAATGACAAAGGCAAACCAAGACATGAAAGATTGTTTAAACCCAAGCATGCTAATTTAACTTTGCATATACAGACATTTTTAATTTTTATTGTTTCAACTGATTTTTAATAGATTAATATTTATTCTCAAAACGTCGTAAAGATTTAGGGTCACAACGAGGACGAAGTCGCGGGCAACAGCAAGTTCTAAATATAACAAGTTAATAACGTAAATTACTATTAACATTAGAAATCCTTGTTGACGTTTTAAAGTTCCATTAACAAAGTAATATTTTGGACTATTAAATTACAAGACTGTTGATCTCCAATATTTTGTAACGGTACCGGAGATTGAGATTGATTTTAATTAAACTTATTATTTAAAGTTCATTGAGAGCTTTGAAGCAATTTTAGTAGAAACACACTTTCTGAACGAAATTATTAGTCTTATGGAATGAAAATCTTTGGCTTCTTACTGATTTTATTTCAACAAAATTACTGAATATCCTTACATCAATTTAAAAATCGCAATCATTTTTATAAAAATATCAGTATAAAATTCAATCCTTATTTGAGTTTAATATTGTATTAAAATAGCTTATACATGTCTGGTGTAAAGATTATACCTACACCTTTGTTATAATATTTTGCTTTTGTAAATTCGAAGTTTGTATGTGAATTCATTACAAAATAAATTTTCGTCTTCACTATGATAACTCCAGGCAACATTTTGAACAACCAAATTCGCGTAATCTCATTGCTAGAAAACATATTAGTCAAAATAAATTGCGATATACTTTTCGAAAAAATTAAAGATCAAGTGATAAAAATAATGTGCAAGAAAGAAAATATTATTTAAATAAAGCTATAAAAATCAGAATATAAGTAAATAAACCAGGTGAAAAATTTGTGATTAAATTGAATAATTTTCTTATCAATCAATCTTGTTTTAATTTTCCATGATAATGATTTAATTATAAATGTGATTTAAAGCAATTTTTGTAGAAACAAACTTTTTTCAACGGAATTATTGCAAGAAGTTGATTTCCTAATAATTTTATTTCGACGAAATTACGATATAATGTTGCATCAATTTAAAAATCTCAATAATTTTTATAAAAATATCTGTATTAAATTTAACTTTTATTTGAGTTTTATAATATATTAAAGCATCTTATATACGCCTGGAGTAAAAATTATGCCTAAAGATTTATCATTGTGCTTTGCTTTTGTAAATTCTAAAGTATGTGAATTCATTACAAAATAAATTTTCGTCCTCACTATGAAAACTTTAACCAAAATTTTCAACAAACAAATTTGTTTAATCCCCTTGCTAGGCAAGAAACTACTATAAATAAAAATCGATATACCTTTCGAATAAAAATAAAGAGTGAAGTGACAAAAGAAGTTTGCAAGCAATAAAATGTAATTAAAATGAATCTTTAAAAATCGGTATGCATCTTAAGATTTAAGTAAATAAACCCGTTTTGCGAAATATTTCTTGCTCCACAGAGGCATATCTATTTCCGGTTTAAGGTGAAGACTTTAAATAAATCTGTCAAGTATTTATATATATAAGTATTTTCATACTTGAATACATGTAACCTTTTCAGGGCATACATTATTTCGGTTTATTTTAAAAATACGAATACTTGAAAATGACAACATGCTATCTATTCGTCATTTTCTGAACATTTTAAACTCTTATTTCATTTACGCTATTATTTTGATGTCAGAATTATTCTATATTTTAATTAAATTCCTTCTCTGAAAACATTTGGTTTATTTGAAATAATTGACCGCCTTATTGTTCAATATCGAACGAAAAAAAAAAGTAACTTGCATTATGTTATATTGCAGCTTAATTTAACACATAACGTATAACAAGTTAATAATGTGATTTTTTCAATACATTTATATAATTAAATCTACAGATCCTTGTTCAGTTATCATCGCTTTAAATTTGAAATACATATTTTGAGAGCAAAATGTTCCTATTTTTTTTATGTACCTATTTGGTAAGTCTTTCATAAAGCATATATGTAAGCTTGAGGCTAGTTTTCATGTCCCGAACGTATAAAACTTTTGCCCAGCTTTATATTTATCTTCCATTTCTCCTTTCGTCCATCTGATCAGTAGTTATAAAATAGCAATTACAAAGAAGTTTATTTTATTATGGAAATTAATAATCATTTGACAGGTGAACTTTTAAATATTATCTAGTAACCTTATCCCTGCGTGGCAATAAATTATTACTTATTAAATTGTTTTCTTCATTCTCTATCCTTAAAATCAGTGATCGAATAAGAGTCTAAACATTAGCGATAAAAATAAACTTTTAATTTTCTAAAATTAGCAAATTTTATATTTTCATAGTAATCGAAAATATATCGTGTTCTAAGTAAAATTTAAATTGAAATATATAAACAGCCATGTACCGATTGATTGACATAACAACGCACAGCACAAAGTGTTAATGAAATTTTAAATTTGGAGATGGTGTGGATTTAATTCAAGAACCGTTTAAGAAGGAATTTCATCATTTAAAGTCATAGAGAAGAGTAATGGGAAATCGCCTAGCGATCCAAAATTGTATAGACTTATTACACTCCTTCTGGCCTTCGGGAAGTTGCTTGATCGAGTACTGACGGCGCGTCTATTGACGCAAATATCTCATTCACCGGGTTCTGATAGATAATTCGGTTTTCGTTCCGGAGTATCAACATCAGAAGTAATCTCCACTGCTTTGTCTTGGGTCAATGCGTACCCAGACAAACACGTTTTAAGAATTTTCTTTGATATTTCCGGCGCATTTGACACTGCCCTGATGGCCCGCCATCTTGTCCGCGTTAGAATCCTAGGGAGTATCAGCGGATCTCCGCCGGATAATTATAGATTATTTCTGTGATGGTGTTGTCATTTTATAGCATGTAAATATTGAAGTTAAAAAAATGTTGACCAGGGAATGCCCGTAAGACTCTGTCCATGGATCAATTCTATGGAATGTTTTGTTCGGTGGCGTACTTGCGATACCCCTTCAGAGATGCAGTATCATCGCTCATACGGACGACACTCTGCCTTTGTTCGGAGAAGCAAGCCGTAAAGGAATAGAGAACCGAGCGACGTACTTCCTCGCCCAGCTATATGACTATAGCACTAAAAACAAACTTTGTTTTGCCCCACAAAAGTTCGAGGCTGTCCTCTTAAGGGCAGGCTGGCGAGAGAGCCGTCAGGGGTAATGGCTTATGCCAGAATCGATGTATAAGGTCAGGTAAATACTTAGGCATGGTCCTTGATGTATGGTGGAGTTCTTTTATCACAGGTGCGGTATATCGGGGAGAGGGCTCGGGTAGATTTCCATAGTGATAGGCTCTAGACAGTGCCGGCTGGGGGCTGAATAACTCTACCCTCAAACTGATGTATACGGCAAAATACCTCGGTTTATTGGCCTATGCTATTTGGTTTAGATCCAATGGTGCGTTAGGGTTCAGCTTGTTAGATGAGTGGTACTAAGATTGCAGCGTACACCGCTGCTGGCACTAGTCAAGGATTACAAAACCTGCTCAATGGATACATTGCTGGTTTTTTCTTTTGCCTGCCCACTTCGCAATCGCAGAGTGTGAGGCGAATTTCATCTTGGCACGAACTATGAGTTTTATTGCAGGTCTTTTAAACTGTTAGGTTCTTGCTGACGAATCCCTTGCCGATAGAAAAAGACGTATTGTAGGAATCGTCTTTACCCATTGGTAGTCCAAATGTCCTTCCATTGATTCAAAGGGGAAACGACTAGGTTATTTTTCCCCGATATGTCCGAGCGGTTAAATAAAAATTGGCTTGTATCTAATTACCATACTTAACAATTTTCAACGGGACCTGGCGCATTTCGTGCCAGCTTACATAGATTCGTCCTTAGAGATAGCCCGGTGTGTTCCTGCCGTTTTGAGGCGCAGGTCACTTTTGTATCATTGCAATGAGTAAGACAATGCGTAGAATTTTGTTTGAAAGCTTACGTCTGAATTGTAGAATAGAATCACGTGGAGACTTTGAGTTATTTATAGCGTTCGCTAAATGCGTCTTCAAAACTGCTTGTATTTATTTATAATACAAACAAGGAGGAGCCAAGAACTGATGCTAAGTGTCTTAAAATGTTAAAAAAAAAGTAAAGGCATAGAATCTGTGTATTAATATTAATAGAACGTCCAACATAAGGTGGGGGCACAGGGGTGTTGTTGTTGAGCCGAGCGATGTTAAGAAAGCAAAAAAATTCCCGGAACTAATAAAAGATGATAACCCGAAAAATTTCCTATCCTCTGAATTAACAAAAATCCGCACCAATGCCTGAACTTCGCGCTCGGATAAGAAAAACGTTATAGTGAAGCTGCCCCAGGCTCTGAAGGAATGCCTTCTGAGGTCAGGGCATTTCTTTGTTATTTGAACATCATGTAGAGATGCCGACTTTGAACAGGTGACTAACTTACATCAAATGCCATATTTATGGTCACGTGGCCCGACATTATAAGGACGACCAGTTCTATAACCGGTGCACAAAAAAGATCAGCGATAGCAAGGACTACACAAAGGAACCCTGGGTTACTTGCATGCCATTTTAGAGGCCAGTAAATCATAGTGTCAGCACTAATGCTTGCTGTACATTCAGGGCAGTGCTGGAAAAATTATTGAAGAATATATCTTATTCCCAATAAGACTGATAAGTTCAGTCTTAATCCAGCTTAATGCAGGACAATGCTTGATGATCATGAACGAGCTCTCGATGACTTAATGCCGGTAACTATCGCGCGTGTAAAAGAACAGTACGCCCCTACGGGAGCAGGCTGGAATTGGGATATTTCTTCGTTCTGAAGAAAAATTATTAGGCATCCTATTTCTTTAACACCAATCGACGGAACATTCGATAATATCCCAGATATCACTCGGTTCAATAAAACTTGTATTAGTGCTTATTCTAAATATTCGATTTAATAAACTCTTGTAATTGTTAATAAACTATTATTAGTGTTTTTGTCTATACTTAATGCCCACAAAACGATTTTGAGAGCATCTTAACACCGTTCTCTGCTCGCAGAATGCAGACGTGAACATGCTATCTTGCCTGTGGTACTAGGCGTCCTAATCTACGTTTACTAATCTTGAAGAATGTTATCTACCATAATAGCCTGCTGCTGTGCAACTTACCCGAGTTACCCGCAACGTTTTCAGGACCCGAGAGAAAGTGATATTGATATCACTCCCGTCTCGTGTGGTTTTGCGGGAGATGTGTACCGCTGGCGAATTAAAATCGGACGTTTTCTCGAGCAACCATAGAGAAATTTTGCTCTCTATCTCCCAGAACGTCCACATTAGAATATGGGGCCTGAAATAGCATTCGACTCAAGATAGGGTGCTAAGACTAAGATAGATTTATCAAAATTTTCCGTCGAGAGCTTAATGATTGTTCACAATTGTCGAAACGATTAGACTCTCCTAATATAATGGCTCTTGAGTTTCGGGAGAGGGTGGTTATAAATTTCGAGGAAGGACTGGGCACTATACGAATGGACCCATTACAGAAGAACCCTTGGATGTGCGGCACTCTGCAGGCCTTGCGGTGGGAATATAAGAAGAAGAGGCATAATTATCAGCGCGCTAAGGATCACAGAATATATTAGGAGAGTATAGAGCTCACCAAATAGCCTTAATACATGACTGGTGTAACTATAATAAAGAGGTAAAAGGGCTAGGCGGTCCATTTTCGTAATTTGGCCACCCATATAAGAAATTCGGATCCCTGGGGAGCCGTAAACAGAAATGTACGGACCCCTTAAAACCCTTTATTTGCAGCGCAATAAAGAGGACGGATGGGAGCTACACCCGGAATATTTGCAAGACCCTCAAGTATTTTTTGACATAATTCTTTCCCTATAATGACCCTGATCTCAATAACGTCAAACAGCAAATTATCAAGAATAAACTGAGCATTGTTCCAGATAGCAGCTCTGATCCGAATTTGTGATACTCGGAATTAGACGTAATAGTTGAGAATCTTGACTCAAAAAAGGCTCCAGGCATTTACAAAATTGATAATATGTTAGTTAAAATGATATGGAAAATCGTAGCATATGAGATACTTGCGGTCTTTAACCTCTAAAAAGTAAGAAAAGTGGGGAACTTAAGATCAGACCAAAGTGTGGTGGGAAATCGCCCTAAAAAGTTTTACAGACCCATTATGTTCCTTCCAGCCTTCGGAAAGTTACTCGGGCGAGTACTGGCGGCACGTTTATTGGCGCTGTGCCAATTCCTTCACCAGGATTAGAGAAGCAATTTGGTTTCCGTTCTAGAATGTTCACATCGAACATGAATTCTGCAATTTTATCTCGGTTCAACGTGTGCCCTTACAAATGCGTTCTCGGAATTTGTTAGACATCTCCGTTTGAAATTGCTTCGCGGTCAGCCATTTTGTTCACCTTAGGGTTCCGGGAAGGGTCAGCGGACCTCCATTGGATTAATATGGACTATGTTAGCAATGGCGTTGTATTTTTACAGGATAAAAACACAATAGTACAGAAAACGTTGACAAAAGGCGGCCCCCAAGGCTCGGTTTTTTGGGCTAATTTTATGGAACATTATGTTCAATGTTATACTCGCGATACCCATACAGGGATGTGGTACCAACGCTTACGATACTCTGCAATTGATTGAAGGAGCGAGCCGCAGAGAGTTATAGAATCGGGCAGCGGACTCCCTTGCCAGGTTACATCAGTGGGGCAATAAGTACAAGCTTTGCTTTGCCCCACATAAGTCTGAGGCTATCCTCTTTACTGGTAGGCTAGCAAAGGTGCCATCTATTGTAATGGCTGGGGCAAGGATCGGCATGGGAATCAGGTTACGTACTTGTGCATAATTCTCAATGGAGGCGGTTTACAACATACGCGGTACATCAATGAGAGGGCTCAGGTAGTCTTCCACGCCATAATCCGGCCTGCCGAAGCCATCTATCGTCTGAATAACTGCACTCAAGCTGATGTATACAGCTATATACCTAGGTGCATTTACCTATGTGCCATCAGTTTGGGTTCCGTGGTATGTCGGGGTCCAACAAGTTAGGCAGGTCGTATTAAGATCGCAGCGTGAGCCGCTGTTAGCTCTTACCAAAGCTAAGAGATCCTGTTCAAAGAATGCAATGCTCATCGGCAGTCTAGATGGTCTCCTCCCGATTCAAAGGGAAAAACGACTAGGATCCTGCTCGGTATGTCCGAGCGGTTAAACTAGAATTGTCTTATCACCGACTATTTTACCTCACAGTTTTTAACGAGAGATGACGCGTTTCATACTAGCTAGTATAGATTCGCCCTAAGACATACCCTGGCGTGTACCTGCGGTTTCGAGACGCAGGACATGAATCATGTTTTGTTCCACTGTAGTGAGCACGCTGATGCACGTAGAGTTTTGATAGAGAATATACCCCCTAATATTAGAATAGAATCACGCGAAAACTTAGAACGTGGTATCTATAATCCCTGTGAATTGGTTGAGAGTGGACCGATCTTTGAGTCATTTAGAGCGTTCGCCAATGATGGAGATACTGAATGACTCCTTGAGAAAGTTGGGTGGAAGTGCTATAATTGTAGATACAGGACGTTACTGGCGTTCCATTTTTTATGAGAGGAGATATTACGTGTACCAAAAGAGGCTCTGAGACAACCCAGGTGGAATGGTGGGAATAATGTATATTACGATGTAATTTTTTTATTATTCTACCTAACACCAAAAAATATACGCTAATAGTGGAAAATAACTTATCATTAGCTTTTCAAGATTTCGCAGCAAAATTACTAATATTAATGATTTTATCATATCTGTCGATCTCTCACAACCTAAGAGTTTTTAATTTTAATTTTTGGTGATGCATGGGTCAGAAAAAATTTTAAAAACAATGTGTAAAAAATTCACTTACTTCCGTATACAAAACGGCAATTATTTTAAGGCTTATATATAAACAATGATATATATTTCTACTTTTGCCGATAATTCTGTAGTTTTTTTTAAATTGCCTTTAATATTTTCATCATCATAATAATCATAAATAATTTTCAATAACTGATAGAAATTTCTTTAATAAACATGATAACTCGAATCGTCTTTTTCTAACCACTTTCTAATCGTCTTTTTTTAATCCACGATAAGTTACCGCGTGGAAAGTAAAGAAGAAATGCACAAAAATATATTACAGCCCTGGCGAATGCCTTTTTATGGAAACCAACAACCTTTTATGCGGCATTTTTCCAAATTATTTTTGGTCTTTTGAGATGTACAAAAAACTACTCATAGCAACCTGTGAACCCAGTAATAATTTTTCCAATTATTTTCGTAATTTTTTTATAGTAGTTTGAGAGAAGAAGGGAAATATAAAATTTAATGGATATTTTCGATCTACAACTATCGAATATAATGTTATAAAAAAATAGTTTTTGTCGATCTATCGATACCCCATGATTATCAATATCCCACACGATACGTGAAATTGAATAAATCGGTTATCATATTTGTCTCCTTGAAATTTCCTGTAAATAGTTGAGAATGTTAACTATTTAAATATAATGGTCAATTTTCTGGATCACTATGCCAAATTTCAAATGTTTACTTCAAACAGTTTTTGACAAAAACGGACATATGGACGGACATGTGCTTGATCTTATGAGGGTTCCATTTTTTACGGAGTTCTAAAACCTCAGAAACTATAAATTTCTATACACCTTCATAAATTGTAACGTTTATTATAATAATTTCATATAAATCTAAACTAAACTAAACTAAATCAGTTTTATGTATAATGTTCACATTCCCAAAAATTTTACATACTTTAATTAATGATACGTGTTATTACAGGTCATAATAAACACAATGCATCGTTCATAACATATACTTGATTAAAGTACGGAGTCCCTTTGTATACTAATCTAAGAAATAGCTTTTCGCTAAGTTTTTACCATTATTAGATCAGTATCGTTCTTAAAAGATGGAGATAATTTTTTTATATATATTTTTTCAATTTACATTAAATTCATGAGGCACTTTATACAAATAGATAAACTGTGCAAAAGTGCAAAGCAAGAGGGAGTCTGGTCGGATCCAAGTTGATTCAATTCAAAAAGTTCAAATTTAATGTCAATTTTTTAAATTCATTATGGACTAAAATATAAAATTAAAAGTATATCTTAGAAAGAGTGTTTGAAAAAAAATGTATGGAATATTTTTTTATAATTCAAACATAAAGATTAACAGAATGAATAGAGACTTACTTAATTATATAAGAATGTGCATGGAAAGGCATGACATCTCAAAATAAAGAAAAATATATTAGCTAATTCCCATCTCAATTGAGGCCATAACAAAATTGTTAGAAAATAATTAACATAATTTGTAATAGCACTTTCAGAGAACGGGACAATAGTGATAAATTTATAAACAAATTCATTGCTATTATATTTCAAACACTCTGAACCAGTCGCGTCTTATAAAACACTGAGATTGGCATCCAAAATGCGATCTACTCAAAGCGGCGCCCACGGAGCGAAAACGAAGTGATCTGAAACCAAGTTGACTCACTGTAGCGAGTAATGCAAATAGATCGAGTTGCGTGGCGTCGGTTCTACCGATAACGGCGGTCGACTCCATAAATCACCAGCTCAAATGGAAAACAGTATTTAAATTTCATTTAGAGAGCAATGTGCGGCGATGGGAAATTATTTGGTTGTTAACTTAGTGACAAATGTTTATGATGTGTTTTAAGTTCTCAACGATTTTTAAGTTTTTTAAGAAACAAAATAAAGATATCTAAGCTCTCTTATGTGAAAGTAAATAGAGAGTTTAAAAATAGTTTTGAAATGCATGGAGGTATTTGACCTTGCGCCATTTTTAGTAATCATATTTTTTTAATGATCCATATAAATTCTTACTGTAACCAATCTAGAGGCGTATTGTGTGTACTTGACTTCACATCTAAAATATTAATCAATACGTTATTTTTGGAGGATTCCACAAGATTAACTATGGGTTTTCTTCTTTAAGCCATGATACAGGATTCTGCATTACAAAAATTTAAACGTATCAAGTATGAGTAGAACTCGCGCTGAGTGATAAAAAATGTGATAAAAATTATAATTTTTTCACAATTTAAATACATCATTTAATATATCATTGTCATGCGTAAAAATACCGTGAATATCCCTGTCGGAGCTTTGAATCACTGCTATAGTTTTTCGGTGAATACCTCTTGACTATCTTTTTACTATATATTTAGAAGTATATAAAATTAAATATCCCCTCAAAAATTTCCATATGAAGATTTTTCAATATTGGAAATATTAAAAAGTATTGAATATATAATGTAATATCAAAATTAACATAAGTTAAAAGGCTTACTTCAAACTCATTCTGAGAATTTTTTTAAGCATATGTTTGAAAATATTCCCAAAGATATCTAAAATTAAATTCCAAAATAAACAGTTTTGAAATTGCTTTCGAGTCATCCCGACAAGAAGTTAAGAACAATTTTAGAATAGTGTATTTGCACCCTCTAAAATTTCCATATGAATATTTCAAGTGTGAACTTCTTTGACATATGTGGGTTAGTATACATTCTTATTACATGGAATTCATTGTAATTTCTACATCAAGTGTTTTTGAGAAAATCGCTAACTTTAGATAAATTTCTAGTAATAGGATATTTTCATATAGAGCGGAGGACATATATTTTGTGGACATTTTCAGCATTATCCTTAGAATTCTCCCCGTAAAAAGTGGCTCCCAAAATTTCCATTCCATAATTTTGAATCTTATCTATTTGGATGTGTGAGAATTATGCTCTCCCATTTTGCCAAATTTATCTATATATATATATATATATATATATATATATATATATGTATATATATATATATATATATATATATATATATATATATATTTATACATATTTAACTTTTAAAAATAATATAATACTAAAAACCACAATAATTGAGGAGACTATATAAAATTAAAGTAGGATCATATTTTCATTATATTACCACTTCACATATCAATGTGAGGTTAAAAGTAAATTTATTCATCACTAAACTGTAATTTGCACAGCACAAAATGTAGATCTTTCTGGGCTACGTTGAGATATGCTTTTCGAAAGTGCCGTTCAGTTATGACACATGCTTAGTTCTAGTCTGGTTCACACATAACTATGGCGTGGATCATTCAATTTATATCGATAATTTCCATGTATATATTGCACTTACAGCCAAGGACACATTAATTTGACCCGACCCCGGATATATGGATGGTAAATTACGGAAGGTTAAATACCACACAAGAAATAATTTAAAACATTATGCATGACGGACTTAATATATACATGGATAATCTAAAAACAAATTCACATGGATAATCTAAAAATAATCTAAAAAAAAACCACATGGATAATCTAAAAACAAATCCACATGGATAATCTAAAACAAAATCACATGGATAATCTAAAAACAAATCAACATGGATAATCTAAAACAAATCCACATGGATGATAATAAAATTATACATGGATAATCTAAAAACAAAATCCACATTATATTTTACAAATTTGCTTAGCAATTCATAACTGCAAGACAGCCTTTAACACAAGAATATTTAGGTACAAAAAAAAACGTAGAAATAAGTTTGAAATTCCTTTCAATACTTAGTTCCATTAAACAATTGCAAAATTTATTTATAAAGAAAAGTTCTAAAGGAAATTCAGAAAAGTTTCATGCTAAGCACAAAATTTAATATGAGTTAAATAACCAATTTTTAAAAAAAGTCACATTTGTATAAATCTTCACATAAACTGCATTGTTATGACAACTTTTGATAAAACATCAAAGAGAAGGTGAACTGGGATGGTATTAATAAGTGATATGTAAAATTTTAATAACAATATGCGAAGAATTGTAAAGAAAAGTTTGAAATCCTTACGATTTTTGTGAAACTTTGAAAAAAGGACGGTTTCAATTTGAGTGTATTTTTTCATGTATGTTACAATTATGTATGATTCTTGCTTTAGAAGGATATGAGCATTGCATGGGCTATGAATTTGCATCGAAAATTATTTTTATGATGATGTAACGGAAGAAATGTTGTACCTGTTTAATTGATATTTTGCTTATAATTAATTACACCATTATATACCAAAGCATTGTGTTTGAGATATATAATCATTAAAAATTGAATTCACTGAGATATCATAATTGTTATTATACCCAAAATGTTATATCCGTATTAAACGGAATGGTTTTCGATAATTCAATTATTACCCATAAATAAAAATATTGAGACTATTTATATTGTGGAAGTATTGAAACAAAATATATAATAATAAATATTTCTAAATCCAAATTGTAGTCAATTATTTTCGAATGATATATATTACAAAATTTAATAAAAGTGTACTTATAAAAAGTGACGTTATTTTTAAGTTCAGATATTTTTCCACTATATTCTTTATTTCTTGACAATACAAGCAACCATTTTCTAACAAAAATAAATATATTTCACAAAGGAAAAGCGTTTTGTCTTAGCTCAACTGACATTGAAACGTTACTAGGTGTGACGTGCGTTCGCTTATTTCGAGAATTACTTTATAGGTTTCGATTTGTTTGGATTTCGATACTGCCAAAATATGTGGCATATATGGCCGTATTTTTAGGCTTCTTCTTGATTGCGTTCATTTAGGAGCTTCATTTTTTTACAGCTTCAATGGGCCGTAGTATTTGATATTAATTTAAACTTAATATCTTGACACATTTCTGAGAAAAGGGATCTTGACAGGCCGACAGACGGACAACGAAGAGATCCTACAAGGATTTTTTTTTGTTTTTTGAGTTACGGAACTCTAAAACCGAATGGTTTTGAGTAGGCACTAAGAAAATTTTCTTTAAAATGGCATTTTGTAACATTTTAAATCAAAATTCAAAATAAATTCCGTCTTTGATTGAAAAACGAACTAATTTTTGTTTAACAGGATATGATTTGAACTCCTCGTGATTATTGTGAAATAACACTGATTCAGCAATAACAGTTGGTTCTTTTCGCTGAACACAACCAAATAAAAAATTCCGTAGAAAATCAGATGTTCTTACATTACTTTAGAAACTTTTGAAAACGTACATATCTTCGTACGTTTATACATAAATACATACATTTACAAAGACTCCTATCTAATTCGTACTTATCTTCCAACATTTCCTTTGAAAACGTCCTTGCTCTCTTACTTTGACTTTCCCTTGTCAATACCCAGAAGAGAACTAATAAAAGTTTGAAATAAATTCAATATACTTAAAGTTGTATTTTTTTATTTAAAAGACGGATCCAAAGTCTCAATTTTATTAAGTTGGTCTTAACTTGATATTAGACCTTTTAAATGTTATAATGTCAATAAGGAAATATTCGTTAATGGGTATAAATGTGTAAGTCCATCATTATTATTTACTATTCATCTACTGGCGTAAATTCAAATTTGAAGATCGATAATGAAATATATATATATATTTATATATATATATATATATATATATATATATATATATATATATATATAGCTTTTGGCATTGTGTGTCATACTTATTTAAGCACCAAATTTGTAAATAATGATTTAATTTGTTTCATGTCAAAATATGAATCCGTGACAAGAACTAAACCGAAATTAATATAAACAATGCGAATGAATATTTTTTTATTCATAATACGATATTTAATTATTACTAACAAAATTTTAAAAATTCATTTAATGTATATTACGGGATAAATATAAATACTCGGTTGGTATTCTTTTTGGATTTAACGCATTTGCTAGGTTGATACTGGCTGTCGTAATATTTCGGTCGTAAGTTTTCCCTTTTGTGTTTCTGTGTAACTTAAGTAAACTAGCAATGTTAACGAGAATCGGAATAATAATTGTATTTATAAAAAAGTTAGGAGCTAATTTAATTACTAATATTATGGTATTGAAATATTATTGTTCACTCCGCCTCGTCTAACTTCACTTTAATCACTTTGTTTAATTTATGTGTAGAATCTTCGAACCCTATTATTTTCGAAGGTTCCAACTCATATGAAGAAATATCATTTACATATACGGGTATAAGTATAAATATATAACTCCATTCATAATAAATATGGCACATGCATAAATGATTTCATTTTCATATGAGATAACCATGTATACTGACACTAACTACCCGTTAAGAAAATGACTATTAAATTTTGTTTGTTAGAAGGGAAACACTCTTCTAACAAACAATATTCCGACATCTAGTATATATAATTACGCCGATGTTAAATTATAGGTATAAACAACTTCGCTGAAAACATTCTAGTATACCCGTACCCTTGCCCTAAAACGAAATTTAAATGACACTGCAAAGACCCAGCGTCGCTCCGCTGACGAGCGGCAAGCTAACCATTAGGTGAGTGGTGATTTGGTGACTAATAGTGAATATTACCCCAAACGCCACCTGAATGGTTAAATTTATCGCATCGATATAGACGTACAGCTGTTAAAGGTGCATATATTGATGTATCTTAGTCGATATTCAATTCGACCCAGTAAGAAATATATTTACATTGAAAAAGCGTTAGGTCTTCGCAGTGCTAGAGTTAACAATTTGAAGAAGATCTAAATAACTTAATATATAGAAATTAATCCGAGAATCAAACATTTCAACTGATTATTTAACATTATTATTATTACTATTATCATTATCTAACCTTGCTTTACATATAGTTATGGTGGAGATATATTTACTTTTAAATCACATTGTTTTAAAAAAAATTGTATGATACCCATTTAGATACACGTTGATATTTAGGTTTACAGAGTATTTCTATTAAATTACTTAACTAGAATATCAATATGCTTTTCACTATTTGTATCTCTTGCCTAGTATATTTTATAGAATCCAGAATGTAATAATTACCCAAAATCTGATATTTAGAATCAATACTATAATTTTATAAAAACCTTTAGCAACATTTTAATATGAATATGTTTTCAATTTCGGTTGCAGCGTTTTCTAAAGTCAGGAAGAAAAGAAACAATTTTTTTATAGATATTTTCAAGAATATTTAGAACTATCTTAAACAAATATTGACAAGAAGACTTAGAAGTGTATCTTTCAATTAGTACTAATGTGGGGGTACATGTGTCTAAGTCGAACAGTTTCTGAGAATCTCGACGTAGATATTTTTAACGCCCTCTCTAGAACAATTTTGTACAAAATTCTGAAAGTTTTGAAATTCTAAACATAGTCTTTCTTTTTGAGGGTTCTCTATAATCAAAATATGTATAGGTATACAGCCAAATATGTACAGCCAAAATGGAACCACAAATTCAAATTTACAATTTCATATTTTCCGTCTTTCAATCTGTCCGTCCCTAGGTTAGAAAATCATAGATCTTTATTACTTGGTACGATTATATTTTATAGGAATACTTAATTAAACTACGTAAATACATAAAAATAAAGAAGAAATATTTATAATTTTTTTTTAATACATTGCAATTGGAAATAACTTTTTATCCATACCCCCATCGAGTGGATATCATCGAAAATGGGTTTTTAAGGCAATCAAAAATGTTTATATTTTTGCATGACTCTTTCTTTGCGTAATACCGATATATCGGTATTTGGTTAGTACTCCAATTCCAAATTATTTCCGTCATAAATGTTCCACTTTATTAATAAATTAAAGAGATGTAATGCACCAATTATTTTTTAAGCCCATAAGAAATATTTTTAATGTAATCTATTTAAAAAGTAAAAAAATATTAATATTTGTAATAGTTAAAAAACTAGCGGCATGATGAAAATTTCACTAAACAAAGTCTTTATAAAATTATGAAATACGCCAATCACACTGACCAAAATATTGATACAGTCATAATTTAATATTAAATCAACGAACCTCACTCCATGTCACAAATACGATTGAAAAATTTCACATCAGCATAGCTATCCGAGTTATAAGAAAAAAGAATAAATACTTATCCAAGTTATAAGAGAAAACAATTATCTTTAGAATCCAAGGTGTCATAAAACGTAAATTTAGCAAAGATAGCAACGCCGCAATCACCATTCTCTACTGCACGCAGGGAGCCTGCAAATAACTTTGTATTAACTAAAATTTTTCCTTTTTACTACAATTTCTCAAAAAAAAACTCGATAGGAACAAGAAAATAATAAATTCGTGGACTAATATAAATAGTTTGCAAACAATTTTTTTTTGCTTTCAGTTCTATCCGTTTTTCTTTTGTTTTTCTATTATATAGGTTTAAAATTTTCAGTGGCTTAAGTCAAGCACGGAAAGGATTTCTAATCTCAAAAAGTGGTCATTTTGTTTGCTAGCTGTTGGCGAGTTTCTCAGAATATTTTCGGAGTTTTTATATATTATACTTTTCATTGTTCTTGATCAATGTATTTATTCTTTTATTGTTTCTAAAATTGCTACAACAAAAGTCATAGAAGGTCAATTCACGACAGATATCGTATATATATTTATATATATATATATATATATATATATATTTGTATATAATATATGCTGCATGTATGGAGGTCATTTAAAACTCGTAATAATTTACTATTTTCAAAGACTAACAACATAGAAAACGCAAATTGAACACACATTTGTGTTTTATTAACCAAAAATATTAGGTTTATAATATTTATTATAGCACAGTTGTCCTTAGTAGTTCTTTCGTACGCGATAATCAACTCTAGCGAGCATAATTAGGGAGTAAACTTGGTCACTACATGTACGTGTTGGCGCTCACAAACAGTTGAATTCTAACACAAAATAGTCAAATTATTTTAGAATCAAAATTTTGTTAAAATTTTCTTGAAGGGCTAATATAGTGGATGATGTTTGGACAGATGTTTAAATCTGAGGTGACATTGGTAATTAATTGAAAAAAGAGTTTCTATGAATTTATTCTGTTTTTAGATAATATTTGAATAATATAATTATTCAAAGTAACCAAAGGAATATTAAAAAAAATTAGAAATATTCAATCCGTGTGGTACAATCCAGAATTTTTTCTTAGCATACTCAACTTATTCATGTAAAAAAGTACATGATTACCATATAACTCAACAGAAACGCGTAATCACCACTAAAAAAACACCTCGCTCTGTTCGTGAATAAAACTCGAGTGAATAAACCAAAAAAACAATTGGTTAAATGAAAATAAAAGACTAGGCCCCATGACGGACGAAACTTTCACCACATTTGCTAAGGAGCTAGCGAGAGCGCTCCCCTGCCCGCCGACGAACGTGACTCAAAGCATATTTCACTTCGGTGTTGAAATATAAAATAAAGCCACCAGTATTCACACTCTATAAATCGAATTAATACTGAAATATTCAGATACATTAGCGCTACGTGTGGCCACGAGTTCAATAGTGGATATTAATGCCGATGCGTCTCGCTTATCGCAATTTGAGCTGAGAGATATTAAAATTTGTTGCAGAGAAGTTCATTTACACTTTAATACTAAATTGTATTTATTATCAATAGAATATTGTAATAAATAGATGTTATAGCAAAACACCTTTCACAATAAAATAATGAAGGCACTGATAAAGCTTCACTACGACTTCATTAAATGACAGCACAATGACAGCTCTAAGAAATTTCATGAGAAAATTTCAGTCAAACAAAATTGTTTTTCTCGTAATAACTATTTAGGCCATTTCCTATACCTTTTAATTGGAAAACCTGCACCGCTTTGAGACTAATATAACTTTAAATTAATAATATTCATATATATTGTAGTTAACTTGATACAAAAAAAAAATATTTTTTTTAATTACAATATATACTATGTTTCACCAGTGGCTAAGTAATCTAACCCAATATATCTGAACTCAATATAACCTATCTAACCTTACCTAGTGTAACTGTAGATAACTCGAACTAACGGAAAAAAATTAAATTTAACACAACCCAACATGATATAACTTAATTTGTCCTAAATTAATCCCTCTTAATCTAATTTAAAATTAACCTCATCTTCCATAAAAATTATTTTCTCAAAAACTCTGCATGAGGAAATTAGTACTTTTGGGATATTCAAATAACCACGAAAAGAAATTTAGTGATGAAAGGAATTGTGTTATATTTATGAAGATGATTATGTGTTATGAGAGATAGTGAATTTAAGTTGTACAGCTAAAAAAAACACATCGTACTTTCGAGTAAGTTTGTAATCCCGCGACAATTGCTTTAACATGACTTGATGCGCTTAATATCATTTAAAGCACAGTTCAGAAAAAGTATTGTTAAATTACAAATCTACTAGACATTGTCAATCGTTGACATGGAAAAAAGTTTAGTTTAATTCTTACGAGTTTTATCTTAAAGATGGTATGAAAATTTCGATTCAATTTTTCGATTTTTATGAAAATTTTACTATTGCATAATTTATAATAGGCTGTATGATTACCAAATGAATAAAACAGGTATATATTTTATGTATAACGTAATTATATCTTTTTAGTACACCTTAGTTAGCCATAACGCTTTAAATAAAGATCGAAGAGCGCTGGGTGCCGTGTAGCGGCATAAAATAATATTTGAAGTAATCGTACATGATAATAAAATATACACAAAGTTTCAAGGGAAATATTATTAATAGTATAGTTTGTTTATTTTAACTAATTTTGTTTGCTCAACTAAGACAAAAAATAAATAACTTTTGAGAATACTGTTAATAAACTAAAGCATAAGTACATACATAAAGACTATTAAAACAGAGTCAGGTCCTAATTTAGCCTGGACAATTCAAGATGAGAAGCTAAGAAATTGAAAAAAAAATTGTTTCTAATAAAAAAATTAATATTATCCAAATTTTTCGCTAATTTATCCAGTGTACTTAATCAATAGGTCTTAGCTGAGAATGCACTCTTAAGCCATAGATAGCTCCCAAAAATCGCATAATTTAATAACTGTTTGAAACCGATTACTACTGTTATAACTTCAACAATTATTCATCCGTGAATGTCAACTTCACCTTGCTAAAATTGGAAACCTAATTTTAGAGCATACTTCAACAGGTGTTGACTTTAACCAGGTTAGAATTAAATCATTTTTTACTCGACTTACTCTAATTAAATGTGTGATAAGAGATCAATTTATTAGTGACTTTTCTCTTGTCACGATCAAATGGCTAAAAAATTCCGGCTGTGAATAAAATTTAACTGCCAAACTGTTAACAGCGTTGAAATAACGTAAAAGCATTACGCGGAAATAAATTATGCACTCAGTAGGAAAGCTCTGTATACACATTTGGTTACATTAAATATTAAGCATATACTTTTATTTATTTGATAATTATCTTGACATCCTATGTACATATTCTCTTTAATAATTGCAAAAATCTTACTTATATGAAAGAAGCCGCACACAATTTTTACAGCAACGCTAATATAAAGTAATTGTAAATAGAATGGCCAGAGGTCTTATATTTGAGCCATAACTTATTTCGAAACTTTGTGGAATAAGGCTTAAATATAAAGTAAGGTAACTCAACGCTTAAATATAAATATGGTAACTCAAATATTTATAAATAGAGAGATTCCTATTTGAAAAATTAGAAAAAATAAAGATTATGTGTGGAATCAAATCCTTTATCGCGGATATTTTTCAATAAGGTATGAACATTGAAAAATTTTTATTCTTAAATTCATTTTCACAAAATAAATAAAAATGTTATGATAATGTTTCCTACAGCCATATCCTTGAAAAGCAACTGAATTACGAAAATCATCCCTTCTAATTATTTATTATCTACCGAAGGTTTTGTAGAAGAAAATTTGTTGCGGCAAAAAAAGGTTAAGAAAAACAAAAAGTCAAAATTGGCGACACTTCTAATCCCATCTTTTTGGAAATATCATTGTCTAAAACCTAATTAAACCGGAATTTTCCACTTCTTTGCATTATTCGAGTCGATAAATTATAATCACATTAAATTATTTTCTTATGTAAAAGTATTTCTTTTAATTTGTTTCCTTTAATATAATAGTGTCATTATAAATTGTAGAAAATAATCTCATAAAAATTTAAGTACCAATTTTTTTACTGAAATACTAAATTAATTATTTTGCAATATCTTTGCTCTTAGTTCAACGATAGCAGGCGATACCGCTATTTAGTCACATCATACAAAATATTGTTCAAGTTTAGTTATTTACCTTTAATGCTCCGTTCTGATATTCATTGTATGATGTTTTAAAACAACAAAAATATATCATCAAAAAGTTATCCACCAACTAACAACATCATAAATATATAGTTATCCACCAACTAACTACTAAGTTAGAACAAATATTTTTTTAAGGAAAATAATTTCGTAAAAAAAGGTATCAAATTATTATATCTCCCCCAGTTCAAATTTTCTTTCTTTTATTTTTAATTGACATTATATCCATTAAGAGTTTTACACCATGAAACTGTTATAAGGTTCTTTGCTAGAAAAATATAATATTTTGGATTGCAACCGATTTGGTTGAGTTTTGCTTAATAAATACAAAAATATTTTTATTAAAACTTTATAATTATTATCATACACTACAGTTTCTTAACTTCAGAATGTATTACTAGAATTGTAACTCCTTTGAAAACAGGCTAAACAAGTATGTTCTTTTTTTACATTTTTATTCATTTTGTTCATGATAAAATTAAATTTAAAAATTACGATATTACGGTTTGTACTTTTAAGCCACGTAATATTAAAAGCAATACAAAAAGTAACGCTTTCATAACTAGGTAAAATTCGTTTAATAAATATTGCAACATAATTTATTAAATATTTATGTGAATGATTTGCAATTAATAGATACAGTGTAACTAGACTTAACCGAATCTACTTAATTCTTATAAATCTAAACCTAGACTTTTCCTTTTTGTATGAAGCGCTGACAACAATTCTCGACAAGACTTGAATGTTTGATATACCAGATGACCTATGTCTAAATGCAATTCCCATTTAGTACTTCTTAACTGGTCAGAAGTTAAAAATGTTTTCTATTTGATGTTGTAAAATATCTGTTACAAACTATTAATACTCATCATCGAGATAGATTTAAAAATTAATACATTTACACTAAGACATGAAAGTATAAACAACATTTCCCTTCAAAACAACTCATTTTGACTACGTTTTTCCGCCAAATGCAGCTTTCTTACCTTTATTTCCGCTAATTTTCCGCAAGCCACGAACCAAAAACAATATCCTTGCACATCTACAATCCCTACTAATAGCTAAGCAATTTCCTCCCCCATCGTCAGTTGTATTCGATGTGAGCGGAGCCCGTTTATTATCTGCAATTAATTTTATCTTCCAAGTGATAGGTAATTATCAGACGATCACTCCGCCTCGGTCCCTTCCGCTTCCCTTGATTCTACCTTCGTCATTTACATTTCATTCAACTTGCTTTTCTCTTTATAACAGATTTTTTAAGAACCGGTATTAAAGATCATTAGTATTGAGAAGGGATTCTAAATAAAAATTAAACTAGAGCATTGTATGTGACTTCAAAATATATAACAATGAAATTTTATACGAATAAATAATGTTATAAAAAGTATTAAAATATCCAAGTTAATATTCAGTTATGGTCAGTTAAGTAATTTCTTTAGAATGAAAATGCTAATTATATTTCTCGAATAATTCACGCAAAAATATAGGTCGGTCAGTTGAAAAACGCATTACCGGATTTAGTCACCATTGCTTTTCACCGAAAATGGTTTCTCCAAGTCTCACAGACATATATGTCACCGCCGGGTTAAACTTTCGTTATGACCCACTAGGCTATAAAATTAAGACCTTTTCCGTATGCGCTATTATTTGTGAAAATCTACTTGTGTTATTCAGGCTGATTAGTATACCATGTTGAAATATTCTATGGATGTATATTTTAAACATCGTTTCTAATGTACATTAACATATTAGAAGTAGGTGATACATTTAACATGCAATAACAATATTAATATTTGTAACTTGTTTGCCATATTTAGTCTATGATATTTTTCTAGTGCGAGTTCTCCTCCTACTTGTATATTAATTTTTTGTTACCTGGAGTCACATGTAATGGCTGAAAGAAGATAACCAAAAAATCATTGGAAGAAATTCTTCAAAAATTATGAATGGTAATTCTCAAAACGTGAAAGAGTAAATAGATACAATTATGCTACGAGATTTATTAGAGCAGATATTTACATGGAGGTGTGAAAGGAAATGCATGAATACCAAAAATTGCATAAGGTCAAAATACCATTTGTCCATTAGCTTTGAAAATATTTCTTATTTGTGTATTTTTTTTAAATAAGGCATTACTCAAATGTTTAGCTTATTCTTCAAAATACTTAAAGATCATAGGGATCCCAAGATATACCGTAAATATCTGTCAGAAAATTAATAACCAAACAATTTCGTATGGACGTAAGTCGCTCTCTAAATGCAACCTGAACACTGTTTTAACCCTCTGTGTTAGTATTCAAATAAGAATTTCATCAAAAACTTGCTCCGCTACTCAAAGAGATATGTTTCCAGGTGAGCTGGTGATTTATGGAGTCGATGGCCGTTATCGGCGGAGCCACCGCCGCGCAACTCGATCTATTTGCATTACTCGCTACAGCGAGTCAACTTGGCCTCAGATCACTTCGTATCTTTCGCCCCGTGGCATGACGCTTTGAATGGATCGCATTTTGGATGCCAATCTTAATGCTTAAAACGCAGTTGCTTCGAATAGTTGGGAATTGAATGGCGATGAGTTTGCTTATTTATTTAAGGAATTTTTCACAATTATCTCGTTCATTTACAATACTTTTAATTTATGCTCGATTTTTCTTCTTTTTATTATTTATATCTGAATCATAATAATAAATCATTTAACATTTTTGTAAATACGAGTGTATTTAAAACGTTTGATTTGAATCGATTTGGAATCAGGCCAGATATTTCCAGATCATGCACGTCATTATTTAAAGACGAATTGTAAGGTAATCAAAGAGTGTGATATTTTCGATAGTTTCAAACCAAAACGTGTTGAGATTCACTTTTGACAACCATGTTTATCTCCTTTAATAAATATAAAGTAATGTAAAAATTTAATCCCTAACTTTTAATAAGAAATAATATGCATTATGACAAACCCTTTCAACACAAATTAACATTATCTCGGATTAATGCGAGAAAAACATGGAAAAGCCGTGTTTTATTTAGATAGATAAATTTCGAACGATACATTGTACTTATCATAAACTACAATTGTACTAATTATGCATAATTAATTATATTTGGGATAAAAATACAACGGAAAAAATTTATACACTTTAGTTTACTTTACATTTATTGTAGTTCGAAAGAATAAAATAGACATTGCAGTTTGTGTGTTATGCAGAGATTTTTAGTTTTTGATATTTTTAGGATTTCCTATCTTAAAACGGAAAAATGGTACCTGGTAAATCACTCACGTTTCCGTCCCACTGCCTATATGTTACATCCATTTTTCGCAGAAACCCTTTGGTGCAGAAACTTGAAAGTCGGTAAATGATAAAACTTATTTACCCGTCTATATTTTATCAGATAAAATTTCAACATAAAACATTTATACGATACAGTTTGAAGAGGAACAAATTAAGTAAGTCATAGCATAAACGAACTTTACAAAGGCACGTAATCCACATATTTATTTATAATTTTATCAGAATTATTGTCACAAGAACTGAGTCCATTTTTGTGACAATTTTGTAAAAATGTATTTTCTCTTTTCAGAGAGGGCGCGATATCCAAAAAATAAATATAATATCAAATTTAATGGAAAAATTTATGTCTATTTCAAAAGTATTTCTTAGAATTTATATTAGACATAGGAATATTGTAGAATATATTCACCAAATTTGTAGGTTTCCCCTTCCTTCCAAAACAGATACTAAAGATAGAAAATAACAGCTTCACAAGAATTGTAACTAAAGTTTTTATAATAGTACATATTTCCAGATTACAACAAATATATCAATAAAAATGTAAGTTGGTAAATATTATGAAAATAAGAACTGATTTTTGCTCTGGAGACGTGGAAACTTTGCTGACACCAACTTTTTTATCGAAAGTATTTGTTGAAGTTTTATTGATAATTAAACGTGAATGTAAAATGATATAAAATATGATATTTTGCAAACACTCGTGAGTATAATATTATGAAACTTAGCAATTTTTTTTTTCATCGAACCTATATATTGAGCTTTTAAAGATAGTAAATAAACATACGAAATGCTACATGACATCTTTCTTACTTGTTTAATGGTTACCTGGATATTTTTAAAACATCGTTTTGAAATGCTCTCAGTGTAAATCGTTATGAAATTACTGATAACATCTTGAAACAATCCTATTACAATAAACACAAGGTGTCTCAAGTTTCTTTATTAAATAATTTTCAAAACAGAGGTCATATCGAAATAAATAGTAATAAAATCGGTAATTTTCGAAAACAGAGTTTGATACCAAAATAAATAATCCACGATTTTTTTAATTAATTTTTTTTCTTTTGCTTCAATCAAATTTATAATTATTGTCTGTAAAGAAAAAAGAAATAGTTGTTCAGTGAGGTCCCTTTTTAGTTTTCAAAAAAATGTATTCAAGAAATAAAGTGCGTGATACACTATATAATTATAAAAATGAAAATTGTAATAAATAGTGTTATATGGTGCAGTGTAGATAAAATAAAGTCAATGAACAAAAGTAATTTGATGGTGTCTGTCATTTTATAACAAATATTATTAGGTGTCTAATATTATCAGAAGAGTGAGTTTTACTTCTAATATTGAGATATTATTTGGTCATTGCATACTAACATGGAAAACCTACAATATAAGGGTAAGATTTGGCCCACATACACACCAAGCAACAGTCGTAGCCACAACCACTTCGTAGCGCTTTGCGGTTTAGCGCTGGTCGGTCAGCCAGGTTTGTGAAGTGTTTCATTATATTTGTGCAAATATATATATATATATATATATATATATATATATATATATATATATATATATATATATATATATATATAGATATATATATATATATATATATATATATATATATATATATATAATACATATATCCATGTATGGATCAACTTCAAAGTTCAAACGACCCAACCGATTTTTAAAAACAAGAAAGATTTGTTTCGATTACGTAAATACGTATAGCTATATTTATGTACATTTGCTTTCATAACAAACCAAGAGATTAAATGTTTATTTTTAGTGCTTGAAAAAAATTAAACAAAAAGTCTTCGCATTTCTTTATTTCTTTCGCATTTACTTCCAACATTATCGAGTGATTTCTTACTTGCATAGGTAATTCAAAATTTTCATGTAGCTACTTCAAGTTATCCCCAATATAATGATTTGCTTCTGTTTACATTTTTATATCTGTTATTACATAATCAAAAATATATGAGGCATGTTTCATGCAACATAATGCTGAAGTGATCACATTATAATTAATAAACAGCGACTGGATGCATATCAGAATGAGTAGAGGTGATATCGCCTGGTTGCCTATACCTCTCGAAACAGATGATGAAAGTTAACCGAAACAATTTTAATTAAAAGTTCTAATTACGCAATTGAAAAATTAAAGGAACGAGACAAAACTACACATTAGGTTGAAGTTTAATATTTTTCAAAAGGAGTTTAAACACATAAATCAATTGTTAATTTAAACATTCAGTACAGTGATATAAAAAATCATAGAAGATGGGAATAAGAAAAGCTTTATGAAACCCGAT
Source organism: Druceiella hillmani (assembly GCA_039881145.1). Taxonomy (NCBI): domain Eukaryota; kingdom Metazoa; phylum Arthropoda; class Insecta; order Lepidoptera; family Hepialidae; genus Druceiella; species Druceiella hillmani. The sequence continues at coordinate 25,893,039 of JAYKKI010000002.1, forward strand.
TACAGATCATTAAAATTAATATCCGAATGAGTTTTCCGATTATTTCGGCAAAAGCTTTAATTGTTTACAGTATTTCCATCATTATTATGTTGAAAATTTTGCAATTTACAACCACCATTGTTTAACTTTTCATGTAAAGTATTTTTTATCCAATTTTTTTTGTCGATTATCCAAACCTGATATTCACAACCACATGGTTAATAAGTGTTAGCAGACAAACGATAATAGTGAAATTCAATTTTTCGTTTATGCCCAAAGCTCTACTGTATTAAATTAATAGTGCATGTGTTAAGTGTACAAAAATTAATATTAAATTTGAGGTGAAAAATTTATTTTTTATACGAATGAGACTCGAATCAATGCTCTTTCCAAAAAAAATACGATATCCACACTTTGCGCGAATAATATCTTTAAATTTAGAATTACCTTAACTGTAATAAGTTATCTTACTATAAACATTATTAAGGTCCCGCCTTTGACATGAATATTGTATCAACATAATAATCTCTGAGTATAGAAGGCGCCGTATCTTCTTATGATAGTAGCTGACATGCTATAATTAGCTTCCTTGGCAAGATTCTAAAGCCATCAATCAAATTTGAAGCCAAAGCCTAGTAATGACTTCATTCGTGAGCTCAGTAACTCGTTGCGAATTTGGAGGCAAACTAACGAATATTTGAAGGGCTTATGTATACGTTGGATATTGCGTTTAATTACAGAGCATTTCCTGTATGAAAGATATATATATATATATATATATATATATATATATATACACTTTCTTTCAAACAGGAGATTCTCTGTATTAATATGATGTTATAGAATTCTATTCACGACACACATATTTAAAGGTTTAACTAGAATGTCAAACTCAAGTTGACGACACTACGACATGTTTATTAATATTACTATTTAGTTAATTATTGCGTTTAATTTAGTAGAAGGTTAAACAACTATGAACCAATTAACTACTATCTAATATATAACATAAGTAAACAAATATTAAAAGAAGTAAATATTGGACCACAGACGAGAAAAAATCAATATATCTGCTGTACGTGTATTTAAATACTGATATAAAAATAGAGATGATTATTTTATCGTGTGCATCAGAGCAAAATAAATAAACATTTTAAACATAAATAGTCTCAAATATAAAAGGGTCACCAAAAATACTTAAATAAAAATTAAAGTGTAATGGTTTGTAAAAATACTTAGTTTTTCAAGAAAAAAATATAATTTATGTTTACTTATTGTATTATATATTATTTTATAATTTAAAATAAATTATAAATATTTTCTGGGATAATATTTCAAAAAATATTAAACAAATGAGTAATTTATATAAAATCATATATTATTAATTGCTTGTATTTTGTGGAGTTATAAAATGTTGTTAATATATTGAAATTTAAATTAAGTTATTTATTTAATATTGTATTTGAAAAGTTATACTAAACATATTTGGAGGAATTGGCAAGGTATAATCTTATGATTTTAATTCGATTTTAAAAAGCATTGAAAATTACATTGTAGCGCTTTAAAATTTGACCATAATGTACAAATTACTTTAAACCTACTAAAGGATTTTAGTAAACGATACTTCATATTTTTAAATGGTTTATTCGTACAAAAATTAAATATCGAACCGGCTACTTGAAATCTTTATAATTTTATTCCCATGTTCTCTTTATCTGTCGTTTTTCGAAAGACAGAAATCAGTTTATTTATAATATTTTTATCCTGATATGACGACTAAACTTGCATTTTAGTTATTTGATAATTGAGTGAATTCATAAATTTTCAGTAAACATTTAAAATATTTAAAAAAATCGATTTTTAAGCAGTAATCATGCTTACCACAAAGTGTCACTTTTTAGGAAGAGGTTTGTATTTCCCAATAGTTTCAAATAATCCATGTAATAAACCAGATAATTCTTTAATAAACAACGTCAGTTTAAATATCTATGAATTAAGAAAACCTTTCAGCATTGCATGTCCTATATGACGTTGTTAATTTACTTATTGCTTTTTTACTTTTAGCCAAACGTTCCGTGTTTTCCAATTTATCCCGTATTTTTAGCAATATTTTAAGTATCCTATCAGTCTAATAACTCTCCCAAATTTCTGCAATTGTAGGGAAAAAACCCATAAACATAATAATAAATTCGTGTTCATCTCTCTATGAGGATAGAACAATACCGACAAGTAAGCTTCGTGGCTAACGTTATTCTTAGTTTGAACATCTCCTAAATAAATCACTAAAAATCATTATGACATTATTATGCTTTTATTGTTACATAATAATGTATGTAACCAAAAAGACTTATTTTATGAATACATAAAAAAAATTAATGTTTTTGGCGATCTTTCCTCTTTTAATTCATAAATTATTGTAGTTCTTAAATTTGTTCTTTCAACTATCCCTTTCGTTCCGATACTCGTGGGTGGATTTCCTGAAAAAGGACAACTGCTGAAACTTTGTTTCTAAAATGACATAAAATATTTACTTGCCCTTTAAACCAGATGTCAATGAATCTTGGGAAATTCCATGGCATATGTCATTTATGACGACGGTTTATGGAAGTAAATTTGCTTGAAAGACAGATAAAACTGGTTGAAGAGCGATATGGAATTCTGAATAAAAGTATGAGTACATAATTGAAAATTTTTTATGCATTAGATAGTGTTAAAGAACATGTAACATTTAAGACTAAATATCTACCGTTAGGTAAGGTAAACATTTTTACCCTAAGGGGATATCTTAGGAATTTCAAATAATAACTAATGAAAATAAAACAAACTCTTGAAGAGAATACAGATAAAAATATTTTGAGAGAGAAATTAGTGCTCCTGTCCATTTGTTAATTAGTTGAAAATATAATAATAACGATTCAAAATATTTTCAAACGCAGTTCAGACTGAAACCGAGAAGAAATTTTGTAGGAGAATTCAAACAGAGAAATGGGATAAGGATATATAATTTTAGTTCCGTATCTCTGAGATGTCTTTAAATCTAAATAATTTAAATGAATAATAGAAGTTGATTTACGGATTTGTACGAAAAAAATAAACTGGGAACGTTGACAATGAAGTTCACATAGAGAAAAATTATAAGTATTTTTACAATTAAGGTAATTTTTTGTTAGAAATAGCTGAATAGATGTAAATTGCAACTAAAGTATTACTAAGAGCGAAATAATAACAACTGTTATGAACATTCGTTTCACTTTAATTGTCACTTGATTTGCACACATATTTTATTGAAGTAAATTCTCGCAACACATCAGTTCAAGTGAATCATGCAATTATATAATTTATAAGACTGTTATTTTTTAAATGAAAACTACATTTCATAACAGTTTCTTAAAGGTAGTGTAGGTATTCTCTAGGTTAGAATGGAATTATATTGTTGTGACAATTTTATTTGTTTATCTGTCGTAAGTTTCCAGTTCCTATACGGAATAAGTTACAAATTAAAATTTTATACAATTTGTGTTATTCTTTGACTTAAAATTTAAAATGGTTTTTAAAATAATAAAAACTTCATGGCAACAGTGCGCCATAGATGCAAAGTGGGAATAAATTATTTTTAAATCTAGGCGTGTTGGGTCTGGTTGAAAAAAAAAACACGGTGTCCGGGAATAAATGTCTGCCATGGAAGATGCTATTCGTTGACCATAAAGGAATAAATGATCATTAAAATGAAACGTAAAACATGTCTTTTTCTAATTGAGTGCTAAAAATATTACACATAACTCTTTTTAACACATCGGATACTTGTTCGGAGGGTACTGTGTGTAGCCAGAAATTTGGCAAGCGACTAACGCACGCACACAGCGAGGCAGTACGCAACCACTACATATCCTTTTTTATTCAATTTACCGAACAGCTGATAATATTGTCAGTTCATTATACCCCCGCCATTAGGTACCTAAATAATTGATTTGTTAAATTACATGAAACTTGACTATTAAAAACATAATCATTTAATTACTAATGTACTCGCTTACGTTATAGTTATGCGGGTAACACTTATTACATGACTTAAATAATTTATAAAATATTGTTCAAAAAATATTTCAATTAAATTTATTTACTTAATGTACACTGATAAATTAATTCACTTTAATGTTTGATTAACCTTAAATATGTAATATGAACCCTCTTATTGCAAGTACAATTGCACTCTCCTAACTATCGATTTAATCGCTTCATCAATCATTTGCGTATTTCGATTAATTGTATCAAAATTTACCTAATCTTTTCGCGTAAAGTCTCTTCATAAGTCGATCGATAGATACAATAAAATTAAAGTCTGAACTACAAAACTTCTCGTCTATTAATGGTAAACTATGGCATCGATAAAACAATAATTTCAAATTAATTTAAAAAGTGTGACAGACGTAGGTATTAAATTTCTATATTTTAGTTGTGTAGTTTATTTTACTAATTAAAAGGTTTCCGTACTTCAAGTATGAGAACCACATATGTATTTTCGGCAATGTCTTGCATCTTTACTGAGAGAAGTTTACTTTAAAAAGTGTTGCATGATAGAAAGGGCGGACCATAATAAAACCCGTAATGCTTTCCATTAGCTAATACTCCACGTGGACTAGGTTGAATTGGCTAACGTAATTTATTTTACGATATACGTGTCAATTAGAAATGATTCCTTGTATTAAAATGCAAAACCACAGAACAGACACGCATGCAAAACAAAATAACCAGGTATCACAAAGTTGCGTTAAATAATTTTTTTTTATCAATATTACTCTATCGTAATCACTTGGCATTTTGAATATTTAGAAAAGATAATTCTTTAATAACTTTTGTTACAACCTATGCAGAATGTAGCCTTGGATGTTATATAAAACAATTCCAAGGGAATGTCTTCATACAATATAATATTTAGTTCGGAAAATTATAGCAGCATCTCGTTGATTTCAAGAAAAAATATAAAATTGTAATTTTTAAGAAATATTTTTTGCCAATAGTTATTCTTATTTTAATATATAAATGATAGTTTGGATCATACGATAAATTAAACGTGTATTGATTTATTTTTATATTATTGTGGCCACAATTCTTGTGAAAAAATATTTAGGCGGCAGTGGCGGCCCAAAAATTTCCTAAAGTATATTTTTTTTATTCTCTTAAACATGTGTTTAGTATTATATTCTAATATTCTATTTCTACCTTATTAACCGTCGTGACATAGATTTTTTTTCAAAATTAATTAAATTAATAATAAACGCATATTCTGTAATTAACGTAATAAATAACAGTTGACTGATTTGGAATAAATCAAGTGCTACCTACAAATTTAGCGATTTATCTGACAAAACATTGAAAATTGTAAGCCCATTTTTCACAACCATTATTATGTCGCGAGTCACGAAAAAAGCAAGAAGTTAAGTAAAAAGCCTTGCAACCTCTTTACTATTCTTTGAAAACAAATAATATTTCAATTAGTTTAACGTTAATAATTTGGATAAATTAAATTTGAATAGTTAAATTATGAGTTTATTTTTTCATGTTGGTTTTATCTGTTGATATTCAATTCTTATGACTATAGTGTTAATATTCATAAAAATTTTAATAAATGAATATTTTGTATGCAGGCCTTATTTTTAGATAGATAGTGACTCCCTTTAATAATAAAATCACCCACCCCTCCAAGTTAAAATAGGGTGGTATTTGACGCAGATCATATTAGTTAATCACCTGCATTTATAAACAACAATCAATCAAACGTCCCTTTTGAAATTTACATTCAACGTATTTCGATTTTCTGGAGTATTAGCGTTTGTTTTTGTTAATTATTGTTTTGATAACAATTATAATGTCTACTGTGCGTTATTCCAATTCAGAATGTTACGACATGCTATTGTGTTTGCAATTGCAATGCTCGATCGAAAAGTTTTCAGCCCCTGTGGCATTTAAACATATGGGCGGGAATTTTTGTTAATCACCTCGTAGGTCCGTTTTTCCTACCCACCAGAATGGCATTGGAAAGTTATTTGTATTTATTCCGTGATGAAGTGGAAGAATTTATTTCAACTTTGCCTTTGAGCATAGTCACAGTTTTGTAGTGGAAGCACGACAGAGCGTCCCCTCACTTCGGTATTCGGGCAAGTAACTATGTAGGCGAATAATATTGTCGTCACTGGACAGGGCGCAGGGGCTGTACCCTGGCCTCCGAGATCTCCAAGTTTACACCACTCGATTTTTTTCTTTGAAGTAGCGTCAAATCCGATTTATACTCAACTGACGAACAAACTTAACGAGAAAAGATTACGGAGAGTTTTAATAAAATTATAAGAAATGCTCGAATGGTGGAGAATGCTACTATTTCAATTTTAAGGAGAAAGCGAGTGTATGTAGAATAAAATGGAAACAATTTTGAACATCTGCTTTAAGATTTTTCAAACAAATGAGTGAAATAATTTTATACGAACATTAAATTAATAATTATTTTATGAAATAATTGTGACTAAAATGGCTTTTATGTTTAACACATTACAAATGGGAAAAACGTCATTGATTGAATGGTTTCCGTCGAACTACAATATGAGTGAGTACATTATTAACTTTATAACAGTTATATTTCATGTTACTTAACCGATCATTAAACGGAATACTCGCCACGTATAAATTACTTATAATGATATACAATGTCTCGCGTGGCAGGTTCGCAGGTCATTCCTCCGACCGGCGCGGAATAATGTGCGCAAGTATCATGTGTACGAAAAAATAACAAAACGATTATAAACATTATTTGTAATTTTCTGAACAAAAGTCACCTTTTAAATTGTATTTTAATTACAATCAACTATTTTTCATTCAACGAATAACTTCTTTCTTTGTCCGACATTTATTCCTGGGCACCGTGTATAGTTACAAAAATGTTAGAAATGTAATAATGCAATTTGTAAATCATTTCGAAATTTCTCAATCCAAACGTGGGTTTTTTTCTTCGCTTTATATAAATAACATTTTTAAAGTATAATTTTAAGGTATAGTGTAATGTAATTTTTACATAAGAAGTTACTTTTGACTAAATGTTCTATAAGTAGTCAACACACAGAAAAATAATACCTAATTAATAACATTTTTATGAACTTATGAATAAAGCGATGGCGGCCAGTAGCTGTACGGTGTTATAATTTCTGCATAAAAATGCCCGAAATATTAATTTTAACCATTAAAATTTAAATTGTCACCTTCATAGTAGTTGTTGGAAATACAATTGTGATTAGGCCGGACCTACTCTTTCATATATTTCTCATAGGCCGAAAGTGCTGTGGCCTTTAATTCCCGCTGCGAATTCCGTTTGATGTCTTCAAATGAGTCTTCAATCGGTCAATCGAAGTCTTAAGTCGATTCATTCATTCATTTAATTCAATCAATGTCTTCAATCGATTTCCGTTTCGCAATTAAGCTTTTTGATATAACATTGATAAAATGACGTTCACGTTCTTTTTATCAATATTCAACTTTCGAGCCAACTTCTTAATACTGAAGTGACGAATAAATAAGAATATTAATAATTTTCAAGCGCTCATTGTTTAATTTTTTTTATGTTAACCTCAGTGGTAGACTTTGAATACCATCCGGGACGAGGCAAATCTTCAACCATTTCACGCCCTTCTTGGAACGATTCACAGCTCCCATGACTATGTTTTCGACATAGTCAAATTATCACAGATTTTCTAACATTTTTAATGATTCAGAATAATATATATATAGTATGAAACACAATAATCAAAATAAACTTTTTGTGCAACTAATTTATCCATATCAAAATTCGCAGAGCAACTTTAAGTTCGGCCTTTCATGAGAGCTGATGTTAACATAGACGCTGCACTCAAGTTTGGTTTCAGAATTAAGGAAAGTTCCGTCCACTTAAATAAAAAAAAAATACCGATTTTCTTTTAATAGGTTTATTTTTTAACAATTTCTAACTATTTAACGATATATTCGATACCTTCACTAGTACTCTAATCTTTAAATTTAGTCGTTTTTTTCACAACAATAAACTTCCTCTCAAGCGATCATTGTGACTTCGGAAAAACAAATAATTAACCATAAATTATAAAACAAAATGCGTTAATATTCATTTAACGTATGTTGTGCAAGGTTACCCTAACCGGAATGCAAAAAATTAAACTTATTTCGCTGTCTTTCCTTTTTGTTTGTTCGTTAAATTTCCTAGTAACAAGTCTCTTCACAAAATATAATTCTGAGGAAGAAAGAAATTATTATATTTATAGGGCATTAAACAGTCATAGCGAAGATACATCGGCGGATCATGAAGGCGGACGGCCTTCATATAAAATGCAAATGAGGATACCCCTGACCCACCTGGCCGGTTTTCGTCACAATCTTAGAGCGCGATGTAGTTTAGTTCAAAGGCAATTTGGTCTTCGTCGGATGGATTGCAGTGTTGTTTTCACGGGACAAAGCATGCTTGAAAGTTTGCGATGGAAATTCTCTAGTCATTTTCGTTATGAGCGTGCTCATGGCGGTCAAGCGGCCGTGTCCTCTCGGTGGGTGTTACATTTTCATTAACCGTTGTTGAAGGCGGCGCTTTGACAATTTGGTTCATATAGAAATATATTATTAAGTTATAGTGTGTGTTCTCTCAGTTTGTAGTTCGGCTCGGCTTTGATGGTTGCTTGTTATCGAGCAAAATTTCTTCACATATAGTGGAACTTAGAAATTGAATGCAATTTTTTGTAATTAGCTTAAATTTGTTTGAGAAGACTAAAATTTATGTAGTTTTATAGAATGACGTGATTTTGCTATCTGTAATGATATACAAAAATTTAAATCTGTTTATATATAGAGGCTAAGATTAAGCACAACTAGATCAATTTTAATTAAATCAAAACCCTTTGAATTTTTAAGGTTTCAAAAGCAAGATTTTAATAAGATTTAAAAGAAATTTTCGGTGCAAGTTATCCAAATTAATTTATGTTCAAAGTTTTAATCAAAGGCTAAAACTGGTTAAACCATATATACTTTTCAAGCTTAATATTTTGCAAGCCATGCATGAATACTAACAATAGTATATGAAACCTATGTTTTACTTTAAAATACCTTTTTAGCGACTCCTTATTCGACGTAGAGCAAAAAAAATTTAGATGCATGGTGATATCTAAAAACGTAAAAACTGAGGCTGTGAGAGACGGACAGATGACCATAAAGAATTTATGCTAGTGCTCTGTTTAACTATGGATCCTTATAGTAAACCTGTTAAGTACGAGTAGAAGTTGTACAATGTGACAGACTATCCCTACTAATTTAAACATTTAAGGGTACATGTTCTTTCAACGTGTGTTTTTGTAAATACTAATGCTATTTTTACTACACCAACATTGCTTGACATTTTATTCACTAGCGTAAACATTTCCTAAATCTCTCCAGAATACGTTAGTCTTATTACTCATATTTTTTCAACAATGATACTCAGTTTTTTTTACCCTGTTCATTCAGACCAGGATCTCAAAAATATTAGAGTCCAATTACAGCTTCCTTTTTCTGAGATGGACCTGGTAACAAAACAGCTCTAAAAATGGTAAACTTAATGGTCTACTAAACCTTCATTTTTATATGAAAAGTATAATTAAAAACTCAGAGTAAAAATTTTTTATAGAAATTATTTTTTCCATTTACATTCAAAGTCGCATTTATAGCGAACTTGCCATTAAGTCTTGTATTTCCTTCTTACCAGAATCATTGATATCCGGATGTACGGTAGCGCAACGTTAAATTCTTTGCTCTTTTTTCGGATACTGTACCCATTATTCAAAGCAAATTTCTTATTCCATCTCCGAGAAAGTTAATTCAAATGTAACTAATCATGACTATTGAGTGATTATTTAAAATGTTAGGATAATTCAAGTAATAAAAAACATTGTACAATTGCGTCGAAATCCTTTTGAATATGTCTTAAATTTATTTATATTTTCTTATTAAATTGATTATCATACTTGACTGAGTTCAGAGATTAATTTTATGTTACATATATTTTATAGCGTTACATCTAGATTAGACTTTCAAATCGTTGCGATAATTTTATGTTACCCAATCCTTTTAATTTAATTACCTTTACCCTTTTTTCGACAAACAAAGATTTATTCAATCTATTAATTTAAGTATACGTATATCAAAATCAATGACATAAATTAAAGCATTCAATATATTTACTATGAATACCTTAATTTACTTAAACTTTAAAAAACTTCATCTACTGAAGCAAAGTTAGAAAAAATAAACAAAATTTTTCTATGAACATTATCTGTAAATCTGTTGAGAGATGTGTACACAACAATACTAACCTACGTTAAGTTGTTACGAAGATCAATTTATTCCTACGACCTATCCAAGGTAGTAAATGAGGTAGCTTGAGGGTGAATCGATTAGGGTAGTATTCGAACACAATGTATCCTAATAGGCGCCTATATTTCAAGCTAAACCTTTCGAGGCCCGTGTATATTGGGTGAAATCAGTATTTTATGAGTGAATAAAGAAAAGTGGTGGCTGAGAATTTAGTGGGAGTACTACATCAGGGAAATTTGTTATCTAAAAAATTCTTTTATCTAGAAATTTTGTTATGAGATGAGGGCACTTAGACTTATACAAAGAAATGACGATATTTGGATATTATGCATTTGCATGCATTATTTACTAGTAATGAATACAAAATTATTAAACGATTATTCACAATTTCTCACTGGTTACTAACAAGCCAATTGCATATCAGGAATCCGATAAATGTACAATAATCACAGTTCTAAATATTTAAAAAATACTTTTAATGACTTCTATAAATTCATTAACAATTTCTCTATCATTCTAAGATTAAATTTTCACAAAAAAAATTGCGCTGTTGGAAGTTATGTCGACTATTTCGGTTAAAAGTATTCCACATTTACTTACCGCCACTGAAATTTATATTTCAGAAACTACAAGTATGTTCAATGCGTTTTTTTTGTCAGATACGTAGTTTTTAACAAATAAACGGTTTTCTTGCGAGTTATAGAAGAAAAAGAAAAACGTTGCATAGTGAACAATTATAAATATTTTTTCTAATTACTGCTGAATTCTGCTGAATTCCTACGATGGAAGTAAAACTAAGTAATTATGAAAAACATCCATTTTATTATTACTAACATAAAATAAATAATCCAGCAAACCTTTTGTTAAAGGAAAGCGATATATTATCAAAATTATTTCACCAGTGGTTGCAATAAGTAATTGATAATAGTATTTATAAATCACTTCATTATTTAACCTATTAAAAAAATGTGTGAGTCTAAATAAAAACAAATGTAAAATATCACAAATTTGTAACCATAACCTCTTCAGCACACTTTATCGAGTATTTCTATGCGAAATTTCAGATGTTATATTTTAGAATGCTTATAAGAAAAAGTTAAGAAATTTATATGTAGAATTTTCATTCAATATATATATATATATATATATATATATATATAAATATATATATATATATATATATATATATATATATATAGGTATGTAAGAATTATAGCAGATACTCAATAAGCACCTGTTCACTCTCGGCTATAATTAATCTAATTAATTTAATTCAAAACTCCGGTATGATACTCTGAGTACTAAAATGTGTTTGTATTAAAGAAAAATATTAAACCTCGTTCAAAAATGTTCTTTCGATAAAGATTCATGTTATTTTAAAAGCAAAAAAACCACTAAATCTATGGATAACATTTTAATTTTATTTGCAACATAGCGTACGATACCTTTTAGTACCTATTAATATTTGAACACTCGAAGTTTTATTTTCTGGTAACTTTGGATATTAAAAGGTCAACTGCCGAAATATTTTTAGGTCAAGTAACACATTTTTGTCACCAAAAATACTTTCTCTTGGAATACTCAGTGTTCTCAAATAAAAGTAAGATTGTACATATAAAAAGTGGATTGATTGATTTACTTTGTTATTTATATAAATATTCGAGGCATTAAGGTAAAAAGTAATTCTGCTGTTTTATCATAACGCGCCTGATATTTATATGTATTTAAACATTTTCAGCTAATATTTAGGAATGTATATAAATATATATATATATATATATATATATATATTTATATATATATATGTATATATATATATATATATATATATATATATGTATATGTGTATATATATATATATATATATATATATAAATATATACAGGCTTTGTTGAATTTAAATGATATTCCGTTCAAGAATATGTTCTTTGTTATGTTGGTACTTATTATGGCATGTATTTTTTGCGGTACGACTCGATAAAATTAATTCAGTGGTCATTGGAATTAGATTTGAGATAAATTTTGAAAAGTGTTATTTAAGAACATTTACTTTGTCTCAAAAAATAGAGTCCGTTCAAGTTTTGCAATCAATTTTATACTAATAAGTTAAAGTTGATATTGTATAAGGAGCGTCTTCTTCATCATTGCTCTTAATAATGACAAGCCTATTCCATTAACATCTCAAGTAAGAAGACAGTTTTCGTTCCGAATAAGTTAATTTCAGAATAGTTCAATTCTGAACTAATCTTGTATTGTATTCGCAAGTTGGAAGATGAGTGACTATATCATTCTAAGTACCTTATAATACTTCTGCAAATATTTTCAATTGGAATTGCCCGCGCAAAAGCGAGACGCGCCGATCGCTTTTGTAAATTGCATTGATTTTATTGCATATCCTTCACATCTGCGTTGAGAGAAAGTAACGAACGTATTTCATGACATATATCTGTAATAAGTATTCAATAAGTTAAAGCATGAAAGTTATAATTTGTATTTTTGTACTAATAAGCTTAGGTTACCATTATACAAATAAAGGGACACCAAAGAAAAAAGAAAATTAGTTCGGTTGCGATACATAAACAGTAAAATAAAATAATTTTGTTTTTATGGACTGTTCGTCAGTCTATCTGTTTGACCAAAAGTCACATAAAAATATAGGATGAATGTAGACTTAATGGACAGAATAAATTTTATTCCTTAGAACCTGAAGAATACGAAACATATTGAGAGTTTTTAGGACTTTTGTCTGTGAGTCTTTATTTTAGTGTATTCAATTATTTGTTTTTAAATCACTTTAAAACTATTTGAAAAATTGAGACCGTTTTAATTTTTTTGCGACTGAAAACCCGAACAAGTTTCTAATATGGGCATTTAAATTTAATAGATTTTTCTTTTGCACTTCTGACCTTTTTTTGAGAAATTTATGACGGTTTAGTGCTTGGCATGTTAGATTACCATTTTCTCGAATTTAGGAAACATTTAACTCTATTCCTTTTCATTTTCAAAGCGCTGGGTGAAAAAATTTCTATTTTTCACCCAGCGCTTTGAAAAAGTTTCTATTTTTCACCCAACCCAGCTCCCATACAATTACATAATTTATCCTCTTTTGTCGTAAATAAATGTATGAGAGTCCACGAGCATAAATTGTTCGCCCTACCTCCATTCCGTCTTTATCATTGCACCTCGTAAACTAGCCCTTTTGAACATACTTCTGAAATTAGATATTATAAATATAAGTATACATATATATATATATATATATATATATATATATATGTATATGTATATATATATAAATATATATATATATATATAAATATATATATATATATATATAAATTACTGATGTAAGATATGCTTCATAAAAATGAAAATAATGTTATACACTACTCTTAGTTTTTTATAAGTATGTACTAGCAAAATATTATCAATTTACATTCTTATCGAAGTTTAGAAACAACTGTAACTTAAGATGTATTTGTATGCAATAAAAGTATTAATCTGTAATTAAATTAAGTTTTTATTTTATTATGTTTTATTTGAGAGAATAATGTGGATTGAACATGAAATATTAATTTAAAATTTGAGAATAAGATCACGAAATATCTGTTCTAATATATAAATGTTAAAGAACGTAACACGTGCGTATATAATAATTAGATGTATTCGTGGTTGTGTAAATTTCTACTTTTATTACGTACATCACAGTATTTTATCATATATTTTAGGTATCTTTATTTATATATTTGCTTTGTATTTTTTGTGTCAAAATAGATGGTGCTCTTTAAGAGTTGCATAACGTTTTGTAGCTATATAAAAAGATATTTTTCATTGTCTACATATGGTCATCGATACATAAGATGTGATAATGAGTATACATATATCATATAAAAATATTATGAGAGAAATGATTGTCATTTATTTAAACTTATGTGACAACTACGAAATGAATTGAAGGTGTCAAGTAGACTTAATTAACATGCAGTTATAAGGAGATCATCAGTATAAACTTATACTAGTACATTAAGATTTTCTCACAAAATATGCAGGTTCGTCCGCTAAAGACAAAAACAGCTAAAGAAGTAGCATATATGCCACTTGATATTTTCACAATATTCGGGGGACGTAGTATTCTTCAATGCAATAATGGTAGAGAGTTCGCTAATAAAATTGTTCAGGAAACTTGTAACAAGTGACGCGAATTGAAAATTGTACATGGTAAACCGTGACACTCTCAAAGCCAAGGGTCAATAGAAAATGCAAATCAAGATATAGAGAATATCCTAAGTACGTGGTTATAGGATAACAGCACTAATAAATGGTTGGAAGAATTACGTTTTGTCCAATTAACGAGAAATAGAATCCATCACACAGGCATTAACTGCAAAGAAATTGAATTGAAATTGACTTAGGTATGCAGCGTGAAGAAATTTCTATTTCAAACCCAATACCCACAAACAAAATGGCTTCATAAAAAAACGTGGAGCACAAGAAAGAAAATTTTATGCTAGTTAGGAAAGTCGCTTTAAGTAATTTTGCAGAAACAAGTTGGTAAAATGTTGGATGCATCTAATTATAAATACCTATAAATATCCCGTAGCTAAAATTAGAGAAACCGTAAAGGCCCGCGTTCCAGATGTCGATCCAGGTCGTAGTAACGGAAGAAATATACTTGCTATCGTGATTGAAATAACTGCCTCTAACATTTATAAATTGGGGAAAAAACAAGGTATTTTGAATCAATTTTATTCAACAAACCAATTTACAGTATTCAATGAAAGATTTGTTTGGCTTGAAGATATTCCGGAAACGATCCGAGACGCAAGGTAAAAATCAATGTGTTAGTAAAGGTGGCTGTAAGTCTAATAAATGTAGTTGTCGCAAAGAAAAAACTGTTATTCAAAATGCCATCAAAGCGGCAATTGTTATAATAAATAAACATCTTACTACATATGCTCATTTCCGTTTCATAATCTGAGTATCCGTGAAACGAAGATTTAGCATTTTGTGTTATTTGTTTTATTACTCTACCTAATAGGTGATCGACATTAGGTATGTTGCCCGGGTAATTTAATTACTTTATTAGTTATTATCACATTGCCCTCTCATTTCATTTTTCAAAGTGCCCGAGGATTATGTATGATGTTCAGTTAATCACTTGGTCCATAACATACACACTTCATTCTTTACGGAATCTTACTAGTAAATTTCAACCCGTGTTGAACAAGTTATTACTGAAGATATTAATAAAATGTTACCAAATAAATTTGAATCTCGTTTTCTTTAACGAGAATATTTTTCCATATATTTGTCATCAAATATGTAACAACATCTGTTAAATACTTAATTGTAAGTAGGTGTAGATGCAATTATCATCCGAGGTGATGATGTCCTTTGAGGCTGCTTGCTATCAAATATTATTCGTTGGACGTAAATACAACGAATGATAAACAATTTATGAGGAAAATTCGTCATCAAATATTTTTTCCTTAAAACATTTTCATATAACCTATATCAAGATATCTAATACATAGCCCCTTTATACACTGTGCGAGACCCAAGGGATACGTATATTTTTATAAATTTAGAATTTTCAAAATTAGATGCATTTTTCTTCGATTGTATCCTTCTAAGGATATTCTCGCGCTACATAGTAGTTATAACCTTACGTTAGATTACGTAGAATTTTTTTCCTTAACGAACAAATTCAAGTGGAAAACTTCGCGGCTGTCATTCGGAGCTTTTTCGAATGCTCTTCGCCGCGACGGATCGCTGATAATGGGAATACTTACAATGACATCTAAATTTTACGTTTTTTTGCGATAAGCATTTTAAGAGCTGTTTCGGATCTCGGAAGAAGAAACACGGTGATTTTATTAAACCTAAGAAAGAACTTTGATGAGATTGAAAGAGAGAGTTTATGTTATAAATATTTGCCGGGAAGTTTTCTTTGACTTTTATTTACATGCAGTTCTGATTATGTCATACGAAAATAGAAAAAGATTATGGTAGAATAGATTTATAGGCTTTGATTTAAGTTCCTTTAAAGATTTGTTATTATTTTTGCAACTTTTTCTAACGTAACTGATACGTATAAAGGGACGAAACTTTGATAACGCGACCTGTTGACCCTGAATCACGAATATTTGATAATAAAATAGCAATACCGTCGACACTCAATTTTTGATTTTTGCTTTATTATTTATCTAATATCTAGAATTGCTCATCCTTCTGTATTCGTTTAATTAGTATCTTCTTGTTTGATTTCAGTGAAAAAATAAAAATTGAAAATTCATAATTATAAAAAAATAAAAACCTTGATAGCATGATATAACGGAAAATGTTTTGTACATGTTTAATTGATATATTGCTTATAATAAATTACACCATTAAATACCAAAATATTGTGCTTGAAATACATTCCCATTAAAAATTGAATTCACTTGTATGTAATAATTTTTATTATATTCAAAATTTTATATCGACATTAAACGGAATGGTTTTCGATAATTCAATTAATGCCATTAAATAAAAACATCGAGATGTTGAATAAATTACAGTATCAAAATTTGTAATTGCAGTGGAAATTAAGTAGGGGAAAGGTGTCCTTGTTGTCACAAGTACTAGTTGTCACAACGTCTATATTTTTGGAATGGCAACTATTTTAGATACGCGTAAGTTGTAATATCCAAACGCATCCCAGTGCTACCAACCTCAGAAAGTGTCATGGCTGCTGGCCGCTCGGATCACAGCGAATACACAAAAATAAAAAATATTGAGTAGTGAATAAATTGTTATACTAATTGTTTATATGCTCTAAATACTACTTTGCATTAATGTTGGTGTAGATTTTGATGTAATCTAATAAGGAGTTTGATCCTTTTTATCATACAAATGATGTTATGTTTACATTGCAAATTTTTGAGGCCATTGTTTTTGTTTTATTGTTCATGGCGGATTAGGTACATGTTGTCTCGGTCGGTCGGGAGTTAGTTGTCACAGTGACAATAAAGTTCATAAATACTGAAGACTTTGTTCTTTTATTTTAGATACCTGTCAAATATGCCTAGAAACCTCAAAAGAAAGACCAATTGAGGCCAAACGTCTGCTGATGTCATGATGCAAGCTGTAAAGGCAGTAGGTCCTGGAAATTCGATTCGAAGTGTTGCCAAATATTATAATATTAACTATCGCACACTCTCTCGCTATTGCAAGAAAGTAAAGGAAAATGTTGACTCTGCTGAGGTGACGTCTGTGTGCTATGTAAAAATTAGACAAGTGTTCACTAATGGTGAAGAGAATATGTTATCAGAGTACATACAGAGGGCTGCAGATATATGTTTTGGGCTGACTCCAGTAGAAATCCGTAAATTGGCATTTCAGTACGCTGTTGCTTTGAAACGTAAGTTTCCTGACACGTGGACTAGAGATTCTATGGCGGGTGAAGAATGGCTTAAATGATATCTGCGTTGCCATCAATAACTTAGCCTCCAAAAGCCACAGGCTACAAGTCTCGCTCGTGCAACCAGTTTTAACTCTCATAACGTCAATCTGTTCTTTAATAATCTGTCTCATGTTTTGAAGAAATACAAGTTTGAAGGAAGTGATATCTAGAACGTAGATGAATTAGGTATTATCACCGTTCAGAAACCGCAAAGAATTATTGCTAGAACAAGTATGAAACAGATTTGTGCCCTAACGTCAGCCGAGCGAAGCACATTGGTCACAATGGCAATTGTTGTGTCAGCTACTGGGAATAGTATACCACCTTTCTTCGTTTTCCCCCGGAAGAATTATAAGGAGCATTTTGTTAACAACAGACCAACTGGATCGGTCGGTAGCGCAAACCCATCAGGATAGATGAATGAGGACTGTTTTTATGCGTTTATTTTGCATTTTGCCAAGCAAACTCGTTGCAGCGTTGAGCTTCTACTATTATTGCTATTAGACAATCACGGGTCTCACCTATCCATTAAAGTTTGGATTATTGCAAAGAAAACGGAGTTGTAGTACTGTCATTTCCGCCCCACTGCTCTCATAAGCTACAGCCATTAGACCGCAGTGTTTATGGGCCACTAAAGAGATATGCAGACACGGCCTGCGATGATTGAATTAAAAGTCACCCTGGCAAGACAATGACGATCTATGACATTCATGCAATAGTTAAAATCAATTTACCACAAGCCATAGCACCGCAAAACATTATGTCTGGATTCACAGTGAGTGGCATATGGCCCTTCAATCGCAATATTTTTACAGAGTTGGATTTTACTCCATCTTATGTAACAGATCGACCAAAATTAACCATGTCAGAAGTAAATGACAACAATACTACCCAAGAATTGGCACAACCAGAACCAGTATAAAAAACACCATCTCCAACTCTTAAAAATAGCACGCAGACTCATCCTCTAGTATCTTTGTCAACCCCTGGGACCCTAGCTATTGGGGGAAATCCTCCTGATTGCAATATGAAACCTCATACATCTAGTGTAACGGTCTTACATTTTTATCACCTCAAGATATAAGGCCATTTCCAAAAGCTTCCCAAAAAAAACTGTGTTTAATAAAAGAAAAAAAAAGAGTGCTATCTTGACTGACGCTCTAATAAAAAATGAATTAACAGAACAACACAAAATAAGAAAAATAAAGCGTATCTTCGGCTAAAAAGAAAAAAGTTCATGGGAAAAAGAAAAAGCAAACGATCAGCAACAGCGACTTGTTTGATTTATTTCGAACCTTGATCTGCCAGCAAACCAAATGAAGAGTGGGTACAATGTACTAAATGTAAACTCTGGGCTCATACAAAATGTGGAGGCCAGAAAGTTTTGTTCTATTGCTGCCCAAACTGTGCTTTAGAGGACGAGAGTGACAGTAGCAATACAGTGTGACAGCATGGACCACTTGCTGTGACAACTTACCCCTGGTGTAGGGTTAGTTGTCACACTATACTTAAGGTCGAACTCGCAAAATTTTATATGTTAAAACTATTTGATTTCTTCGTAGTAAGTGGAATTATTAAGACTGATGAAGCAAACATTATGATTAAAAACTTTAAATAAATAAATCCGTTTTATTTTGCCTATCATACCGGTTAATGTAATTATTGTGACAACTAGCACCTGTATCCCCTAATAAATAATTTATATTATCAAAGTATTAAAACAATACATGTAATAATATCATATTATAAAATTTAAAATTCTTGATGTAGGTTGATAAGTCAGATGTGGGTTGTTAAAGTTTGATAAGTCAGCAATTTTCTCAAAAACATTTGATGTAGAAAATTTCATGTCACTTAATATGTCATTAAATTCAAGTTAAGTATTTACGAAAAATATATAATACAAAATTTAATAAAAGTGTACTTATAAAAAGTGACGTTATTCATAAGTTCAGATGTCTTTAACCTATATAATTACTTCTTGGCAACACAATCATTTTCCAATAAGAATAACTACATTTTTCGCCTCAGTTCGACTGACATCAAAACGATAGGTGTGACATGCGTTCGCTTATAGAAATTATGTCAAAAATTGACAAACTTTCTACGCGCATAGATATAAACCCACTTCCCAGATTCTTTCTAGGATGAAAAACGCAATATGGTTTAAAAAATGACACAAGGATTATTCTGTTGAATTAGGTATAAAGCGGCATCTTTCGTCTATTTCACATATCAAAATAAATCTATTGAAGTTACTAGCGACTGGACCATAGAGTAGTTTTTGCAAAAATATCATCAACTACTTGGAACTCACAGCTGATCTTAAATTTATAAATCATTAAATATAAATGGTATGTGTACGTGTTAATATAATTTGTGAAATTCAATATATGTATATATATATATATATATACATATATATATATATATATACATATATATATATATATATATATATACATATATATATATATATATATATATATATATATATATACATATATATATATACATATATATATATATATATATATATATATATATATATATATATATATATTTAGGAAGTATGTAGTCAGTGCACATACAATTAAATACATAGGTTCTTAACTAACGATACGTTTGATTACACTTATTAATATGATTTTTTAAATACCATATTCGTTATAAGTTATTTCGTAATGATGATATCAAAAATCAATTGGTCTTTTAGTACCAACGCCGAATCAGTTCATATATACGCGGAACTGAGTTTATTAGTACTTTGAGCGTTTCGATACAGTCCAATAAAAATTTAAAAGAAACGTGCGAGGACAAAAGTTATATCTTAAATCATGGGAAATATTTTTTTGTCAAAAATTTTATTTCTGCAGTCAATAATTTAGCATTTATAAGAAAATAACAATTACATTTCATTAACAATTAAACGCGCTAGGTTTTTATAAGTTTGATATTTTTAGTTTAATTCAGTATTCTTTCTGTTCTCAAATATTTCTGAGTGATCTTTTTGATGGTAAAGATGGGCGATAGTAATATTAAAGCTGTTTTCTCAAATATTTCCAAACTCATCAAAAATACACCATATTTATTGTTCAATTTGTGCTTCAATAAGTTTATATTTGATGTTCTGTACGATAATTTTGAAACATTTGTTTTTTTCACAATTTACCCCTGAATTTAAAGCCCACAATTTAAATTGACTTTTTAATACTTCACGGTCACCGTAATATATATCTTCTATATTTGTAATTTTGACATCGAGTAGTTTATGAAAAAATCGCCTGTGACTTTCCGACGAACGGACACTGAAGTGATTCTATTAGGGTTCTGTTTTGGCAATTTTGTCATGAAACACAAAAAAACTTTCAGGCATGAATGGAGCTCGCATTACAAGGGTTTCGTACACATTTATAAATGTTTAATGGTATATATAATTCCTGCCAAACTATATACAGAATTTCAATTCTTTAGAAGGAAAATATATTGCCTACTATAATTTTCACGAGCAAATAAAAATAAAAATATTTTTTTTTATGTAATATAACTACAAATTAACGATTTTCAGTTAAATTGTTTCCCCTTACTTGTGCTGTGACGCCTTCCGTAAACGATAATTACTCTATAGGTTTTGATTTATTTGCTATTGTCAAAAAAGGCCGTATTTTTAGGATTCTTCTTGATTGCGTTCACTTAGAAGCTTGATCTTTTTACAGCTTCAATGGGCCTTAGCTCTAAGTATTTGATATTAATTTAAACTTAATATCTTGACTCATTTCTGAGAAAAAGGATCTTGACAGGCCGAAAGATGGACAACGAAGAGATCCTACAAGGGTTCCTTTTTTTTCTTTTGAGTTACGGAACTCTAAAACCCAACGGAGTAAGCAAATTTTTTTTAAAATGGCATTTTGTAAGATTTTACATCAAAATTCAAAGTAAATTCCGTCTTTGATTGAAAAACGGACTAATTTTTGTTTAACACGATATGATTTGAATTCCTCGTGATTATTGTGAAATAACACTGATTCAGTAATACATTTGGTTCTTTTCGCTGAACACAATCAAATAAAAAATTCCGTAGAAAATCGGATGTTCTTACGTTACTTTAGAAACTTTTGAAAACGTACATATCTTCGTACGTTTATACATAAATATATACATTTACACAGACTCCCATCTAATTCGTACTTATCTGCCAACGTTTCCTTTGAAAACGTCCTTGCTCTCTTACTTTGACTTTCCCTTGTCAATACCCAGAAGAGAATTAATACAAGTTTGAAATAAATTCAATATACTTAAAGTTGTATCTTTTTATTTAAAAGACGGATCCAAAGTCTCAATTTTATCACGTTGTTCTTAACTTGATGTTAGACCTTTTAAATGTTATAATGTCAATAAGGAAATATTTGTTAATGGGTATATATGTGTAAGTCCATCATTATTATTTACTATTCATCTGCTGGCGTAAATTCAAATTTGAAGATCGATAATGAAATATATATATATATATATATAGCTTTTGGCATTGTGTGTCATACTCATTTAAGCACCAAATTTGTAAATAATGATTTAATTTGTTTCATGTCAAAATATGAGTCCGTGACAAGAACAAAACCGAAATTAATATAAACAATGCGAATGAAGATATCTCATTTTTTTATTCATAATACGACATTTAATTATTACTAAAAAAATTTTTAAAATTCCTTTAATGTATATTATGGGATAAATATAAATACTCGGTTGGTATTTTTTTTGGATTTAACGCATTTGCTAGGTTGATACTGGCTGTCGTAGTATTTCTGTCGTAAGTTTTCCCTTTTGTGTTTCTGTATAACTTAAGTAAACTAGCAATGTTAACGAGAATCGGAATAATAATTGTATTTATAAAAAAGTTAGGAGCTAATTTAATTACCAATGTTATGGTATTGAAATATGATTATTGTTTATACGCATCCATACAAGCAAGAACTCCGCCTCATCTCAACTTGACTTTATGCACTTTGTTTAATTTACGTGTAGAATCTTCGAACCAGTATTGTCTTCGAAGGTTCCCACTCATATAAAGAAATATCATTTATATGCACGGGTATAAGTACAAATATATAAATCCAGCCATAATAAATATCGCACGTACATAATTGATTTCACTATTATACGAGATAATCATGCATACTGACACTTAACTATCCATGAAGAAAATGACTATTCAATTTTATTTGTTAGAAAGAAAACACCCTTCTAACAAATAAAATTTAAATGACACTGCAAAGACCCAGCGTTGCTCCGTTGACGAGCTACGAGCTAACCATTAGGTGAGCGGTGATTTGATGACTAATAGTGAAAATTACCCCAAATGGCACCTGAATGGTTAAGTTTATCACATCGATATAGATGGACACTTATTAGAGGTACATATATTGATGTATCTTAGTCGATATTCGATTCGTCCCAGTAAGAGATGGACTTGCATTGAAAAGGCGTTAGGTCGTCGCAATACTACAGTTAACAATTTAAATAAGGCCTAAATTATTGCTTTAAACCTTAGTTAATACAAATTAATCCAAGAAAGAAAAATTTCAACATATCTAACCTTATTATTATTGTTATTATTATCTAACCTTGCATTGCATATAGTTATATTAGTGATGTATTTACTTTTAAATCACAGTGTTTAAAAAATGTGCATGGTACCCATGTGGGCACATAAAATATTTAAGTTTACTCAGTATTTCTATTAAATTACTTAACTAGAATATTAATATATTTTTCATTATTTGTATATATTACCTGTTATATTTTTGTAGAACCCGGAATATAATAATTACTCAAAAACTCTAATATTTAGAATCATTGCTATAGATTTATGGCAACCTTTAGTAACACTGTTTTTTCAATTTTGGTTGCAGCGGTTTCTAGAGTTAGGAAGAAAAGAAACAATTTTTTTATATGTATTTTCAAGAATATTTAGGACTCTCTTACACAAAATTTAGAAAAAATGACCTAGAAATTCTTAGAAGTGCATCTTTCAATTAGTACTAATGTGGGGGTACCAAATGTCGTCAAACGGTTTCTAAGAAAATCGGCGTAGATATTTTTGACGGTGTCCCTAGAATGATTTTGCATAAAATTCTGAAAGTTTTGAAATTCTAAACATAGGCTGTTTCTTTTTCTAAAAATAATAAAATTCGTGGACCGATATAAAAAATTTAGACGCAATTTTTTTTTTAGTTTCAATTCAACCAATATTTCAAATTTACAATTTCATTTTTTTCGTCTTTCAATCTGTCCGCCCCTAGGTTAGGAAATCATAAACCTTTATTACTAGGTACGACGGTATTTTACAAGAAAACATGATTTAACTACGTAAATACGTAAAAATAAAGAAGAAATATTTATAATTTCTTTAATATATCGAAATTGGGAAAACGGGTTTTTGAGGCAATCAAAAATATTACATAATATTTTTGCATGATTATTTCTTTGCGTAATACCAGCATTTGTTCCCGTTCATTATTGAATTAAAGAGATATCATGCACCAATTATTTATGAAACCCCTATGAAATATTTTCAGTGCAACCTATTTACAAAGTAAAAAAAATATTAATATTTGTAATAATTAAACAACCAGCAAACCAATGACAATTTTACTAAAAAGACACTATCAAATGATGCAATACGCCAATCATACTAACCAGAATATGACATAGTCCTAATTTAACGCTAAATCAACGAACCTCACTCTATGTCACAAATACGATTGAAATATTTCACATCAAGCGTAGCTAACATATCCGAGTTATAAAGTAAAGAACAATCTTTAGAATCCAAGGTGGCATAAAACGTAACTTTGCAGTAACTACAAAAAAATGTGGTAAGAACTAAAAATAATAAATTCGTGGACCAAATATTCCAATAATTTGCACGCAATGTTTTGTTAGTTTCAGTTCAATTCGTTTTTCTATTATATAACTTTAACGTTTTCATTTGCTTAAGTCAAGCGCGGAAAGGATTTTCAATCTCGAAAACTTGTAATTTTGTTTGTTCTACTAAACACTATACAGCAAATAAAATTCTATTTAATCAGATGCTACAAACACATTTTTAAGGCCTTTGATAGAACATTTGTACATTGTACATTGTACTATGTACGTATACATCCACACATACATATCCGCAGATGGTTCGTGCTTAGTACGGTGATTCGTGGGTATACTCTAACATTTCCTTTGAGAATATATTTCTTCTCTTACTTTCATTGAGATCTTTCACGATACCAACATAATACTTCCATAATCTTGATGAAACTACTACTGTACATAGCAGTAAATTTTACCTTTAATACTACAATTACATTATCTTAAATTATTTAAATTTTAAATCTACAAAAAGGTATATAATCTATATAAATCTATATAAAACCGATGTATTGCAGACTCATCTACAAAGGGTTGATTTAAAATATAAATAGAGTCCATAATTTACCATCTCAGTGAATCAATACTCCTACAGGTCTGTACTGAATAAATACTCCTACAGCATTAAATTTATGTTATGTAACCGTTGTGTTAAAAGCCGAATGGTATTGAAATGTTTAATTAAAAAATAATATTTATTTACTCAGATTTTCGACGAGTATTGTAAGTCTAGTTTTTGCACAATCTTTTCAATTTTTCCATCTGAAAATGAATGCATGAAGAATTCAAAAATGCCTCGTTTACTGAAATGAAAAAAAGCATTTGCTTCGTTCAATGACCAGTAATGATGGAAATTTATACAAACCTACACAAAAATATACATGAATGTATGATAAATATATACTCTTTTGTATTCACCGTACTTGATACTTCATACCTTCGTATATATCTGTACATATTTAATTACTTTATTATTTTCTGGCTATGGCAAGGAAAGTCGAACGAGTACAAACTCAATGGATTTACTCCTCGGCATTAAAACTCCATACTTTGCGTCCATCTTAAGACCCTGGCCGATATTTTTGACTAAAGGGCCCATCAACACAAGCCAAACAACTCGGTTTATCTTCTCTAACCAACATGAGACCTTCTGTAACCAACATCAGACCATAGTCACCATCTGTAACTAAAGTACTTATAAAAACGTGAAAAATAAGTTCAAATACAATATCAAGTTATCTAAAGGTGTCGTGTTCCTTCATTTGTTGACGAGATTCTCAGAATAATTTTGGAGTTTTTATATACTATACTTTTCATTGTTCTTGATCATTGAATTTATTCTTTTACTATTTCTGAAATAGCTACAACAGAAGTCATAGGCGAGTTTAGGGGCAATCGTGATTAAATAATGAAATGCTACGTGGCTTGAAATAATGTTTACTTATATATATATATATATATATATATATATATATATATATATATATATATATGTATATATATATATATATATGTATATACATATATATATATATATATATATATATATATATATATGTATATATAAATATAATATTAGGTTTAGAATATTTCTCACAGCACAGTTGTTCTTAGTAGTTTTTTTGTACACAATAAGCAGCTCCAGCGAGCAAATCGGCTCTCACAAACAGTTGAATTCTAATACAAAATAGTCAAATTATTTTAGTATCGAAATTTTATTACAATTTTCTTAAAGAGGTAATAGAGTTGATGTTTGGACAAATGTTTAGATCTGAGATAACGTTGGTCATTACTTAAAAAAGAGTTTCCATGAATTTATTCTATTTCAGATAATATTTTATATAATTGAATAATTCAAAGTAATCAACGGAATATTGAAAAAAATTATGAATGTTTAATCTGGGTGGTACGATCAAGAATTCTGACTTAGCATACTCAACTTATTCATGTAAAAAATACGTGATTACCATAAAATTGAACGGACACGCGTAATAACCACAAAAAAAACACCTCGCCGCTTGTCTAATTGCACGGAGCTCACGGTTCGTGAATAAAACTCGAATGAATAAACCAAAAAAACAATTGGTTAAATGAAGATAAAAAACTAGGCCCCATGACGGACGAAACTTTCACCACATTTGCTAACAAGCTAGCGAGAGCGCTCCCCCTCCCGCCGGCGAACGTGACTCAAAGCATATTTCAGTTCGGTGTTGAAAAATAAAATAAAGCCACCAGCTTTCACACTCTATAAATCGAATTAAAACTGAAATATTCAGATACATTAGCGTTACGTGTGGTCACGAGTTCGATAGTGGATATTAATGTCGATGCGTCTCGCTTATCGCAATTTGAGCTGAGGGATATTAAAATTTGTTGCTTCAAAGTTCATTTACACTTTAATACTCTATTGTATTTATTATCAATAGAATATTGTAATAAACAGATACTGTCACAAAACGCTTTTCACAATAAAATATTGAAGACACTGAGAAACTTCAGCTTACATTGGTGATAAAATAAATTGTGTTATAATTATGAAGGTGATTATGTATTATGAGAGATAGTGAATTTAAGTTTTATAGCTGAACAAAACACATCGTACCTCGATTAAGTTTGTAATCCCGCGACAACTTTAACTGGTTGTTAAGTTATTCACCAAAAGTATTGCTAAGTTACAAATCTACTAGACATTATCAATCTTTGATATAAAAAGAAGTTTAATTTAAGTCTGTCGAGTTTTATCTTAAAGATGATCTGTTCGTTTCATATGAAAATTCTGCTGATGTATAATTTATAACAGACTGTGTGATTACCAATTGAATAAAACAGTTATATATTTTATTTATATTGTAATTATATCTCTTTAGTACATCTTAGTTAGCAATAACACTTTAACTAAAGATCGAAGAGCGCTGGGTGCCGTGTAGCGGTATAAAATAATATTTGAAGTAATCGTACATGATAATGAAATATAACAAAGTTTTAAGGGAAATATTGCTAATTAGTATAGGTTGTTTATTACAAGTAATTTTGTGTTACAAGTTTACGCTGTTTGCTCAACTAAGACATAGAATAAATAACTGTTGAGAATACTAATAAATTGAAAAAAAATTCTTTCTAATCACAAAAATTAATCCAGTGTACTTAATCAAAAGGTCTTAGCTTAGAGTACACTCTTAAGCCCCAGACAGCACCTAAAAATCACATAATTTAATGACTGATTAAAACCTATTATTTATCTCATAATTTCAACAGTTATTCATTCCTGAATGACTTCACCTTGCTAGATTCGGAAACCTTATTTTAGAGCATAATTTAACAGGTAGAGTGTTGACTTTAGCTAGGATATAATTAAATCGCTTTTTACCCGACTTGCTCTAATTAAATGTGTGATAAGTTAACTGAAAACTCAATCAGGAATTCTTGGAACGCGACTTTCAAATTTATTAGTGACTTTTTGCTTGATACTATCAAATGGTCATAAAATTCCTGTTCTGAATAAAATTTAACTGCTAAACTCTTAACAGCGTTGAAATAATGTAAAAGCATTACGCGGAAATAAATTAGTCACACAATAGGAAAGCTCTGTACACGCATTTGGTTACATTACATATTAAGCATACTCTTTTATCTATTTGATAATTGTCTTGATATCCTATTTACATATTATCTTTAATAATTGCAAAAACCTTACTGATATGAAAGAAGCCGCACACAGTGTTTACAGCGCCGCTGACGTAATTTAAAGTAACTGTAAATAGAATGGCCAGAGGTCCGATATTTGAGCCATAACTTATTTCCAAACCTTGAGGAATAAGGCTTAAATATAAGGTAAGCTAACTCAAGGCTTAAATATAAATATAAGGTAACTCAAGTGTATATGTAGAAATTCCTATTTGGAAAATTAGGACATATAAAGGTTGTGAGTGGAAAAAAAACCCTTTTTGAGGAGATTTATCAATAAGATATGAACATTGACTGAAAACTTTTTATTCATAAATTTATTTTTACAACAAATTAATGAAAGTGTGGATAATGTTTACTACAGCCATATCCTTGGAAAGTAACTGAAGTAAGAAAATCATCCCTTCTAATTATTCATTGTCTCCTAAAGTTTTGTGGAAAAAAGTTGTATAAGTTTTTTGCAGCAAAAAAAGGTAAAGTAAAACAAAAAGTAAAAATTCGCTACACTTCTAATCCCATCTTTTTAGAAATATCATCATCTAAAACCTAATTAAACCGGAATGTTCCACTTCATTGCATCATTGGAGTCAATAATTTATAATCACATTAAATTATTTTCTTATGTAAAAGTATTTCCTTTAACTTGTTTCCTTGAATATAATAGTGTAATTATAAATTATAGAAAATAATCTCATAAAAATTTAAGAACCAATTTTTTTACTGAAACACTAAATTAATTATTTTGCAATATCCTTGCTCTTAGTTCAACTATAGCAGGCGATACCGCTATTTAGTTCCATAATAGTTAGTTATATATTATAGTTAGTTATTAATTAGTTAGTTATTTATGTTCTGTTCTAATATTCATTGTATGATGTTTTAAAACATCAAAAATATATATTTATCCACCAACTAACTAGTAAGTGAGAACAAATATTTGTTTAAGGAAAATAATTTCGTAACAAAAGGTGTCAATTTATTATATCTCCCCCAGTACAAAATATTCTTTCTTTTATTTTTAATTGTCATTATATCCATTAAGAGTTTTACACCATGAAACTGTTATAAGGTTCTTTGCTAGAAAAATATAATATTTCGGATCGCAACCCATTTGGTTGAGTTTTGCTTAATAAATACAAAAATATTTTTATTAAAACTTTATAATTAGTATCATATACTACAGTTTCTTAACTTCAAAATTTATTACTAGAATTGTAACTCCTTTGAAAACAGGCTAAACAAGTATGTTCTTTTTTTACATTTTCATCCATTTTGTTCATGATAAAATTAAATTTAAAAATTACGATATTACGGTTTGTACTTTTAAGCTACGTAATATTAAAGCAATACAAAAAGTAACGCTTTCATAACTAGGTAAAATTCGTTTAATAAATATTGCAACATAATTTATTAAATATTTATGTGAATGATTTGCCATTAATAGATACAGTGTAACTAGACTTAACCGAATCTACTTAATTCTTATAAATCTAAACCTAGACTTTTCCTTTTTGTATTAAGCGCTGACAACAATTCTCGACAAGACTTGGATATTTGATACACCAGATGACCTATGTCTAAATTCAATTGCCATTTAGTACTTCTTAACTGGTCAGAAGTTAAAAATGTTTGCTATTTGGTGTTGTAAAATATCTGTTCCAAGCTATTAATACTCATCATCGAGATAGATTTAAACTTAATACAGTTACACTAAGACATGAAAGTATAAACAACATTTCCCTTCAAAACAACTCATTTTGACTACGTTTTTCCGCCAAACGCAGCTTTCTTACTTTTATATCCGTTAATTTTCTGCAAGCCGCGAGCCAAAAACAATATCTTTGCAATCTCTACTAGAAGCTAAGCAATTTCCTCCCACATCCTCAGTTGTATTCAACGTCAGAGGAGCCCGTTTATTATTTGCAATTAATTTTATCTTCCACGTGATAGGTAATTATCAGACGATCGCTCCGCCTCGGTCCCTTCCGCTTCCCTTGATTCTGCCTTCGTCACTTACATTTAATTCAACATGCTTTTCTCTTTATAAAAGATTTTTTAAGAGATGCGTTTTAAAGATCATTAGTATTTGGATGGGATTCCGAATAAGAATTAAACTAGAGCATTATATGTGACTTCAAAATATAAAACAATGAAATTTGATTCGAATAAATAATGTTATAAAAAGTATTAAAATATGCAAATTAATATTCAGTTAAATAATTTCTTTAAAATGAAAATGCTACTTATATTTCTTAAATAATTCACGCAAAAATATTGGTCGGTCGAAATTATAGGTATTGCTCTTCACCGAAAATGGTTTCTCCAAGTCTCATAGTCATATACGTCACCGCCGGGTTAAACTTTCGTTATGACCCACTAGGCTATCAAATTAAAACAAAATGTCAAAAGTGATCAAAAGTGAATCTCAACACGTTTTCAAACCAAAACGTGTTGAGATTCACTTTTGACAACCACGTTTATCTCCTTTAATAAACAAAAAGTAATGTAAAAATGTTATCCCTAACTTTTAATAAGAAATAATATGCATTATGACAAACCCTTTCAACAAAAAGTATTATTAAAAATTTTAATTAAAAATTATCTCGTATGAATGCGAGAAAAACATGGAAAAGCCGTGTTTTATTTAGATAGATGAATTAGGAATGATACATTGTACTTATCATAAACAATTGTACTAATTATGCATAATTAATTAAATTTGGGATAAAAATACAACGGAAAAAATTTATACACTTTAGTTTACTTTAGATTTATTGTAGTTCGGAAGAATAAAATAGACATTTTCCGTATGAGCTATTATTTATGAAAATCTACTTGTGTTATTCAGGCTGATTAGTATACCATGTTGAAATATTCTATGGATGTATATTTGAAACATCGTTTCTAATGTACATTCACATATTAGAAAGAGGTGATAAATTTTACATGCAATAACAACATTAATATTTGTGACTTGTTTGCCACATTTAGTGTATGATATACTCCTAGTGCGAGTTCTCCTCCCACTCGCGTATTATTTTTTTGTTACCCGGGGTCCCATCAATTGAAAATCATTAGAATAAATTCTTCAAAAATTATGAATGGATTAATTCTCAAAACGTGAAACAGTAAATAGATACAATTATGCTACCAGATTTTTTAGAACAGAAGTTTACATTTATGTGTCCACGGAAATGCATGAATGACAAAAATTGCATCTGGTCAATATACCATATCTCCATTAGCTTTGAAAATATTTCTTATTCGTGTATTTTTTTTAAATAAGGCATTACTCAAATATTTAGTTTATTCTTTAAAATACTTAAAGATCATTGGGATCCCAAGATATACCGTAAATATCTGTCAGAAAATTAATAACCAAACAATTTCGTATGCACGCAAGTCGCCCTCTAAATTAAACCTGAACACTGTTTTAACCCTCTGTTTTAGTATTCAAAGAAGAATTTCATCAAAAACTTGCTCCGCTTCTTAAAGAGATATGTTTCCAGGTGAGCTGGTGATTTATGGAGTTGATGGCCGTTATCGGCGGAGCCGCCGCCGCGCAACTCGATCTATTTGCATTACTCGCTACAGCGAGTCAACTTGGCCTCAGATCACGCCGTATCTTTCGCCCCATGGCATGACGCTTTGAATGGATTGCATTTTGGATGCCAATTTCAATGTTCAAAACGCAGTTGCTTCGAATAGTTGGGAAATGAATGGCGATGAGTTTGCTTATTTATTTAAGGAATTGTTCACAATTCTCTTATTCATTTACAATACTTTTAATATTATGCTCGATATTTCTTCTTTTTATATTTATATCTGAATCATAATAATAAATTACTGAATTTTTTTATAAATACGATTGTACTTAAAACGTTTGATTTGAATCGATTTGGAACCAGGGCAAATATTTCCAGATCTTGCACGTCATTATTTAAAGACGAATTGTAAGATAATCAAAGAGTGTGATATTTTAGATAGTTTCAAACCAAAACGTGTTGAGATTGACTTTTGACAACCACGTTTATCTGCTTTAATAAACAAAAAGTAATGTAAAAATTTAATCCTTAACTTTTAATAAGAAATAATATGCATTATGATAAACCCTTTCAACAAAAATTAACATGATCTCGGATTAATGTGAGAAGAACATGGAAAAGCCGTGTTTTATTTAGATAGATGAATTAGGAACGATACATTGTTCTTATCATAAACTACAATTGTACTAATTATGCATAATTAATTAAATTTGGGATAAAAATACAGGGGAAAAAATTTTTACACTTTAGTTTACTTTAGATTTATTGTAGTTCGGACGAATAAAATATACATTTTGTGTGTATATGCAGAGATTTTTAGTTTCTGATATTTTAAGGATTTCGTATCTTAAAACGAAAAAATGGTATCTGGTAAATCACTCACGTTTCCGTCCCGCTGCCTATATATCACACCAATTTTTCACAGAAACCCTTTGATGCAGAAACTTGAAATTCGGTAAATGATAAAACTCATTTACCTGCCTATATTTTATCAGAATAAACGAACTTTACAAAGACACGTAATCCACATATTTATTTCTAATTGTATCCGAATTATTGTCACAAGAACTCATTCATCATAATATCAAATTTAGTAGGAAAAATTATGTATGTTTCAAAAGTATTTTTTTGTATTATATTAGTCATAGAAATATTGTTAAAAATTCTTTAATTCTAACTTTCTTCCAAAACAAAAAAAAATATTAAAATAACAGCTTCACAAGTATTGTAACTACAAGTTTTATAATAGTTTATATTTCCAGATTACACCAAATATTTCAATAAAAATTTAAATCTGTAAATATTATGGAACTCGGAACTGATTTTTAATTTGGAGACATCGAAACTTTGTTGACACTCATTTTTTTATCGGAGGTATTTATTGAATTTATATTGATAATTAACGTGAATATAAAATGATATAAAATATGATGCTTTGCAAACACACGAGGGCATATTATGAAACTTATAATTTTTTTTCCATCGAACGTATTTATTGAACTAATAAAGATAGTAAATAAGCATACGAAATGCTTCATGACATCCTTCTTAAAAAAGTTTAACTTGTTTAATGGTTGCCAGGATTTTTTTGAAAGCTCGTTTTGAAATGCTCTCAGAGTAAATCGTTATGAAATTACTGACAACATCTTGCAAAAATTCTATAGACAGTCATCCTATTACAATAAGCACAAGGTGTCTCAAGTATCCTTAGTAAATAATTTTCAAAACAGAAATTTATATCGAAATAAATAATCTACGAATTTATTTACGTTAATCATGAGCAAGTCATTCAATATAAAGCCAATTTATTTTTTCTTTTGCTTCAATTAAACTTATACTTATTGTCTGCAAGGAAAAAAGAAATAGTTGTTCAGTGAGGTCCCTTTTTAGTTTTGAAAAAAAGATGTCAAGAAAATAAAGTGCATGTTACACTATATAATTTTAAAAATGAAAGTTGTAATGAATAGTGTTATAGTGCAGTGCAGAGAAATTAAAATTATTGTACAAAAATAATTTGATAGAGTCTGTCATTTTAAAATAAATGTTATTAGGTGTCTAATATTTTCAAAAGAGTGAGTTTTACTTCAACATGTATGCATCAACTTCAAAGTTCAAACGACTCAACCGATTTTTAAAAACGAGAGATCGAAAGATTTGTCTCGAGCCCGTAATTACGTGTCGCTATATTCATATTCATTTGATTTCATAATAAGTCAAGAAATTAAATGTTTGTTTTCAGTCCTTGAAAAATATTAAGTAAAAAGTCTTCGCATTTCTTTATTTCTTTCGCATTTACTTCCAGCATTATCGAGTGATTTCTTACTTGCATAGGTAATTCAAAATTTTCATGTAGCTACTTCAAGTTATCCTCAAAATAATGAGTTTCTTCTGTTTACATTTTTATATCTATTATTACACAATCAAAAATATATGAGGAATATCTTCCGAATTGAAAGTTAACCTAAACAATTTTAATTAAAAGTTCTAATTACCTCAATTTCCAGATTCGCAATTGAAAAATTAGAGGAACAAGGCAAAACTATACATTAGTTTGAAGTTTAATATTATTCAAAAGAAGCTTAAACACATAAATAAATTATTAATTTAAGCATTAAGTACAGTGATATAAAAGTTCGTAGAAGATGGAAATAAGAAAAGTTTTATATCACAGATCATTAAAGTTAATATCCGAATGAGTTTTTCGTTTATTCCGGCAAACGCTTTAAATGTTTACGGTATTTTCATCATTAGTATGTTGAACATTTAGCAACTCACAAACACTATTGTTTAACATCTAATGTAAAGTATTACATTAGATGTATAGTTATTTTTTTTTGTCGATTATTCCACATATATTTACATTATTTTCATGTAACCTTATATTCACAATCACATGGTTGATAAGTTTTATCAGACAAGCGATAATAATGAAATTCAATTTTTCGTTTATGCCCAAAGGCTATACTGTATTAAATTAATAGTGTTAAATGTATAAAAATTAATATTAAATTTTAGGTGAAAAACCTATTTTCGCTACGAATAAGCCTCGAATCAGTGCTGTGTATAAAAAAATACGATATCCACACTTTGTGCGAATAATATCTTTAAATTTAGAATTACCTTAACTGTAATAAGTTATCTTACTATAAACATTATTAAGGTCCCGTCTTTGACATAAATATTGTATCAACATAATATTGTATCAACGTTACTCATCTCTGAGTATTGAAGGCGCCGTATCTTCTTATAATAGTAGTTGACATGCTATAATTAGCTTCCTTGGCAAGATTCTAAAACCATCAATCAAATTTGAAGCCAAAGCCTAGTAATGACTTTATTCGTGAGCTCAGTAACTCGTCGCGAATTTGGAAGCAAACTAACGAATATTTGAAGGGCTTACGTATACGTTGATACGTTGGATGAAAGATATATATATATATATATATATATATATATATACCCTTTCTTTCAAACAGGAGATTCTCTGTATTAATATAATGTTATAGAATTCTATTCACAACACACACATTTAAAGGTTTAACTTGAATGTCAAACTCAAGTTCACGATACTACGACATGTTTATTAACATTACTATTTAGTTTATTATTGCGTTTAATTTAGTAGAAGGTTAAACAACTATGAACCAATTAACTACTATCTAATATATAACGTAAGTAAACAAATATTAAAAGAAGTAAATATTGGACCACAGACGAGAGAAAATCAATATATATGCTGTACGTGTATTTAGACACTGATGTAAAAATAGAGATGATTATTTTATCTTGTGCATCAGAGCAAAATAAATAAACATTTTAAACACAAATAGTCTGAAATATAAAAGGGTCACTAAAAATACTTTAATTAAAAATTAAATTGTAATGGTTTGTAAAAATACTTAGGTTTTCAAGAAAAAAATACAATTTCTAATTACTTATGATATTATGAATTATTTCATAATTTAAAATAAATTATAGATATTTTCTGGGATAATATTTAAAAAATATTGAACAAATGAGTAATTTATATGAAATCTAATATTGTCAATTGCTTCTATTTTGTTGAGTTTTAAAATGTTGTTAATATTAATTATTTGATATATAATATAATTATATAATATAATTTTAAAATATTGTTAATACATTGAAATTTAAATTAAGTTATTTATTTAATATTGTATTTTAAAAGTTATACCAAAAATATCTGATGGAATTGCTAAGGTATTATCTTATGATTTTAATTCGATTTTAAAAAGCATTGAAAATTACATTGTAACCCTTTAAAATGTTATCATCATGTACAAACTACTTCAAATTTACTAAAGGATTTTAGTAATCGATACTTCATATTGTTAAATGGTTTAGACGTATAAAAATTAAATATCGAACAGACTACTTGAAATCTTTATTATTTTAATCCCATGTTCTATTTATCTGTCGTTTTTCAAAAGACAGAAATCAGTATATTTCTAATATTTATATCCTCATATGAAGATTAAATAGGCATTTTATTTATTTAATAATTGAGTGAATTTATAAATTTTCAGTAAACATTTAAAATATTAACAAAAATATCGATTTTTAATCAGCAAACATGCTTACCACACAGTATTACTTTGTAGGAAGAGGTTTGCATTTCCCAATAGTTTCAAATAATCCATGTACTAAACCAGATAATTCTTTGCTAAACAACGTCAGTTTAAATATCTATGAATTAAGAAAACGTTTGAGCATTGCATGTCCTACGTGAGGTTGTGAATTTACTTATTGCTTTTTACTTGTTGCCAGACGTTCCATGTTTTCTGGTTTATCGCTTATTTTTGGCAATATTTTAAGTATGCTGTCGGTCTAAAAACTTTCTCGTATTTCTGAAATTGCAGTGAAAAAAACCGTAAATACAATAATAAATTCGTGTTCATTTATCTATG
The DNA here is from genome assembly GCA_039881145.1 of Druceiella hillmani. Taxonomy (NCBI): domain Eukaryota; kingdom Metazoa; phylum Arthropoda; class Insecta; order Lepidoptera; family Hepialidae; genus Druceiella; species Druceiella hillmani. The sequence goes on from JAYKKI010000002.1 coordinate 25,929,905, forward strand.
ACAAGAGAGCAATCCAGGCAAGTAAGCTTCGTGGCTAACATTATTCTAAGGTAGAACGTCTCCGAAATAAATCAATAAGAATAATTGTATTATTATGGACTCTTAGTTACATAATAGTATCTGTAACCAAACAAATTTACCTTATTGATAAATAAAAAAAATTTAATTTTCCTTGCGATCTTTCATATACTAATTTATAAATTATTGTATTTCTTTAATATTTTCTTTCAACTATCCCTTTCGTTCCGATGTTCATGAGACAGACAACTTTTGAAAATTTTTCTAAAATAATACAAATTATTTACTGATAAAATTCAAATAAATATACGAAGCGCTATAAATCAGATGTCAAAGAATCTTAGAAAATTCCATGGCGTATCTCATTTATGAAGACGGCTTATAAAGTAAATATGTTTGAGAGATACATGAAACTGTTTAAAGAGCGATATGGAATACTGAATCAAAGTATGAATACATAATTGAAAATATTTTATGCACTAGATAGTGCTAAAGAACATGTAAGTTAAGAAGTATTAAGAGTTAAGACTAAATATCTACCATTAGGTAAGGTAAAAAAATGTTACCCTAAGAGGATATCTCAGGGGTTTCAAATAATAACTCTTGCAAATAAAACAAACTCTTGAAGAGAATGCAAATATAAATATATTGAGAAAAAAAAGAGTGCTCTTGACCATCTGTTCATTAGTTGAAAATAAAATAATAACAAGTCAAAATGTTTTCAAACGCAGTTCAGACTGAAACCGAGAAGAAATTTTGTTGGAGAATTCAAACAGAGTAATGGGGTAAGGATATGTAATTTTAGTTCCGTATCTCTGAGACGTCTTTAAATCTAATTGAACTGAGTAATAGAAGTTGATTTACGGATTTGTTGCTAAATAATAAATTGGGAACGATGACAATAAAGTTTATACAGAGAAAAATTATAAGTATTGTAACACTTTAGGCAATTTTAATTTTCTGTTAGAAATAGCTAAATAGATGTAAATTGCAATTAAAGTATTACTAAGAGCAAAGTAATAACAACTCTTGTAAACATTCGTTTCACTTTAATTGTCACTTGATTTGCACACATATTTTATAGAAGTAAATTCTCGCAAGACATCAGTTCAAGTGAATTACATTTACATAATTTATTAGACTGTCATTTTTTAAATGAAAACCAAATTCCATAACAGTTTTTTTTAAAGGTCGTGTAGGTATTCACTAGGTTTGAATGGAACTATAACATTGTGACAATGCTATTTGTTTATCTGTCAAAAGTTTCCAGTACCTAAATGGAATTAGTTACAAATTAAAAATGTTATGCAATTTATGTTATTCTTTGACTTCAAATTGAAAATGGTTTTTAAAATAAGAATAATTTAAAGAATGATTTCATGGAAACATGGCGCCATAGATGCAAAGTGAGACTAAATTATTTTTAAATCTAGGCGTGTGGAGTCTCATTGAAAAAAAAACAGGATTTCCGGGAATAAATTTCGAGCAAAGAAAAAGCTATTCGTTGGCTATAAAGGAATAAATAAAAAAAAAGAAAAAATTAAAATAAAACGTAAAACACGTCCTTTTTCTAATAGAGGGCAAAAAATATTACACATTACTCTTCTTAACACATCGGATACTTGTTTGGAGAATTTACCGAACAGCTGGTAATATTGTTATTTCATTATACCCGCGCCAATACGTACCTAAATAATGTATTTGTTAAATGACACGAAACATGACTATTATAAACATAGTAATTTAATTACTAATACGTTATAGTTATGCGGGAATCGCTTATCCCATGACTTAAATAATTTGTAAAATATTGCCCAAAAAAATATTTAAATTAAATTTATTTACTTAATGAACACTGAAAAATTAATTCACTTTAATGTTTGATTAGCCTTAAATATGTAATATTAACCCTCTTATTGTAAGCACAATTGCACTCCCTTAATTATCGGTATAATCACTTCATCAATCATCTGAGTATTTCTATTAATCGTATTAAAATTTTGCTAATCTTTTTGCGTAAAGTCTCTTCATAAGTTGATCGATAGATAAAATAAAATTCAAGTCTGAACTACAAAACGTGTAAAACAGTTTATCACTCTATTGAATTTTTCGCCTGTACATGGTAAACTATAGCATCGATAAAACAATAATTTCAAATTAATTTAATGGTGTAACAGACGAATTTATTAAATTTCTATATTTTAATTGTGTAGTTTATTTTACTAATTAAAAGGTACGTCAAGTATGAGAACCACATATGTATTTTCGGCAATGTCTTGCATCTTTACTGAGAGAAGTTTTCTTTAAAAAGTATCGCATGATAGAAAGAGGCGTCCATAATAACACCCGTAACGCTTTCCATTAGCTAATACTCCACGTGGACTAGATTGGATGGGCTAACGTAATTTATTTTATGATATACGAGCCAATTAGAAATGATTCGTTTTATTGAAATTCAAAACCACAGGACAGACACGCATGCAAAACAAAATAACCAGGTATCACAAAGTTGCATTACATTATTTATTTTTTGGCAATATTACTGTATCATAATCACTTGGCATTTTGAATATTGTGTAAAAATAAAATAGATTAGATACATTAAATAAGTAAGAGAATTCTTTTAAAAACCAATGATTATACATGATTTGAAAGGAATCCTGCAAAGAAAAGATTTAGAAAAGATACCTATTTAAAAAGTTTTGTTATTACCTATGCGGAATGTAGCTTTAGACGAAAACAATTCCAAGGGACTGTCTTCATACTATATAATATTTAGTTCGGAAATTATAGAAGTATCTCGTTGATTTCAAGAAAAAATATAAAGTTGTAATTTTTAAGAAACATTTTATTACAATCAAAATCGTAATGAATAATTGTACATATTTTAATATATGGATGATATTTTGGATCTTACGATAAATTAGACGTGTATTGATTTATTTTTATTTTATTTTGGCCACAATTCTTATGAAAAAATTGTTAGGCGGCTGTGGCGGCCCAAAGTATATTTTTTTCTCCTAAACATATATTTAGTATTATATTTTAATGGTCTATTTCTACCTTATTAACCCCACTGGCCGTTTTTGAAATTCGTATTCTACGTATTTCGATTTTATTGGTTTTACTGGAGTATTAGCGGTTGTTTTTGTTAATTATTGTTTTGATAACTATTAATCTACTGTGCGTTATTCCAATTCAGAATATTACGACATTCTTATGTGTTTGCGATTGCAATGCTCGACCGAGAAATTTTGAGCCCCTATGGCATTTAAATATATGGGCGGGAATTTTGAATAATAAGCTCGTAGGTCCGTGTTTCCTACCTACCAGAATGTCGTCGGACAATTATTTGTATCTTTTCCGTAATGAAGTGGACGACTTTATTTCAAATTTGCCTTTGAGCGTAGTCAGAGTTTTGTGATGACAGCCCGCCAGAGCATCCCTTCACTTCGGTATTCGCGTACGTGACTATGTAGGCGAACACTATTATCGTCACTGGATAGGGCGTAGCTGACCTGTACCCTGGTATCCGAGATCTCCAGACATAGCACCACTAATTTTTTTTCTTTGAAGTAGCATCAAATCCAATGTATACTCAACTGAATGCACGGACGAACAAGAAAGGATTACGGAGAGTTTTAATAAAATTAAAAGAAATGCTCAAATGGTGGAAAAAGCCACTAATTCAATTTTAAAGAGAGATCGATTGTATGTAGAATAAAACGAAAACCATTTTGAACATTTCCCTTAAGAATACTTAAACAAATAAGTGAAATAATTTTATATTAACATTAAATTAATAATTATTTTATGAAATAATTGTGATTAAAATGACTTCTCTGTTTAACACGTTACAAACATAAAAAACTTCATGATTGATTGGTTTCCGCCGAACTACATGATGAGTGAGTACATTATTAATATTATTAACTTTTTAACAGTTATACTTCATGTTATTTAACCAACCAATTAAACAAAATTCTCGCCACGTATAAAATACTTATAATGATATACAATGTCTCGCGAAGCAAGATAGCAGGTCATTCCCCCGACCGACGCGGAACAATGTGCGCAAGTATCGTGTGTACAAAAAAGTACCAAAGAATTATGAATATTATTTTTAATTTTCTAAACAAAAATCATCTTTTAAATTTTATTTTAACTACAATCAACTATTTTTCATTCAACGAATAACTTCTTTCTTTGTCAGACATTTATTCCCTGCCACCGTGTATAGTACTTTAATACCATTTGTAAATCCATTTTCATACCAACATTTACTTTATAAATAAAATTATGAAATAAAATAATACCCAATTAATAACATTTTGATGAACTTATAAATAAAGCGATGGTGGCCAATAGCTGTACGGTGTTATAATTTCTGCATAAAAATGCCCGAAATTGTTTATAGAAAACACACATAAAATATTAATTTTATCCATTAAAATTTATATTGTCACCTTCAAAGTAGTGGTTGGCAATACAAATGTGATTAATTGTCATTAATGCTGAACCTACTCTTTCATATATTTCTCATAGGCCGAAAGGGCTGTAGCCTTTAATTCCCGATGCGAATTCCATTTGATGTCTTCAAACGATGTCTTCAACCAATCAATCGATGTCATAAGTCAATTCATTTAATTCAATCGATCAATCAAAGTCATCAATCGATGTCCGTTTCGAAAGAATTAAGCTTTTCGATCTAACATTGATAAAATGACGTTCACGTTCTTTTTATCAATATTCAATTTCGAGCCAACTTTTTAATACGAAAGGGGCGAATAAATATTAATAATAATAATTTTCAAGTGCTCATTGTTTATTTTTTTTAATGTTAACTTCAGTGGTAAACGTTGAAAACCGTCCGGGACGAGACAAATCTTCAACCATTACACGCCCTTCTTGGAACGATACACCACTTGCATGCCTATGTTTTCGACAAAGTCGAATTACCATAAGTTTTTTAACATTTTTAATGATTAAGAATAAGATATATAGTATGAAACACAATATGTATAGCAAACTTTTTGTGCAACTAATTTATCCATATCAAAATTCGCGGAGCAACTTTAAGGTCGACCTATTACGAGAGCTGATGTACGCTGCACTCAAGTTTGGTTTTATAATTAAGGAAAGTTCTGTCAACTTAAATAAAAAACAAATACCGATTCCTTTTAAGCGGTTTCTTTTTGAACGAATTCGGGTAGTTTTTATGCAGAATCTATAACAAGTTTTTATACGAAATATATATTCGATCCCTTCACTAATACCACAATCTTTAAATTTAATCGTTTCTTTCACAACAATAAATCTCCTCTCAGACGATCATTGTGACTCTTCGGACAAACAAATAATTGACCATAAATTATAAAACAAAATCGTTAATATTCATTTAACCTAAATTATATAAAGTTATAAACCTAACAGGCACGCAAACATTTAAACTTATTTCGTTGTCTTTCATTTTTGTTTTTTTTGTTAAATTTCCTAATAACAAGTCTCTTCTCAAAATATAATTCTGAGGAAAAAAGAAATGATTATATTTATAGGGCATTAATCACAGTCACAACGAAGATACATCGGCGGATCATGAAGGCGGACGGCCTTCATACAAAATGCAAATGAGGATACCCCTGACCCACCTGGCCGGTTTTCGTCACGACCCATCGAAACAATCTTAGAGCGCGATATAGTTTGGTTCAAAGGCAATTTGGTCTTCGTCGGACGGATTGCAGTGTTGTCTTCACGGACAAAGCATGCTTGAAAATTTACGATGGAAATTCTCTAGTCATTTTCGTTATGAGCGTGCTCATGGCGGTCAAGCGGCCGTATCCTCTCGGTGGCTGTTACATTTTCATTAACCGTTATTGAAGAGGCGGCGCTTTGACAATTTGGTTCGTGTAGAATATATTATTAAGTAAGAGTGTGTGTTCTCTTAGTTTCTAGTTCGGCTCCTTTGATGGGTGCTTATTATCGAGCAAAAGTTCTTCACATAGAGTGGAACTTAGAATTTGAATGCAATTTTTTGTGATTAGTTTAGATTTGATTGAGAAGACTAAAATTTATGTAGTTTTATAGAATTATGAGATTTTGCTATCTGTAATGAAATACAAAGATTTAAATCTCTTTATATATAGAGGCTAAGGTTAAGTACAACTAGGTCAATTTTAATTAAATCAAAACCCTTTGAATTTTTGATGTTTCAAAAGTAAAATTTTACAAGATTTAAAAGAGAATTGGTTATGTCGAAAAGTGCATAAAGTAGATTCAATAACACATGTTCATAGAAATTTTCGGTTCAAGTTATCCAAAGTAATTTATGTTCAAAGTTTTAATCAAAGCCTAAATCCTGGTTAAACCATATATAACTTTCAATCTTAATATTTTGCAAGCCATGCATGAATACTAACAATAGTATATGAAACCTACGTTTTACTTTAAAATACCTATTTAACGACTCTTTATTCGACGTAGAGCAAAAAAAAATTCCCATTTTAGATGCACGGTGATATCCAAAAACGTAAAAACTGAGGTTGTGAGAGACGGACAGATGACAATAAAGAATTAATGCTAGTGTTCTGTATAACTATGGATTCTTATAATAAACCTGTTAAGTACGAGTAGAAGTTGTACAATATGACACTCTATCCCTACTAATTTGAACATTTAAGAGTACGTGGTGTTTCAACGTGTGTTTTTGTTAACACTAATGCTATTTTTACTACAACAACATTGACTAACATTTTATTCACTAGGGTAAAAATTTCCTAAATCCCTCCAGAATACCTTAGTCTTATTACTCATATTTTTTCAGCAATGATATTTAGCTCTTTTTACCCTGTCCATTCAGACTAGGATCTCAAAAATATTAGAGTCCAACTACAGCTTCCTTTTTCTGAGATGGACCTGGTAACAAAACAGCTCTAAAAATGGTAAATTTAATGGCCTACTAAACCTTAATTTTGATACGAAAAGTAGTAATTAAAAACTCACAGTAAAAATTTTTTACTCCACTCACAGTAAAACGGCCTTTTAAAAGGTATCTCAAATGTTTATGCAAAAAAAAATTTCAGCCTTCTGTTTACATATTTCAAAACTTATGAGAAATAGAATTTTGAGTATATTTAAACACCATTTTTAGTTTCCTATTGGGATCTTTCGGGTAGGAAATTCTATATCGGTAGACGTGTATTTATCGTTTATGTGCAAAACGACATTAATGAGTTATATAATCTTCACATGTTTTATAGACCATTTACAGCGAACTTGCCATTAAGTCTTGCATTTCCTTCTTACCAAAATCATTGATATCCGGATGTACGTTAGCGCTACGTTAAATTATTTGCCCTTTTTTCGGATACTTTACCCATTATTCAACGCAAAATTTCTTGTTCCATCTCCGAGAAAATAAATTCAAATATAACTAATCATGGCTATGGAGTGATTGTTTGAAATGTTAGGATAATTCAAGTAATAGCCAACATTGTAAAATTACGTGGCAATTTTTTTTTAATATGACTTAAATTTATTTATATTTTCTATCCTAATGATGAAACTGAAATTATTAACATACTTGACTGAGTTCAGAGATGAAATTTTATTTAACCTATATTTTATAGCGTTACATCTAGATGAGACTTTCAAATCGTTACGATAATTTTATGTAACCTAACCCTTTTTATTTAATTATCTTCACTCTTTTTTCGACAAACAAAGTTTCCTTCAATATATTAATTTAAATACCCATAAATCAAAATAAAGAAATAATTTAAAGCATTCAATACATTTACTATGAATACCTTAATTTATTTAAAATTTAAAAAGCTTCATCTAACGAAGCAAAGTTAGAAAAAAATAAACAAAATTTTCCTATGAACGTTATCTACAAATCGGTTAAGAGATGTGTACATAACAATATTAACCTACGTTAAGTTGTTACGAAGATCAATTTATTTCTACGACCTATCCAAGTAGTAAATGAGGTAGCTTGAGGGTGAATCGATTAGCGTAGTGTTCGAACACAATGTATCCTAACAGGCGCCTATATTTCAAGCTAAACCTTTCGAGGCCCGTGTATATTGGGCAAAATCAGTATTTTATGAGTGAATAAAGAAAAGTGGTGGCTGAGAATTTAGTGGGAGTATTATATCGGGGAAAATTTTGTTTTCAGAGATGAGGGCACTTATACATACAAAGGAATGACGATATTTGGAAATTATAAATTTGCATGCATCATTTACTAATAATTCATACAAAATTATAAAACAATTATTCACAATTTCTCACAGGTTACTAACAAGCCAATTACTTATTAGGAATCAGATAAATGTACAATAATCACAGGTCTAAATATTTAAAAATACTTTTAGTGACTTCTATAAATTCATCAACAATTTCTCTATCAATCTAGATTCCATTTTCACAAAAAAAATTGCGCGTGCGTTAGCAAGTTTAATTACAAAAAAAGAATTCTATTTTCACAAAAAAAATTGCGCTGTTGGAAGTTATGTCAAATATTTCGGTTAAAAGTATTCCACATTTACTTACCGCCACTGAAATTTATATTTTAGCTACTACAAGTATGTTCAATGAGTTTTTCTTGTCAGATACGTATTTTTTGACAAATAAACGGTTTTCTTGCGAGTTATAGAAGAACAAGAAAAACGTTGCATAGTGAACAATTATAAATAATTTTTCTAATTATATCATGTCTGCTGACCTCGTACGATGGAAGTAAAACAAAAAAATGTATATATATATATATTAATCTTATAAGAAAACTACTCGTTTAAAAAAAATAATATGTCAGGCTTTCTTAAATTAAAATGATATTCCGTTCAAGAATATGTTCTTTGTTATGTTGGTACTTGTCATGGCACGTATTTTTTTGCGGTACGTCTCGATAAAATTAATTCTATGAGTAAATTTCTATCTGGGCAATTTCACTTTGAATTAGTTATTTTAATGCGCCATAATTAAAAGCAAAATCAAATAGAAGAAACGTCTAGAAATTCTTTTTCGTAATTTTAAGTGCAATATCTCAAAAAATACTTCAGTTCTCTCCATTTCCCGGAGAACTGAATCTAAAACTAGGAATAATACAGAATTTTTAGTCGACACAAAGTTTGTAAGGAAATTAAAGCGATGATCCTAGATGTCATAATTTTTTAAAATATCTAATAATGTAAATATATAGTGGGCAATATGTTACACTTCTGAAATATTAGTATATCTAAATAGTCCAATAAAATTACTATGCACCTTTAAATGGTTACAAGCGCCTAAATATATTCGTAATATTTACGGTGTGAGTTATACTCGTACACTACAGGTTTTTAGTCCGGTGTAAGATCCATAAGTAGATTTAATATAAACCTTTACGTTAAGTATAGTACTCTTCCTATACTTAAAGTAAATTAAAACGTTGGAGCAACTGAAAAACCGCTAAAGTTTTATTAATATTTACTAGTTGTATTATGTGTTCCTTAAACCAAACGAAATTAAACAGTGGACATTGGAATCAGATTAGAACTCGATTTAAAAACACTTACTTTGTATGAAAAAATAGAGTCTATTTAAGTTTTGCAATCAGTTTTATACTAATAATTTAAAATCTATGTTGTATAAGAAGCGTTTGGTTTCTTTGCTCTTAATAATGACGTCTATTCGTTATAAGATGAGTGACTATCTCATTCTAAGTACCTTATGGTACTTTTGCAAATATTTTCAGTTGGAATAGTCGGCGCAAAGGCAAGACGCGCCGATCGCTTTTGTAAATTGCATTGCCTTTATTGCATATGCTTCATATCTGCATTGAGAGAAAGTAACGAACGCATTTCGTCACTTATGTTTGTAATAAATATTCATTAAAAGGAAACACGAAAGTTATAATATGTATGTATATATTAATAACCGTATGTTACCTATACAAATAAAGGGAGATTAGTTCGTTTGCGGTAAATAATCAATAAAATAATTTAACCGGACTTTCGTCTGTCTGTCTGTTTGGCCACACGTCATATAAAAATTCAGGACGAATTTAGTTCTAATGGACGGAATCAATTTTATTCCTTAGAGCCTAAAGACACGTGACATATTGAGCCTTTTTAGAACTTTTTTTTCTGTGAGTCTTTCTGTTAGTGAATTCGTTTGTTTTTTACGTAATTAAATCACTTTCAAACTATTTAAAAAAATCATGGACAGTTTTAATTTTGTTTTTTATATGCGACTGAAAACCCGAGCAAGTTTCTAATATGGACATTTAAATTTAATAGATTTTTCTTTTTAAGTCGTTTTAGTGCTTGGCATGTTAAATTTCAATTTTCTCCAATTTTGGAAAAAATTAACTCTACTCTTTTTCATTTTCAAAGCGTTGCGTGGAAAACTTTCCATCCCATACAATTATATCAGTTATCCTCTAATGTCGTAAATAAATGTATGAGAGTCAGCGAGCATAAGTTGTTCGCTCTACCTCCATCCTGTCTTTATCATTGCACCTCACTGTATCACTGTATCAAGGATTACGTAAACTATTCTTCTTGAACTTACTTCTGAAATTATAAATATATATATATATATATATATATATATATATATATATGTGTATATATATATATATGTATATATGTATGTATATAAGATGTCCTTCATAAAAATGGAATTAATGTAATGCACCACTGTGTTTAAGTACACACTAGCAAAATGTTATCAATTAACGTTACTAATCGAAGCTTAGTAACAATTGTAACTCATGATATTTTACATGCAATAAAAGTATTAATCTGTAATTATATTAAGTTGTTATTTTATTATGTTTTATTTGAGAGAATAATGTGGATTGAAGATGAAATATTAATTTAAAATTTCAGAATAGGATCACGAAATATCTGTTCTAATATATAAATGTTAGAGAACGTAACACGTGCATATAGAATAATTATATATATTCGTGGTTATGTAAATTTCTACTTTTATTACGTTCATCAACATATTTTATAATATATTTTGGTTATCATGATTTATATATTTATTTTGTATTTTTTGTGTCAAAATAGATGGTGTTCTTTCTTATATATGGTCGTCGATATATAAGATGTGATAATGAGTGTATAATAATGAACATATAATTCACTTCAATACATTTCCGATCACCGTTACGTGATTATGAAACCTATTTGATAGTTTAATCAAAAATGCTTTACCAGAGATTTAAAAAAAAATAACAACTCGAATTACGTCCTTCCTAAATGGCATTTTGAATATGTGAATTAATGTTTTGTCAATGTTATTTCTAAAGGACGTCCTAATAAAAGACAGTATATGTTATAAATACAGCACGTGATTTTAAAATTACGCGCATTATAAAAAAATTAAATTATCGGATATTAAAAACATTAAATTACCCAAAGTTTATACGCGCATGCCCCCATCCCTGCAAAACAATAATTAATTTACCTTAAACTACGCTATACATAATGCCATGCTCTCTCCAAGGACACTCGATATGCACTAGTCGTTGTTTAATATAAACTAAGTGCTCCGGCGCCTACGTCAAACAAGGGTGCGAGTAACTTCGGTTGGTTTTTATATCGAACTTATGTCAAACCAGGATACAGAAATATCTTTCCTTCTAACCCTATCGGGAGAAATATAATTGAAGAGGTCTTTTGAAATGCACCTAAATATATCTAAAAAGTTTTTTACGTGACCTCTTCTTCATGAAATATGAGTCATCCAAATTTTTGGCAGTTTATCCCCCCTAACTTTTTGACCAAGTGTTTCAAATTGTAACAAAATAAAAATAAATGTTTTAATGTAAAATAATTTGGATCAAATTGCAATAAAAAATTTAAAAAAATATATATTATAATGCCCGGTCATTACGAATAATGACAAGCTACATCGGAATAAGTCATTATTATTTATATTCATTATTATCCAAAACTTAATTTTTTATCATACTGTCTGGTCGTTTTGGATATTGCTACTTGGTTGTCGGGCAATCTGATAATACAGGTACATTGGGATCCGGGGAGGGAAACAAACGCGTGACACGCGCTGATCGATCAAAGCCCGCGATGGCTGCATGTGGACGTCAATCGCTTCATTGCTCACTACACAGCTCTCGTGGTTTTTCTTTATTTTTGCATTGAAAGTGAATACAGACGGACGCGAACAGCTTACATTTTCGTAATTCAGTTTCTAATTATAGTAAAGGACGTTTGTTATTGTGTATTTATAGTATGCAATGAAAGATTCGTTTGGCTTGAAGGTGTTCCGGAGACAGGCATTTCACTGAGTGAGAGTGTTATCATATCGTCTAAATGTAGAGGGCAAGATTAAAGTCGATGTGGTTGTAAAGGTGAATATAAGCCTAATAAACATAGTTGTCGCAAAGACAAAAAACAGTGTTACTAAAAACACCATCAAAGCGGCAATTATTATAATAAATAAATATGTTAATTTTTATGCCTATTTCCGTTTCATAATCTGAGTATCTGTGAAACAAAGATTTTGTGTTGTCATATATTGTCAATTCGATTTTATTAATTTTAACTGTTGAGAACTAGTGGACTCTGAATATAGAAACCCTTCCTAATAAGTACAAATTATAAATCTGATTTTTCAAATTGTTAAAAGTTTATTTAACTTAAAGTTTATTTTTGTTATTATATTTTCAATTTGACTTTTATTAAGCTTTAACTGCTAAGAACTAGTGGAATCTAAATGTAGAACCCCTTCCTAGTAAGCACAAATATTGAGTTTGATTATTCCAAATGTTAAAATTTAAGTTCATTTTAAGGTTTTTAATCATGGGTCAGAGCATCTATAAGACAAAGAAATTGTATGTTATTTGTGTTTTAAATTTTGATTTTACTTCAGAAATAAAAATAATAATAGTAAAACATGTCTTTTTATTACTCTGCCCAACAGATGATAGACATTATATATAATGCCCGGGTAATTCAATTATTTTAATAGTTATTACCACGTTGCCCTCTCATTTCGTTTTTCAAAGTGCGGAGATTATGTATAATGTTTAATTAATCACTTGGTCCGTAACATACATACTTTATTCTTTACAGAATCTTTCCAGTAAATTTCAATTCATGTTACACAAGTTTTTATGAAGATATTAATTAAAAGTTACCATATAAATTTTAATCACGTTTTCCTTAACGAGAATCTTTTTCTATATATTTGTCATCAAATACATAACAACGTTCGTCAAATATTTAATTGTATATATGTGTAACAATGAAAATCCCCATGAAAATCCTCAACATCATCAAGGGAAAGTACACGGACTACCAGTGTCCAGTCTTGCACGAGGGAACCCTGACGCAGTTCATCAGCGTCTATGCAGGCGTAAGACAGGGGTGTATCCTCTCCCCAGCACTATTTCTGCTTGTACTTGACAGGGTGATGCGAAAAGTTATAAATGGCAGAAGACGAGGAATCCAGTGGAGAATAACGGACAGGCTGGAAGACCTCGACTTCGCGGATGACATTTGTTTTCTGGCGGTACGCTTCAGAGACATTCACGACAAGCTGAAGAGGGTGCAGGCCGAAGCAGAGAGAATGGGCCTCAAAATCATCGTCGGCAAGACGAAAGAGATGCGCCTCAATACCACCATTGATACACCCCTGAAGCTGGGCGACAAGAATGTCAAGAAGGTGGAAAGCTTTCAGTACCTCGGAAGTATGGTGACGAGGGATGGGGAAGCCGAGGAGGACGTGAAGAGCAGGGTGAGAAAGGCAAATGGAGCGTATGTCCAGCTATATCCGGTGTAGAGAAGTGAATCCATTTCCAAAAGGACGAAGATCAGACTCTTCAACACCAACATCAAATCCGTCCTGATGTATGGCTGTGAGACGTGGAGGGTCTCCAAAGGTCTCACGCACCAACTACAGGTCTTCGTGAACAGATGTCTTCGCCGCATCATGAACGTGAGGTGGCCGAAGGTGAAGAGGAACGAGGATCTGTGGGCTGAAAAGGACCAAAAACGAATCGCAGACCAGATTAGGGAGAAGACGCGTATCGGCGTTGGATCGGCCACAAGCTACGAAAGGCTGACGAAGCCATTTAGAAGGCATCCCTCGACTGGAACCCCCAAGGAGCAAGACAGCGTGGCCGACCAAGAAAGACCTGGCAGAAAACGGTTCAGAAAGAAGCAAAGACAGCTGGAAAGACCTAGAGAGAGTTTAAGCAACTGGCCGCTGACTGCAACAAATGGAGAAATTTTACGTCTGACCTATGCTCCGACCGGAGCGACAGGAACTGATGATGATGATGTGTAGCAATATCATCAAAGGTGGATGGTCAAATCTTTGATGTCGTTTGACGCCGCTTGCTATCAAATATTATTCGTTGGAAGTAAATACAACGAACGATATACATGATTATTTTATGAGAAAAATTCGTCATAAAATATTTTTTCCTTAAAACATTTTCGTATAACCTATATCAAGATATCTAACGCATAGCCTCTTTATACGCTGTGTAAAACCCAAGAGAGACGTCTTTTTTTATAAATTTATAATTTTCAAAATAAGATATATTTTTCTTCGATCGTATCTTTGTAAGAATATTCTCGCGTTACATAATAGTTGTAACCTCACATTAGATTACATTGGATTTTTTTCCTTAGCGAACAAATTCAAGTGGAAAACTTCGCGGCAGTCATTCGGGGCTTTTTCGAATGCTCTTCGCCGCGCCGGATCGCCTCAATAAATGGAAATACACTGACATAAATTTTACGTTTGTTTGCGATAAGCATTTTAAGAACGGTTTTGTATCTCGGAAGAAGAAAAACGGTGATTTTATTAAGCCTCAGAAAGCACTGAACTTTGATGAGAAGGGAAGAGTGAGTTCATGCAATATATATTTGCCGGGACGTTTTCCGTGACTTTTATATACATGCAGTTCTGATTATGTCGTAGAAAAATGGAAAAAGATTGTGGTAGAATAGATTTTTAGGTTTTGGTTTGGGTTTTTTTAAAGATTTGTGATTATTTTTGCAACGTTTTCTAACGTAACTGACACATATAAAGGGACGAAACTTTGATAACGCGAAAATTTTTTGATAAAATTGCATTACTGTTGACGCTGAATCACGAAAATTTGATAATAAAATAGCAATACCGTTGACACTAAATTTTTGATCTTTGCTTTAATATCTAGAATTGCTCATCCTTCTGTATTTGACTACTTAGTATCTCCTTGTTTGTTTTTGTAGTATCATATCTATAAAAGAAAAATCTAACCCCCATGTGATCACTTTTTTGATTGGCTACCCGTTTTTTTTCTATGACCTTTTTGCGCTAAATGAAAGCATTAAACAAAAATGGAATTTATATAATAAGAAAATTTAATAAGTAATTATTCTTGAATTTTTCAAATGTATTTTACTAATATTTACATATAATATCATATGTGTAACATCTAAATAATTTTTAAAAATTTCATGTATTTAATATATGGATTGAAAGCTACCCAGCCAATTAAAAGATTGTGCCCGTTAATATCAGAGTTATATTTTTATATTGTTTTTTAACATTTGAAATAGCTGACAACCATAAGCAATAAATTCTTTGGTCCATCGAAAACCGTAACTTGCAACCTGTGCATGTATGTTACGGATTACGTTTTTGTTTAATTTTTAAGAACTTCGGAAAAAGGACGATTTCATTGTGAGTGTATTTTTTTTTATATATGTTACAATTAAGAATGTTGCTTATTTTAGAAAGATATGAGCATTGCATGGACTATGAATTTGCGTCGGATATTTTCTTTATGTATATATGTATATATATATATATATATATATATATATATATATATATATATATATATATATATATATATATGTAACATAAATACAGCGTTTATTTTATACCATATTAGCTGCCTCGTACATACCTGAAGAGTATAAATTTAAAGAAGGGATTGCATATTTACAATTTCATTTGTATCCTTGTATCCTTTTTCATGCATCACAAGGCAATGAGTTGTTTACTTGCAACAATGCTAGCATTCGATACTGTTCCTAATCGGTAGCCGCGTTATTAGTATTATATCTCGAAATATTTATACATTTTTCTCTTAGTATCTTTTCTTTTGGGAGCGTTTAAACGCGTTTTAAACGCGAAAAATTAATAATTCATGCAAATGGCAATAAATATAAGGATTATAACATACACATAAAAAAATTAATTAATTCAGGAAATGTGGAATTATCAATAAAATTTTTACATTACAGGAAAGGTTTTGATAAGTCAGTAATTTTCTCAAAAACATTTGATATAGAAAATTTCATGTCACTTAATATGTCATTAAATTCAAGTTAATTATTTACGAAAAATTTATAATACAAAATTTAATAAAAGTGTACTTATAAAAAGTGACGTTATTCATATGTTCAAATGTCTTTAGCCTATATTATTACTTCTTGGCAACACAAGCATTTTCCAATAAGAATAACTATATTTTACAAAAGGAAAGCCTTTCGCCTCAGTTCGACTGACATCGAAACGTTAGGTGTGACGTGCGTTCGCTTACAGAAATTATGTCAAAAATTGACAAACTGTCTACGCGCAAAGTATGGATAAAAACCCACTTCCTAGATTATTTCTAGGATGAAAAA
Source organism: Druceiella hillmani (assembly GCA_039881145.1). Lineage (NCBI taxonomy): Eukaryota > Metazoa > Arthropoda > Insecta > Lepidoptera > Hepialidae > Druceiella > Druceiella hillmani. Next base: position 25,946,575 of record JAYKKI010000002.1, read on the forward strand.
CGCAATATGGTTTAAAAAATGACACAAGGTTTATTCTGTTGAATTAGGTGTAAAGCGGCATCTTTTGTCTATTTCACATATCAAAATAAATCTATTGATGTTACTTGCGACTGGAGCATAAAGTTGTTTTTGCAAAAATATCCTCAACTACTTGGAACTCACAGCTGATCTTAAATTTATAAATCATTAAACATAAACGGTATTACGTGTTAATATAATTTGTAAAATTCAATATATGTATATATATATATATATATATATATATATATATATATATATATATATATATATATATATTTAGGAAGTATGTCGTCAGTGCATTTATGTACAATTAAATATATAGGTTCTTAACTAACTATACGTTTGATTACACTTATTAATATGATTTTTGAAATACCATATTCGTTATAAATTATTTCATAATGATGATATCAAAAATCAATTGGTCTTTTAGTACCAACGCTGAATCAGTTCATCTATACGCGGAACTGAGTTTATTAGTACTTTGAGCGTTTCGATACAGTCCAATAAAAATTTTAAAAAAATGTGTGAGGACAAAAGTTATATATCTTAAATCATGGGAAATATTTTTTTGTCAAAAAACATTTTTATAAGTTTGATATTTTTAGTTTAATTCAGTATTCTTTCTGTTCTCAAATATTTCTATATTCAAATATAGTAATATTAAAGCGGTTTTCTCAAATATTTCCAAATTCATAAAAAATACATCATATTTATTGTTCAGTTTGTGCTTCAATAAGTTTATATTTGATGTTCTGTACGATAATTTTGAAACATTTGTTTTTTTCACAATTTACCCCTGAATTTAAAGCCCACAATTCAAATTGAATTTTTTATACTTCACAGTCACCGTGATATATATCTTCTAAATTTGTAATTTTGACATCGAGTAGTTTCCGAAAAAATTGCCTGTGACATTCCGACGAACGGACACTGAAGTGATTCTATTAGGGTTCTGTTTTGGCAATTTTGTCACGAAACACAAAAAAACTTTCAGGCATGAATGGAGCTCGCATTACAAGGGTTTCGTACACATTTATAAATATTTAATGGTGTATATTATTCCTGTTAAACTATATACAGAATTTAAATTCTTTAGAAAGAAAATATATTGCCTACTATAATTTTCACGAGCAAATAAAAATAAAAACATTTTTTTTTATGTAATATAACTACAAATTAACGATTTTCAGTTGAATTGTTTCCCCTTACTTGTGCTGTGACGCCTTCCGTAAACGATAATTACTCTATAGGTTTTGATTTATTTGTAATTGTCAAAAAAGGCTGTATTTTTAGGATTCTTCTTGATTGCGTTCACTTAGAAGCTTGATCTTTTTACAGCTTCAATGGGCCTTAGCTCTAAGTATTTGATATTAATTTAAACTTAATATCTTGACTCATTTCTGAGAAAAAGGATCTTGACAGGCCGACAGATGGACAACGAAGAGATCCTACAAGGGTTCCTTTTTTTCTTTTGAGTTACGGAACTCTAAAACCGAGCGGAGTAAGCAAATTTTTTTTAAAATAGCATTTTGTAAGATTTTACATCAAAATTCAAAGTAAATTCCGTCTTTGATTGAAAAACGTACTAATTTTTTTTAACACAATATTATTTGAATTCCTCGTGATTATTGTGAAATAACACTGATTTAGCAATACATTTGGTTCATTTCGCTGAACGGAATCAAATAAAAAATTCCGTAGAAAATCGGATGCTCTTACGTTACTTTATAAACTTTTTAACACGTACATATCTTCGTACGTTTATACATAAATACATACATTTACACAGACTCCTATCTAATTCGTACTTATCTGCCAATGTTTCCTTTGAAAACGTTCTTGCTCTCTTACTTTGACTTTCCCTTGTCAGTACCCAGAAGAGAACTAATAAAAGTTTGAAATAAATTCAGTATATTTAAAGTTGTATTTTTTTATTTAAAAGACGGATCCAAAGTCTCAATTTTATTAAGTTGGTCTTAACTTGATGTTAGACCTTTTAAATTTTATAATATCAATAAGGCAATATTTGTTAATGGGTATAAATGTGTAAGTCCATCGTTATTATTTACTATTCATCTGCTGGCGTAAATTCAAATTTGAAGATCGATGATGAATATATATATATATATATATATATATATATATATATATATATATATATATATATATAGCTTTTGGCATAGTGTCTCATACTCATTTATGAACCAAATTTGTAAATAATGATTTAATTTGTTTCATTTGTTTCATGTCAAAATATGAGTGCGTGACAAGAACAAAACCGAAATGAATATAAACAATGCGAATGAAGATATCTCATTGTTTTATTCATAATACGACATTTAATTATTACTAACAACAATTTCAAAATTCATTTAATGTATATTACGGGATAAATATAAATACTAGGTTGGTATTTTTTTTGGATTTAACGCATTTGCTAGGTTGATACTGGCTGTCGTAGTATTATGGTCATAAGTTTTCCCTTTTGTGTTTCTGTGTAACTTAGGTAAACTAGCAATGTTAACGAGAATCGGAATAATAATTGTGTTTATAAAAAAGTTAGGAGCTAATTTAATTACCAATATTATGGTATTGAAGTATCATTATTGTTTATACGCAGCCATACAAGCAAGAACTCCGCCTCATCTCAACTTCACTTTAATCACTTTGTTTAATTTATGTGTACAATCTTCGAACCCGTATTGTCTTCGAAGGTTCCAACTCATATGAAGAAATATCATTTACATATACGGGTATAAGTATAAATATATAACTCCAGTCATAATAAATACGGCACGTGCATAATTGATTTCATTATCATACGAGATAACCGTGTAGACTGACACTTAACTACCCATGAAGGAAATGACTATTAAATTTTGTTTGTTAGAAGAAAAACACCCTTCTAACAAACAATATTCCGACCTCTGGTGCATATAATTACGCCGATGTTAAATTATAGGTATAAACAACTTCGCTCAAAACATTCTAGTATACCCGTACCCTTGCCCTAAAACGAAATTTAAATGTCACTGCAAAGACCCAGCGTCGCTCCGCTGACGAGCGGCAAGCTAACCATTAGGTGAGCGGTGATTTGGTGACTAATAGTGAATATTACCCCAAACGCCACCTGAATGGTTAAATTTATCGCATCGATATAGACGTACAGCTGTTAGAGGTGCATATTTTGATGTATCTTAGTCGATATTCAATTCGACCCAGTAAGAAATAGATTTGCATTGAAAAAGCGTTAGGTCTTCGCAATGCTAGAGTTAACAATTTGAATAAGACCTAAATAACTTAATATATAGAAATTAATCCGAGAATCAAACATTTCAACTGATTATCTAACATTGTTATTATTACTATTATCATTATCTAACCTTGCTTTACATATAGTTATTGTAGAGATATATTTACTTTTAAATCACATTGTTTTAAAAAATTTGTATGCTACCCATTTAGATACACGTTGATATTTAGGTTTACAGAATATTAATATACTTTTCACTATTTGTATCTCTTGCCTAGTATATTTTATAGAATCCAGAATGTAATAATTACACAAAATCTGATATTTAGAATCATTGCTATAATTTTATAAAAACCTTTAGCAACATTTTAGTAAGAATGTGTTTTCAATTTTGGTTGCAGCGTTTTCTAAAGTCAGGAAGAAAAGGAACAATTTTTTTATAGATATTTTCAAGAATATTTAGAACTATCTTAAATAAATATTGAAAAAAATGGTTTAGGAACACTTAGAAGTATATCTTTCAATTAGTACTAATGTGGGGGTACATGTGTCTAAGTCAAACAGTTTCTGAGGATATCGACGTAGATATTTTTAACGCTCTCTCTAGAACAATTTTGTACAAAATTCTGAAAGTTTTGAAATTCTAAACATAGTCTTTCTTTTTGAGGGTTCTCTGTAATCAAAATATGTATAGGTATAAAGCCAAATACGTACAGCCAAAATGGAACCACAAATTCAAATTTACAATTTCATATTTTCCGTCTCTCAATCTGTCCATCGCTAAGTTAGAAAATCATAGATCTTTATTACTTGGTACGATTATATTTTATAGGAAGACTTAATGAAACTACGTATATACATGAAAATAAAGAAGAAATATTCATAATTTTTTTTAATACATCGCAATTGGATATAATTTTTTATCCATACCCCATCGAGTGGATATCATCGAAAATGGGTTTTTAAGGCAATCAAAAATGTTTATATTTTTGCATGACTGTTTCTTTGCGTAATACCGATATATCGGTATTTGGTTAGTACTCCAATTCCAAATTATTTCCGTCATAAATGTTCCACTTTATTAATAAATTAAAGAGATGTAATGCACCAATTATTTTTTAAACCCATAAGAAATATTTTCAATGTAATCTATTTAAAAAGTAAAAAAATATTAATATTTGTAATATTTAAAAAACCAGCGGCATGATGAAAATTTCACTAAACAAAGTCTTTATAAAATTATGAAGTACGCCAATCACACTGACCAAAATATGACACAGTCATAATTTAATACTAAATCAACGAACCTCACACCATGTCACAAATACGATTGAAAAATTTCACATCAGCATAGCTATCCGAGTTATAAGAGAAAATAATAAATACTTATCCAAGTTATAAGAGAGAAGAATTATCTTTAGAATCCAAGGTGTCATAAAACGTAATTTTAGCAAAGATATCAACGCCGCAATCACCATTCTCTACTGGACGCAGGGAGCATGCAAATAACTTTGTATTAACTAAATTTTTTCCTTTTTACTACAATTTCTCAAAAAAAAACTCGATAGGAACATAAAATAATAAATTCGTGGACTAATATAAATAGTTTGCACACAATTTTTTTTTTACTTCCAATTCTATCCGTTTTTCTTTTGTTTTTCTATTATATAGGTTTAAAGTTTTCAGTGGCGTAAGTCAAGCACGGAAAGTATTTATAATCTCAAAAAGTGGTCATTTTGTTTGCTCTGCTGAACATTATAAAGCAAATAAAATTGTAGTTAATCGGATGCTACCAACACATTTTTAAACCTTTGATAGAATACATAAATAGGCGTGTACCTATGTACGTATACACATACATACTCGCAGATTATTCGTGTTTCGTGTTTCTTTACATAATTCGTGCTTATCCTCTAATATTTCATTTGGAAACATATTTCTTCTCTGGCTTTCATTGAGCTCTTCCAAGATACTATGGAATACTTTCATAATTTTGATAAAATGACTACTATGTACTCTTAAATTATTTAAATTTTAAATAAAACAAAATGTGTATAAAACCTATGTATCATGGACTCCCCTACTAATACACATAGAGTCCGTAATTAACCATTTTAAGCCAAAGATATAATGAGATCTATAGTGAATAAATACTCCCAGGGCATTAAATTTGTGTTGTATAACAGTTGTGTTAAAAAACGAATGGTGCTGAAATTTTTCATTCACCTAAAATATTTATTTACTAATAATATTTATTACTCTTAAATCATTTAAATTTTAAATATACAAAAATGTATATAAAATCAATGTATCGTAGCCTCGTCTACTAAGGGTTGATTTAAAATACAAATAAAGTCCGTAATTTACCATTTTAAATTATAGTGAATAAAAACCCCTACAGCGTTAAGTTTATATTATTTAATAGTTGGGTTAAAAACCAAATGGCAACGAAAATTTTCATTCAAAAATGATATTTATATACTCAGATATTCGACAAATGTTGCAAGTCTAGTTTTTACTCAATCTTTTAAATTTTACCATCTGAAGACGAATGGATGAAGAATTAAAAAATTCCTTGCTCACTGAAATGAAAAAAGGCATTTGCTTCATTCAATGAACAGTAATGCTTTTGAATAAACCTACAAAAAACATACATGAATGTATGTATAAATACTTACTCTTCGTAGTCACCGTAGTTGAAGCTTTATACCTTCGTATGTACGAAGTCTGTACATATTTAACTTTATTATTTTCTGGTTATTGCAAGGCAACTTGATTGAGTACAAATTCGATGTGTTTACTTCCCTTCATTCAAAATTCCTTCTAACCATCTTCCGTGTCCATCATAAGATACTGGCCAATATTTTTTACTCAAGGGCCCATAAACCAAACAAGCGCAAACTCAGTTTATCTTTTCCTTGTGGTTAAGGAGTTCCGTGTATCAAGTTATAAGAACGTGTCGTATTCCTTCATCTGTTGGCAAGTTTCTCAGAATATTTTCGGAGTTTTTATATATTATACTTTTCTTTCTTCTTGATCAATGTATTTATTCTTTTACTGTTTCTAAAATTGCTACAACAAAAGTCATAGACGGTCAATTCACGACAGATATCGAGTTTAGGTTCACTCGTAATTAAATTCTACGTGGCTTGAAATGATTTTTAGTTGTAATTTATATATATATACATATATATATATATATATATGTATATATATATATATATAAATATAAATATATTTATATTTATATGTATATATATTTTTATAAATATATTTATATTTATATATATATATATATATATATATATATATATATATATACATATATATATATATGTATATTTATTTGTATATAATATATGCTGGTCATTTAAAACTCGTAATAATTTACTATTTTGAAAGACTAACAACATAGAAAACGCAAATTGAACACACATTTCTGTTTTATTAATCAAAAATATTAGGTTTATAATATTTATGATAGCACAGTTGTTCTTAGTAGTTCTTTCGTACGCAATAAACAACTCTAGCGAGCAAAATTAGGGAGTAAACATGGTCACTACATGTCCGTGTTGGCACTCACAAGCAGCTGAATTCTAACACAAAATAGTCAAATTATTTTACAATCAAAATTTTGTTAAAATTTTCTTGAAGGGCTAATATAATGGATAATGTTAGGAGAGATGTTTAAATCTAAGGTGACATTGGTAATTAATTGAAAAAAGAGTTTCCTTGAAATTATTCTGTTTTTAGATAATATTTGAATAATAGAATTATTCAAAGTAATCAAAGGAATATTAAAAAAAATTATAAATATTCAATCCGTGTGGTACAATCTAGAATTCTGGGTTAGCATTCTCAACTTATTCATGTAAAAAAGTACGCGATGACCATAAAACTCAACAGAAACGCGCAATGACAACAAAAAACACCTCACCGCTTGTCTAATTGCACGGGGGTCGTGGTTTGCGAATAAAACTCGAATGAATAAACCAAAAAAACAATTGGTTAAATGAGATAAAAGACTAGGCCCCATGACGGACGAAACTTTCACCACATTTGCTAAGGAGCTAGCGAGAGCGCTCCCCCGCCCGCCGACGAACGTGACTTAAAGCATATTTCACTTCGGTGTTGAAAAATAAAAGAAAGCCACCAGCATTCACACTCTATAAATCGAATTAAGACTGCAATATTCAGATACATTAGCGCTACGTGTGGCCACGAGTTCGATAGTGGATATTAATGCCGATGCGTGAAATTTGTTGCAGAGAAGTTCATTTACACTTTAATACTAAATTGTATTTATTATCAGTAGAATATTGTAATATATAGATGTTGTAGCAAAACACCTTTTACAATAAAATAATGAAGGCACTGATAAAGCTTCACTACGACTTCATTCCATAAAAATTATTTTCTCAAAAACTCTGCATGAGGAAATTAATACTTTTGGGATATTCAAATAACCACGAAAAAAAATTTAGTGATGAAAGGAATTGTGTTATATTCATGAAGATGATTATGTGTTGTGAGAGATAGTGAATTTAAGATTTACAGTTAAAAAAGCACATCGTACTTTCGAGTAAGTTTGTAATCCCACGACATTTGATTTAACATGACTTTCCACTTCTTTCCATTATTCGAGTCGATAAATTATAATCACATTAAATTATTTTCTTATGTAAAAGTATTTCTTTTAATTTGTTTCCTTTAAAATAGTGTAATTATAAATTGTAGAAAATAATCTCGTAAAAATTTAAGTACCAATTTTTTTACTGAAACACTAAATTAATTATTTTGCAATATCTTTGCTCTTAGTTCAACGATAGCAGGCGATACCGCTATTTAGTCACATCATACAAAATATTGTTCAAGTTTAGTTATTTACCTTTAATGCTCCGTTCTGATATTTATTGTATGATGTTTTAAAACATCAAAATTATGTCATCAAAAAGTTATCTACCAACTAACTACTAAGTGAGAACATATATTTTTTTAAGGAAAATAATTTCGTAACAAAAGATGTCAAATTATTATATCTGCCCCAGTCCAAATTGTCTTTCTTTTATTTTTAATTGTCATTATATCCATTAAGAGTTTTACACCATGAAACTGTTATAAGGTTCTTTGCTAGAAAAATATAATATTTCGGATCGTAACCGATTTGGTTGAGTTTTGCTTAATAAATACAAAAATATTTTTATTAAAACTTTATAATTAGTATCATACACTACAGTTTCATAACTTCAAAATTTATTTCTAGAATTGTAACTAATTTGAAAACAGGCTAAACAAGTATGTTCTTTTTTTACATTTTCATCCATTTTGTACATGATAAAATTAAATTTAAAAATTACGATATTACGGTTTGTACTTTTAAGTCACGTAATATTAAAAGCAATACAAAAAGTAACGCTTTCATAACTAGGTAAAATTCGTTTAATAAATATTGCAACATAATTTATTAAATATTTATGTGAATGATTTGCAATTAATAGATACAGTGTAACTTGACTTAACCGAATCTACTTAATTCTTATAAATGTAAACCTAGACTTTTCTTTTTGTATTAAGCTCTGACAACAATTCTCGACAAGACTTGAATATTTTATACACCAGATGACCTATGTCTAAATTCAATTCCCATTTAGTACTTCTTAACTGGTCAGAAGTTAAAAATGTTAGCTATTTGATGTTGTAAAATATCTGTTACAAACTATTAAGACTCATCATCGAGATAGTTTTAAAAATTAATACATTTACACTAAGACATGAAAGTATAAACAACATTTCCCTTCAAAACAACTCATTTTGACTACGTTTTTCCGCCAAACGCAGCTTTCCTTTTACTTTTATGTACGTTAATTTTCCGCAAGCCGCGAACCAAAAACAATATCCTTGCACATCTACAAGCCCTACTAATAGCTAAGCAATTTCCGCCCCCATCGTCAGTTGTATTCGATGTGAGCGGAGCCCGTTTATTATCTGCAATTAATTTTATCTTCCACGTGATAGGTAATTATCAGACGATCGCTCCGCCTCGTTCCCTTCCGCTTCCCTTGATTCTGCCTTCGTCATTTACATTTCATTCAACTTGCTTTTCTCTTTATAACAGATTTTTTAAGATACAGTATTAAAGATCATTGGTATTGGGAAGAGATTCCAAATAAAAATTAAACTAGAGTATAAGATGTGACTTCAAAATATATAACAATGAAATTTGATACGAATAAATAATGTTATAAAAAGTATTAAAATATCCAAGTTAATATTCAGTTATGGTCAGTTAAGTGATTTCTTTAGAATAAAATGCTAATTATATTTCTCGAATAATTCACGCAAAAATATAGGTCGGTCAGTTGAAAAACGCATTACCGGATTTAGTCACCATTGCTTTTCACCGAAAATGGTTTCTCCAAGTCTCACAGACATATACGTCACCGCCGGGTTAAACTTTCGTTATGACCCACTAGGCTATAAAATTAAGAACTTTTCCGTGTGAGCTATTATTTATGAAAATCTACTTGTGTTATTCAGGCTGATTAGTATACCTTGTTGAAATATTCTATGGATGTATATTTGAAACATCGTTTCTAATATACATTAAAATATTAGAAGTAAGTGATAAATTTATATGCAATAACATATTTGTAACTTGTTTACCACATTTAGTGTATGATATTCTCCCAGTGCAAGTTCCCGTCCCATTTGTATATTAATTTTTCGTTACCCGGAGTCCCATGTAATGGCTGAAAGAAGAAAACCAAAAAATCATTGGAAGAAATTCTTCAAAAATTATGAATGGTAATTCTCAAAACGTGAAACAGTAAATAGATACAATTATGCCACCAGATTTTTTAGAGCAGAAGTTTACACGGAGTTGTCAACGGAAATCCATGAATACCAAAAATTGCATAAGGTCAAAATACCATATCTCCATTAGCTTCAAAAATATTTTTTTTAATAAGGCGTTACTCAAATATTTATTTTATTCTTGAAAATACTTAAACATCTTCGGAATCTCAGGATATACCGTAAACATCTGTCAGACAATTAATAACTAAACAATTTCGTATTGACACAAGTCGCTCTCTAAATGAAACCTGAACACTGTTTTAACCCTCTGTTTTAGTATTCAAAGAAGAATTTCATCAAAAACTTGCTCCGCTACTCAAAGAGATATGTTTCCAGGTGAGCTGGTGATTTATCGAGTCGATGGCAGTTATCGCCACCGCGCAACTCGATCTATTTGCATTACTCGCTACAGCGAGTCAACTTGGCCTCAGATCACCTCGTCTCTTTCGCCCCGTAGCATGACGCTTTGAGTCGATCGAATTTTGGATGATAATCTCAGTGTTCAAAACGCAGTTGCTTTGAACAGTTGGTAATTGAATGGTGATGAGTTTGCTTATTTATTTAAGGAATTTTTTACAATTCTCTCGTTCATTTACAATACTTTTAATATTATGCTCGATATTCAATATGAATCACAATAATAAGTTATGTACTATTTTTTGTAAATACGAGTATATTTAAAACGTTTGATCTGAATCGATTTGGAACCAGGCCAGATATTTAAAGATATTGCACGTCATTATTTAAAGACGAATTGTAAGGTAATAAAAGAGGGTGATATTTTGGATAGTTCCAAACCAAAACTCAATATTTCAACAGAGATTGACTTTTGACAACCACGTTTATCTGCTTTCATAAAGCGTGGGACGATTTTGGAATAAACAAAAAGTATTATAAAAATTTAATTCTTAACTTTTAATAAGAAGTAATGTGCATTATGACAAAAATTATCAACAAAAATTACCATTATCTCGGATTAATGCGAGAAAAACATAGAAAAGCCGTGTTTTATTTAGATTGATGAATTAAGAACGATATATTGTACTTATCATAAACTACAATTGTTCTATATATGCATATTTAATTAAATTTGGGATAAAAATACAACGTAAAAAATTTATACACTTTAGTTTACTTTGGATTTATTGTAGTTCGGAAGAATAAAATAGACATTGCAGTTTGTGTGTGTATGCAGAGATTTTGTAGTTTTTGATATTTTTAGATCTTAAAACGAAAAAAATGATACCTGGTAAATCACACGTTTCCGTCCCGCTGCCTATATGTCACATCCATTTTTCGCAGAAATGCTTTGATGCGGAAACTTGAAATTCGGTAAATGATAAAACTTATTTACACGAATACATTTCATCAGTTAAAATTTCAACATAAAAAATGTTTACGATACAATTTAGAGGGAACAAATTAAGTAAGTCGTGGAATAAACGAACTTTACAAAGAAACGTAATCCAGATATTTATTTATAATTTTATATAAATTATTGTCACAAGAACTGAGTCTATTTTTGTGACAATTTTCTAGAAATGTATTTTATCTTTTCAGAGAGGTCGCGATTTTCCAAAAATAAATGTAATATCAAATTTAATAGGAACAATTATGTATATTTCAAAAGTATTTTTTAGAATTTATATTAGTAATAGAAATATTGTTGAAAATATTCACCAAATTTATAGGTTCCCCTTTCTTCCAAAAGAGATACAAACAAAATTATGAAAATAACAGCTTTACAAGAATTGTAACTAAAGGTTTTATAATAGTTTATATTTCCAGGTTACACCAAATATATCAATAAAAATTTAAGTCTGTAAATATTATGAACCTAGGAACTGATTTTCAGTTTGGAGACATGAAACTTTGCTGACATTTATTTCGAAGGTATTTGTTGAAGTTATATTGATAATTAACGTGCATATAAAATGATATAAAATATGATGCTTTGCAATCTGTGGGAATAATATTATGAAACTTAGCAATTTTTTTTATATCGAACGTATTTATTGAACTAATAAAGACAGTAAATGAACATAAGATATGCTACATGACATCCTTCTTACAAAAGTTTAACTTGCTTAATGGTAACCAGGATATTTTTAAAAGATCGTTTTGAAATGCTCTTAGAGTAAATCGTTATGAAATTACTGACAGCATGTTAAAACAATTCTATAGACAGCCATCCTATTACAGTAAGCACAAGGTGTCTCAAGTTTCTTTATTATATAATTTTCAAAACAGAGGTCATATCGAAATAAATAATAATAAAATAGGTAATTTTTAAAAACAGAGTTTAATACCGAAATCAAAAATCTACGATTTTCCTTTAAGTTAATCATGAGCTAGTCAGTCAATATAAAGACAATTCATTTTTTTCTTTTCCTTCAATTAAACTTATACTTATGGTCTGTAAGAAAAAAAGAAATAGTTGTTCAGTGAGGTCCCTTTTTGGTTTGTAAAAAAATGTATTCAGAAAATATAGTGCGTGATACACTATATAATTATAAAAATGAAAATTGTAATAAATAGTGTTATATAGTGCAGTGTAGATAAAATAAAGTTATTGAACAAAAATAATTTGATGGTGTCTGTCTTTTTAAAACAAATATTATTAGGTGTCTAATATTATGAAAAGAATGAATTTTACTTCTAATATAGACATATTATTTACTTATTGCATACTAACATGGAAAAACTTACAATATAAGGATAGAATTTGGCCCACATACACACCAAGCAACAGCCGTAGCCACAACCACTTCGTAGCGTTTTGTGATTTAGCGCTGGTTGGCCAGTCAGGTTTGTGAAGTGTTTCACTATATTTGTACATATGTGTGTATAGATATATATATATATATATATATATATATATATATATATATATATATATATATATATATATATATATATACATTAAAAACAAGGGATCTAAAGATTTGTCTCGATTACGTAAATACGTATTGCTATGTTTATGTACATTTGCTTTCATAATAAAGTAGGAGTTTAAATGATTTTGTTAGTCCTTGAAATAAATTACGCAAAAAGTCTTCGCATTTCTTTATTTCTTTCGCATTTACTTCCAGCATTATCGAGTGATTTCTTATTTGCATAGGTAACTCAAAATGTTCATGAAGCTACTTCGAGTTATTCCCAAAATAATGATTTTCTTCTGTTTACATTTTTATATCTGTTATTACACAATCAAAAATATATTAGACATGTCTTCCGAATAAATTTTCCTTAACCTGGTTCGTGCAACGTTATGCTGAATTGATCACATTATAATTAATAAACAGCGACTGGGTGCATATCAGAATGAATAGAGGTGAAGTCCCCTGGTTGCCTATACCTCTCGAAATAGACGATGAAATTAACCGAAACAATTTTAATTAAAAGTTCTAATTATCTCAATTTCCAGATTCGCAATTGAAAAATTAGAGGAACAACGCAAAACTATACATTAGTTTGAAGTTTAATATTTTTCAAAAGGAGCTTAAACACATAAATAAATTATTATTTTAAACATTAAGTACAGTAATATAAAAAATTCATAGAAGATGGGAATAAGAAAAGCTTTATGAAACCCGATCACAGATCATTAAAATTAATATCCGGATGAGTTTTCCGATTATTCCGGCAATCTCTTTAAATGTTTTCGGTATTGCCATCATTAGTATGTTGAAAATTTTGCAACATACAAACACTATTGTTTAACATTTAACGTAAAGTATTTTATAATCCTATTTTTTTGTTAATTATCCAAACCTGATAATTACAACCACATGGTTGATAAGTTTTAGTAGACAAGCGATAAAAATGAAATTCAATTATTCGTTTATGCCCAAAGGCTATACTGTATTAAATTAATAGTGCATGTGTTAAGTGTACAAAAATTAATTTTAAATTTGAGGTGAAAAACCTATTTTCGATACGAATGAAACTCGAATCAGTGCTCTGTCTAAAAAAATACGATATTCACACTTCGTACGAATAATATCTTTAAATTTAGAATTACCTTAACTGTAATAAGTTATCTTACTATAAACATTATGGAGGTCCCGCCTTTGACATGAATATCAACATAATCATCTCTGAGTATAGAAGGCGCCGTATCTTCTTATAATATTAGCTGACATTCTATAATTAGCTTCCTTGGCAAGATTCTAAACCCATCAATCAAATTTGAAGCCAAAGCCTAGTAATGACTTCATTCGTGAGCTCAGTAACTCGTTGCGAATTTGGAGGCAAACTAACAAATATTTGAAGGGCTTACGTATACGTTGGATGTTGCGTTTAATTACAGATTATTTCCTGTATGAAAGATATATATATATATATATATGTACACTTTCTTTCAAACAGGAGATTCTCTGTATCAATATGATGTTATAGAATTCTGTTTACGACACAAATATTTAAAGGTTTAACTTGAATGTCAAACTCAAGTTCACGATACTACGACATGTTTATTAACATTGCTATTTAGTTTATTATTGTGTTTAATTAAGGAGAAGGTTAAACAACTATGAACCAATTAACTACTATCTAATATATAACGTAAGTAAACAAATATTAAAAGAAGTAAATATTGGACCACAGACGAGAAAAAATCAATATATATATGCTGTACGTGTATTTAGATACTGATATAAAAATAAAGATGATTATTTTATCTTGTACATCAGAGCAAAATAAATAAACATTTTAAACATAAATAGTCTCAAATATAAAAGAGTCACTAAAATACTTAAATAAAAATTAGATTATAATGGTTTGTAAAAATACTTAGTTTTCCGGGAAAAAAATACAATTTCTAATTATTTATTGCTTTCTGAATTATTTCATGATTTAAAGTAAATTATTTATATTTTCTGGGATAATATTTAAAAAAAATTTTAAAAAAGGAGTAATTTATATGAAATCTAATATTATTAATTGCTTGACCACATTTTAACCACATTTTAAAACTCAACAAAATATATTGAGTTTTAAAATGTGGTTAATATTAATTACATAATTAATTTTGAAATGTTGCTAACATATTGAAATTTAAATTAAGTTATTTATTTATTATTGCATTTGAAAAGTTATACCAAACATATTTGGAGGAATTGCCAAGGTATAATCGTATGATTTTAATTCGATTTTAAGAAGCATTGAAAATTACATTGTAGCGCTTTAAAATTTGACTATAATGTACAAACTACTTTAAATCTACTAAAGGATTTTAGTAATCGATACTTCATATTTTTAAATGGTTTATTCGTACAAAAATTAAATATCGAACGGGCTACTTGAAATCTTTATAATTTTATTCCCATGTTCTCTTTATCTGTCGTTTTTCGAAAGACAGAAATCAATTTATTTCTAATATTTTTATCCTCATATGACGACTAAACTTGCATTTTAGTTATTTGATAATTGAGTGAATTCATAAATTTTGAGTAAACATTTAAAATATTAAAAATCGATTTTTAAGCAGTAAACATGTTTACCACACAGTATCACTTTTTAGGAAGAGGTCTGCATTTCCCAATAGTTTCAAATAATCCATGTAATAAACCAGAGAATTCTTTGCTAAACAACGTCAGTTTAAATATCTATGAATTAAGAAAACGTTTCAGCATTGCACGTGATGTTGTGAACTTATTGCTTTTTTACTTGTTGCCAAACGTTCCGTGTTTTCCGATTTATCCCGTTTTTTTAGCAATATTTTAAGTATCCTGTTAGTCTAATAACTTTCCCATATTTCTGCAATTGTAGTGAAAAAACCCATAAACACAATAATAAATTCGTGTTCATCTGTCTATGAGAATAGAACAATACTGACAAGTAAGCTTCGTGGCTAACGTTATTCTTAGTTTGAACATCTCCGAAATAAATCACTAAAAATAATTATGACATTATTATGCTTTTATTGTTACATAATAATGTATGTAACCAAAAAAACTTATTTTATGAATAAATAAAAAAAATTTAATTTTCCTGGCGATCTTTCCTCTTTTAATTCATAAATTATTGTAGTTCTTAATTTTTTTCTTTCAACTATCCCTTCCGTTCCGATACTCATGGGTGGATTTCGTGAAAAAGGACAACTGCTGAAACTTTCTTTCTAAAATGACATAAAATATTTACTGATTAAACTTGGATAAAGATACGAAGCGCTATAAATCAAATGTCAATGAATCTTGGGAAATTCCATGGCATATGTCATTTATGATGACAGTTTATAGAAGTAAATTTGTTTGAAAGACAGATGAAACTGGTTGAAGAGCGATATGGAATGAATGAATTTTTTTTATGCATTAGTGTTAAAGAACATGTAACATTTAAGACTAAATATCTACAGTTAGGTAAGGTAAATATTTTTACCCTAGGGGATATCTTAAGGATTTCAAATAAAAACTAATGGAAATACAAAAACAAACTCTTGAAGAGAATACAGATAAAAATATTTTGAGAGAGAAATTAGTGCTCCTGTCCATCTGTTAATTAGTTGAAAATAAAATAATAACGATTCAAAATATTTTCAAATGTAGTTCAGACTGAAACCGAGAAGAAATTTTGTAGGAGAATTCAAACAGAGAAATGGGATAAGGATATATGATTTTAGTTCCGTAGGTCTCAGATGTCTTTAAATCTAAATAATTTAAATGAATAATAGAAGTTGATTTACGGATTTGTACGAAAAAAATAAACTGGTAGCGTTGACAATGAAGTATAGAGAAAAATTATAAGTATTTTAACAATTAAGGTAATTTTTTGTTAGAAATAGCTGAATAGATGTAAATTGCAACTAAAGTATTACTAAGAGCGAAATAATAACAACTGTTATGAACATTCGTTTCACTTTAATTGTCACTTGATTTGCACACATATTTTATTGAAGTAAATTCTCGCAACACATCAGTTCAAGTGAATCATGCAATTATATAATTTATAAGACTGTTATTTTTTAAATGAAAACTAAATTTCATAACAGTTTTTTAAAGGTCGTGTAGGTATTCTCTAAGTTTGAATGGAATTGTTATGTTGTGACAATTTTATTTGTTTATCTGTCAAAAGTTTCCAGCTCCTAAACGGAATAAGTTACAAATTAAAATTTTATACAATTTATGCTATTCTTTGACTTAAAATTTAAAATGGTTTTTAAAATAATAATAACTTCATGGCAACAGTGCGCCATAGATGCAAAGTGGGAATTAATTATGTTTAAAGCTAGGCGTGTGGGGTCTCGCTGAAAAAAAACACGGTATCCGGGAATAACTGTCGGCCAAAGAAAGATGCTATTCGTTGGCAATAAAGGAATAAATGGTCATTAAAATAAAACGTAAAACACGTCTTTTTATAATCGAGTGCTAAAATATATTACACATAACTCTTTTTAACACATCGGATACTTGTTCGGATAATACTGTGTGTAGCCAGAAATTTGGCAAGCGGCTGACGCACGCACACAAGCTTGCGCCAGCAGTACGCAATCACTACATATCCTTTTTTTTCAATTTACCGAACAGCATTATGGTTATTTTATTATACCCGCGCCATTACGTACCTAAATAATTTACTTGTTAAATGACATGAAACATGACTATTATAAACATAATAATTTAATTACTAATGTACTCGCTTACGTTATAGTTATGCGGGAAACGCTTATCACATGACTTAAATAATTTGTAAAATATTGCCCAAAAAAATTATTTCAATCAAATTTATTTACTTAAATATGTATTATAAGAGGGTCTTATTGTAAGCACAATTGCACTCTCCTAATTATCGATATAATCACTTCATCAATCATCTGGGTATTTCTATTAATCGGATTAAAATTTTGCTAATTTTTTCGCGTAAAGTCTCTTTATAAGTCGATCGATAGATACAATAAAATTCAAGTCTGAACTACAAAACGTGTAAAAAAGCTTATCTCCAATTAATTTCTCGTCTATGAATTTTAAACTATAGCATTGATAAAACAATAATTTCAAATTAATTTAAATAGTGTAACAGACGAAGGTATTCCATTTCTATATTTTAGTTGTGTAGTTAATTTTACTAATTAAAAGGTTTTTCTATTTCAAGTATGAGAACCGCATTTGTATTTTCGGCAATGTCTTAACATCTTTACTGAGAGAAGTTCACTTAAAAAGTATTGCATGATAATAAGGGCGGACCATAATAAAACCCGTAACATTTTCCATTAGCTAATACTCCACGTGGACTAGGTTGAATTAGCCAACGTAATTTATTTTACTATATACGTGTTAATTAGAAAGATTCCTTGTATTAAAATGCAAAACCACATAATAGACACGCATGCAAAACAAAATAACCTGGTATCACAAAGCTGCGTTATATTATTTATTTTTTTATCAATATTAGTGTATTGTAATCAATTCGCATTTTGAATATTGTGTAAAAATACATTAGATTAGATACCTTAATTAAGCATGTATGTGTAAGAGGATTCTTTTAGATACCAATGATTATACGAAATTCGAAAGGAATGCTGCAAAGAAAAGATTTAGAAAAGATAATTTTTTAATCAGTTTTGTTATTACCTATGCGGAATTTGCGGAATGTACGTTGCGTAAAACAATTCCAAGGGACTGTCTTCATACAATATCATTTTTAGTTCTAAAAATTATGGCAGTATCTCGTTGATTTCAAGAAAAAATATAAACTTGTAATTTTTTAAGAAACATTTTTGCCAATAATTATCCATATTTTAATATAGGAATGATATTTTGGATCATACAATAAATTAAACCGGTATTGATTTATTTTTATTTTATTGTGGCCACAATTCTTGAGAAAATTTTTTTAGGCGGCAGTGGTTTTTTGGGTGGCCCAAAAAATTTCGTAAAGTATATTTTTTTCTTTTAAACATGTGTTTAGTATTGGATTCTAATGTTCTATTTCTACCTTGCTGATCACAATGCCATAGAATTTTTTTCATAATTAATTTAATTAACAATAAACAATTAGCATAAAAAATAACAGTTGAATAATTTGGAATAAACAAAGTTCTAGTTACAAATTTAGCGATTTATCTGATGAAACATTGATCATTTTAAGCCCTTATTTCTCAATCATTATTATGTCGATAACCACGAAAAAACCAAGAAGTTAAGTAAAAAGCCTTACAACCTCTTTACTATTCTTTGAAAACAAATAATATTTCAAGTTGTTTAACATTAATAATTAGAATAAATTAAAGTTAAATTAGAAAGTTTTGAGTTTATTCAATTTTGTAATATTATAGTCATAAAAATTTTAATAAATTAATATTTTGTATGCACTATTTTTAGACAGATAGTGACTCCCTTTAATAATAAAAGCAACCCCCCCCCCCCCACTAGGTTAAGATAGGGTGGTGTTTGACGCAGATCATGTTAGTTAATTACCTGCATTTATAAACATCAGTCAAACGCCCCTTTCGAAATTTACATTCAACGTATTTCGATTTTCTGGAGTTTTAGCGTTTGTTTTTGTTAATTACTGTTTTGATAACTATTATTATGTCTACTATGCGTTATTCCAATTCAGAATAATACGACATGCTGATATGTTTGCGATTGCAACGCTCGACCGAGAAGTTTTTAGCCTTCATGACATTTAAATATATGGGCGGGAATTTTGGATAATCAGCTCGTAGGTCCGTTTTTCCTACCCACCAGTACAGTACAGTACCAGTTTACATTGGAGAGTTATTTGTATTTTTTCCGTGATGAAGTGGAAGACTTTATTTCAACTTTGCCTTTGAGCGTAGTCAGAGTTTTGTAGTGGCAGCACGACAGAACGTCCCCTCACTTCGGTATTCCGGTACGTGACTATGTAGGCGAACACTATTGTCGTCACTGGACAGGGCGCAGTTGACCTGTACCCTGGCCTCCGAGATCTCCAGAGATCTCCGAGATCTACTTCAAAGAAAAAATCGAGTTTTTTTCATTGAAGTAGCGTCAAATCCGATGTATACTCAACTGAATATCCGGACGAAAAAACTTAACGAGAAAGAATTACCGAGAGTTTTAATAAAATTATAAGAAATGCTCGAATGGTGGAGAATGCTACTATTTCAATTTTAAGGAGAGAGCGATTGTCTGTAGAATAAAACGGAAACCATTCTGAACATCTGTTAAGACTTCTTAAACAAATAAATGAAATAACTTTATATGAACATTAAATTAATAATTGTTTTATGAAATAATTGTGACTAAAATGGTTTTTCTGTTTAACCCATTACAAACATGAAAAACGTCATGGATTGAATGGTTTCCGCCGAACTATAATACGAGTGAGTACATTAATAATGTTATTAACTTTTTAACAGTTACATTTTATGTTATTTAACCAATCAATTAAATGGGATACTCGCCACGTATAAATTACTTATAAAGATATACAATGTCTCGCGTGGCAGGTTCACAGATTATTCCACCGAGCGGGGCGGAACAATGTGCCCAAGTATCGTGTGTCCGAAAAAATAACAAACGATTATGAATATTATTTTTAATTTTCTGAACAAAAGTCATCTTTTAAATTTTATTTTACAATCAACTATTTTTCATCCGACGAATAACTTCTTTCTTTGTCCGACATTTATTCCCGGGCACCGTGTATAGTTACAAAAATGTTAGAAATTTAATAATGCAATTTGTAAATCCATTTCAAAATTTCATAATCCAAACGTGCGTTTTTTTCTTCGCTTTATATAAATAAAATTTGTTAAAGTATAATTATACGGTATAGTGTAATTCTTATGTAATTTTCACATAAAAAGTTACGTTTGACTAAATGTTCTATAAGTAGCCAACACATGGAAAAATAATACCCAATTAATAACATTTTTATGAACTTATGAATAAAACGATGGCGGCCAGTAGCTGTACGATGTTATAATTTCTGCATAAAAATGCCCGAAATATTAATTTTAACCATTAAAATTTATATTGTCACCTTCATAGTAGTTGTTGGAAATACAATTGTGATTAACCGGACCTACTCTTTTATATATTTCTCATAGGCCGAAAGTGCTGTGGAATTTAATTCCCGCTGCGAATTCCGTTTGATGTCTTCAAACGAGTCTTCAATCGGTCAATCGAAGTCTTAAGTAGATACATTCATTCATTTAATTCAATCGATTAATCAATGTCATCAATCGATTTCCGTTTCGCAAGAAATTAAGCTTTTTGATATAACATTGATAAAATGACGTTTACGTTCTTTTTATCAATATTCAACTTTCGAGCCAACTTTTTAATACTGAAGTGTCCAATAAATAAGAATAATAATAATTTTCAAGCGCTCATTGTTTAACTTTTTTGATGTTAACCTGAGTGGTAGACGTTGAATACCGTCCGGGACGAGGCAAATCTTCAACCATTTCACGCCCTTCTTGGAACGATTCACCGCTCCCATGCCTATGTTTTCGACATAGTCAAATTACCACAGATTTTCTAACATTTTTAATGATTCAGAATAATATATATAGTATGACACACAATAT
Organism: Druceiella hillmani; assembly: GCA_039881145.1. Classification (NCBI taxonomy): domain Eukaryota; kingdom Metazoa; phylum Arthropoda; class Insecta; order Lepidoptera; family Hepialidae; genus Druceiella; species Druceiella hillmani. The sequence continues at coordinate 25,968,225 of JAYKKI010000002.1, forward strand.
TAAAAATAAACTTTTTGTGCAACTAATTTATCCATATCAAAATTCGTAGAGCAACTTTAAGGTCGACCTATTATGACAGCTGATGTTAACACAGAAGCTGCACTCAAGTTTGGTTTCATAATTAAGGAAAATTCCGTCCACTTAAATAAAAAAAATACCGATTTTCTTTTAATAGGTTTATTTTTTAACGATTTCGGCTAGATTTTATACAGAATATATATTCGATCCCTTCACTAGTACTCTAATCTTTAAATTTAGTCGTTTCTTTCACAACAATAAACTTCCTCTCAAACGATCATTGTGACTTCGGAAAAACAAATAATTAACCATAAATTATAAAACAAAATACTTTAATATTCATTTAACGTATGTTGTGGAAGGTTACCCTAACCGGAACGCAAAAAATTAAACTTATTTCGCTATCTTTTCTTTTTGTTTGTTCGTTAAATTTCCTAGTAACAAGTCTCTTCACAAAATATAATTCTGAGGAAGAAAGAAATTATTATATTTATAGGGCATTAAACAGTCATAGCGAAGATACATCGGCGGATCATGGAGGCGGACGGCCTTCATATAAAATGCAAATGAGGATACCCCAGACTCACCTGGCCGGTTTTCGTCACAATCTTAGAGCGCGATGTAGTTTAGTTCAAAGGCAATTTGGTCTTCGTCGGATGGATTGCAGTGTTGTTTTCACGGGACAAAGCATGCTTGAAAGGTTGCGATGGAAATTCTCTAGTCATTTTCGTTATGAGCGTGCTCATGGCGGTCAAGCGGCCGTGTCCTCTCGGTGGGTGTTACATTTTCATTAACCGTTGTTGAAGGCGGCGCTTTGACAATTTGGTTCATGTAGAAATATATTATTAAGTTATAGTGTGTGTTCTCTCAGTTTGTAGTTCGGCTCCTTTGATGGTTGCTTGTTATCGAGCAAAAGTTCTTCACATATACTGGAACTTAGAAATTGAATGCAATTTTTTGTGATTAGCTTAAATTTGATCGAGAAGACTAAAATTTATGTAGTTTTATAGAATTACGAGATTTTGCTATCTGTAATGATATACAAAGATTTAAATCTGTTTATATATAGAGGCTAAGGTGAAGCACAACTAAATCAATTTTAATTAAATCAAAACCCTTTGAATTTTTAAGGTTTCAAAAGCAAAATTTTAATAAGATTTAAAAGAAATTTTCGGTGCAAGTTATCCAAATTAATTTATGTTCAAAGTTTTTTTCAAAGGCTAAAACTGGTTAAACCATATATACATTTCAAGCTTAATATTTTGCAAGCCATGCATGAATACTAACAATAGTATATGAAACCTATGTTTTACTTTAAAAGACCTTTTTAACGACTCCTTATTCGAGGTAGAGCAAAAAAAATTTAGATGCATGGTGATATCTAAAATCGTAAAAACTGAGGCTGTGAGAGACGGACAGATGACAATAAAGAATTTATGCTAGTGCTCTGTTTAACTATGGATCCTCGTAGTAAACCTGTTAAGTACGAGTAGAAGTTGTACAATGTGACAGACTATCCCTACTAATTTAAACATTTAAGGGTACATGCTGTTCCAACGTGTGTTTTTGTAAATACTAATGCTATTTTTACTACAAAAACATTGCTTAACATTTTATTCACTAGCGTAAACATTTCCTCAATCTCTCCAGAATACCTTAGTCTTATTGTCTTACTCATATTTTTTCATAAATGATACTTAGTTTTTTTTACCTTGTTCATTCAGACCAGGATCTCAAAAATATTAGAGTCTAATTACAGCTTCCTTTTTCTGAGATGGACCTGATAACAAAACAGCTCTAAAAATGGTAAACTTAATGGTCTACTGAACCTTCATTTTTATATAAAAAGTATGATTAAAAACTCAGAGTAAACATTTTTTTACTCTACTGAGAGTAAAACGGCTTTTTAAAAGGTATATTAAATGTTTATGCGGAAAAACATTTCAGCCTTCTGTTTACACATTTGAAAATTTATGAGAATTAGAATTTTGAGTATATTTAAACACCATTTTTAGTTTCCTATTGGGATCTTCCGGGTAGGAAATTCGATATCAATAGACGTGTATTTACCGTTTATGTGCAAAGCGACATTAATGAGTCATATATTCTTCACATGTTTTATAGAAGTTATTTTTTCCATCTACATTCAAAGTCGCATTTACAGCGAACTTGCCATTAGGTCTTGTATTTCCTTCTTACCAGAATCATTGAAATCCGGATGTACGGTAGCGCAACGTTACATTTTTTGCTCTTTTTTCGGATACTGTACCCATTATTCAAAGCAAATTTCTTGTTCCATCCCCGAGAAAGTCAATTCAAATGTAACTAATCATGACTATTGAATGATTATTTAAAATGTTAGGATAATCCAAATAATAAAAAACATTGCACAATTGCATCGAAATCGTTTTGATTATATCTTAAATTTATTTATATTTTCTTATTAAATGTATTATCATACTTGACTGAGTTCAGAGATTAATTTTATTTTACCTATATTTTATAGCGTTACATCTAGATTAGACTTTCAAATCGTTACGATAATTTTATGTTACCTAATCCTTTTAATTTAATTACCTTTACCCTTTTTTCGACAAACAAAGATTCATTCAATCTATTAATTTAAATATACATATATCAAAATCAAAGAAATAAATTAAAGCATTCGATATATTTATTATGAATACCTTAATTTATTTAAACTGTAAAAAGCTTCATCTACCGAAGCAAAGTAAACAAAATTTTTGCGTGAACATCATCTGTAAATCTGTTGAGAGATGTGTACACAACAATATTAACCTACGTTAAGTTGTTACGAAGATCAATTTATTTCTACGACCTATCCAAGGTAGTAAATGAGGTAGCTTGAGGGTGAATCGATTAGGATAGTGTTTGAACACAATGTATCCTAATAGGCACCTATATTTCAAGCTAAACCTTTCGAGGCCCGTGTATATTGGGCGAAATCAGTATTTTATGAGTGAATAAAGAAAAGTGGTGGCTGAGAATTTAGTGGGAATACTATATCGGGGAAAATTTTGTTATCTAAAAAATTATTTTATCTAGAAATTTTGTTATGAGATAAGGGCACTTAGACTTATACAAAGAAATGACGATATTTGGAAATTATGCATTTGCATGCATTATTTACTAGTAATGAATACAAAATTATTAAACGATTATTCACAATTTCTCACTGGTTACTAACAAGCCAATTGCATATCAGGAATCAGATGAATGTACAATAATCACAGTTCTAAATATTTAAAAAATACTTTTAATGACTTCTATAAATTCATTAACAATTTCTCTATCATTCTAAGATTCAATTTTCACAAAAGAAATTGCGCTGTTGGAAGTTATGTCGACTATTTCGGTTAAAAGTATTCCACATTTACTTACCGCCACTGAAATTTATATTTCAGAAACTACAAGTATGTTCAATGCGTTTTTTTTTGTCAGATACGTAGTTTTTAACAAATAAACGGTTTTCTTTCAAGTTATAGGAGAAAAAGAAAAACGTTGCATAGTGAACAATTGTAAATAATTTTTCTAATTACATCATGTCTGCTGAATTCCTACGATGGAAGTAAAACTAAGTAATTATGAAAAAACATCCATTTTATTATTACTAACATAAAATAAAAAATCAAGCAAACCTTTTCTTAAAGAAAAGCGATATGTTATCAAAATTATTTCACCAGTGGTTGCAATAAGTAGTTGATAATAGTATTTATAAATCACTTCATTATTTAACCTATTAAAAAATTGTGTGAGTCTAAATAAAGACAAACGTAAAATATCACAAATTTGTAACCATAACCTCTCCAGCACACTTTATCGAGCATTTCTATGCGACATTTCAGATGTTCTATTTTAAAATGCTTATAAGAAAAAGTTAAGAAATTTATAAGTAGAATTTTCATAAAATATATATATATATATATATATATATACATATATATATATATATGTATATATATATATATATATATATATATAGGTATGTAAGAATTATAGCATATAGTCAATAAGCACTTGTTCACTCTCGGCTATAATTAATCTAATTAATTTAATTCAAAACTCCGGTATGATACTCTGAGTACTAAAATGTGTTTATATTAAATAGAAATATTAAACCTCGTTCAAAAATTGTCTTTCGATAAAGATTCATGTTATTTTAAAAGTAAAAAACCACTGAATCTATGGATAACATTTTAATTTTATTTGCAACATAGCGTACGTTACCTTTTAGTACCTATTAATATTTGAACACTCCAAGTTTTATTTTCTAGTAACTTTGGGTATTAAAAGGTCTTTAGGTCAAGTAACACATTTTTCAAATATTTTTAGGTCAAGTAACACATTTTTATCAGCAAAAATACTTTCTCTTGGAATACTCAGTGTTCTCAAATAAAAGTAAGATTGTACATATAAAAAGTTGATTGATTGATTTACTTTGTTATTTATGTAAATATTCGAGGCATTAAGGTAAAAAGTAATTCTGCTGTTTTATCATAACGCGACTGATATTTACATGTATTTAAACATTTGAAGCTAATATTTAGGAATGTATATAAATATATATATATATATATATACATATATATATATATATATATATATATATATATATATACATATATATACATATATATATATATATATATATATACATATATATATATATATATATATATATATATATACATATACAGGCTTTGGTGAATTTAAATGATATTCCGTTCAAGAATATGTTCTTTGTTATGTTGGTACTTATTATGGCATGTATTTTTTGCGGTACGACTAGATAAAATTAATTCTATGAGTAAATTTCTATATTGGCAATTTCCCTTTAAATTAATTATTTTAATGCGCCATAATTAAAAGCAAAATCAAATAGAAGAAACGTCTAGAAATTTTTTTTAATAACTTTAAGTATTATATCTTAAAAAATAGTTCAGATCTCTCCATTTCCAAGAGAACTTAATCTAATATTAGGAATACAGAATTTTTCATCTTTGAAATTAAAGTGATGATCCTAGATGTCATAATTTTTTTTATTTACACCCGTAAAAGACATAGTGAGCAATATATTATACTAAAGGAAAATCAATATTTTTAAATACTTTAATAGAAATTCTATGCATTTTTAAATGGCTACAAGTGCCTAAATATATTCGTAACATTTATAGTGTAAGTACTCGTACTTCACAGGTTTTTAGTTGGGTGCAAGATTCTTAAGTAGATTTAAGTACAGGGATTACGTTAAGTACAGGAAGGGCTAGAAATTTGAGACATTACGTTAAGTACAAGAAGGGGTAGAAATTTTAACATTGAAGCAAATGAAACCGCTAACGTTTTAATAATATTTATTAGTTATACTGTTTATTATGTATTCCTTAAACCAAACGAAATTAAACAGTGGTCATTGGAATTAGATTTGAGATAAATTTTGGAACGTGTTATTTAAGAACATTTACTTTGTCTCAAAAAATAGAGTCCGTTCAAGTTTTGCAATCAATTTTATACTAATAAGTTAAAGTTGATATTGCATAAGGAGCGTCTTCTTCATCATTGCTCTTAATAATGACAAGCCTATTCCATTAACATCTCAAGTAAGAAGACAGTTTTCGTTCCGAATAAGTTAATTTCAGAATAGTTCAATTCTGAACTAATCTTGTATTGTATTCGCAAGTTGGAAGATGAGTGACTATATCATTCTAAGTACCTTAAAATACTTCTGCAAATATTTTCAATTGGAATTGCCCGCGCAAAAGCGAGACGCGCCGATCGCTCTTGTAAATTGCATTGATTTTATTGCATATGCTTCACATCTGCATTGAGAGAAAGTAACGAACGTATTTCGTGACATATATCTGTAATAAATATTCAATAAGTTAAAATATGAAAAGTTATAATTTGTATTTTTGTATTAATAAGCTTAGGTTACCATTATACAAATAAAGGGACACCAAAGAAAAAAGAAAATTAGTTCGGTTGCGATACATAAACAGTAAAATAAAATAATTTTGTTTTTATGGACTGTTCGTCTGTCTATCTGTTTGACCACAAGTCACATAAAAATATAGGATGAATGTAGACTTAATGGACAGAATAAATTTTATTCCTTAGAGCCTGAAGAATATGAAACATATTGAGCGTTTTTAGGACTTTTGTCTGTGAGTCTTTATTTTAGTATATTCAATTAATTGTTTGTAATTAAATCACTTTAAAACTATTTGAAAAATTCAGACAGTTTTAATTTTTTTGCGACTGAAAACCCGAACAAGTTTCTAATATGGGCATTTAAATTTAATAGATTTTTCTTTTTCACTTCTGAACTTTTATCGAGAAATTCTCGAATTTAGGAAACATTTAACTGTATTACTTTTCATTTTCAAAGCGCTGGGTGAAAAACTTTCTATCTCATACAATTACATAATTTATCCTCTTTTGTCGTAAATAAATGTATGAGGGTCCACGAGCATAACTTGTTCGCCCTACCTCCATTCCGTCTTTATCATTGCACCTCGTAAACTAGCCCTTTTGAACATACTTCTGAAATTAGATATTATAAATATAAGTATACATATATATATATATATATATATATATATATATATATATATATATATATATATACATATATATATATATATATATATATATATTATATATATATATATAAATATATATATATATATATATATATATATATATATTTATACATATATATATATATATATATATATATGTATATAAATTACTGATGTAAGATATGCTTCATAAAAATTAAAATAATGTTATACACTACTCTTAGTTTTTTATAAGTATGTACTAGCAAAATATTATCAATTTATATTCCTAATCGAAGTTTAGAAACAACTGTAACTTAAGATGTATTTGTATGCAATAAAAGTATAAATCTGTAATTTTATTAAGTTTTTATTTTATTATGTTTTATTTGAGAGAATAATGTGGATTGAACATGAAATATTAATTTAAAATTTCAGAATAAGATCACGAAATCTCTGTTCTAATATATAAATGTTAGAGAACGTAACACGTGCGTATATAATAATTAGATATATTCGTGGTTATGTAAATTTCTACTTTTATTACGTACATCAAAATATTGTATCATATATTTTGGTTATCATTATTTATATATTTGCTTTGTATTTTTTGTGTCAAAATAGATGGTGCTCTTTAAGAGTTGCATAACGTTTTGTAGCTATATAAAAAGATATTTTTCATTGTCTACATATGGTTATCGATACATAAGATGTGATAATGAGTGTACATATATCATATAAAAATATTATGAGAGAAATGATTGTCATTTATTTAAACTATGTGACAACTACGAAATGAATTGAAGGTGTCAAGTAGACTTAATTAACGTGCAGTTATAAGGAGATCATCAGTATAAACTTATACTAGTACATTAAGATTTTCTCACAAAATATGCAGGTTCGTCCGCTAAAGACAAAAACAGCTAAAGAAGTAGCATATATGCCACTTGATATTTTCACAATATTCGGGGGACGTAGTATTCTTCAATGCAATAATGGTAGAGAGTTCGCTAATAAAATTGTTCAGGAAACTTGTAACAAGTGACGCGAATTGAAAATTGTACATGGTAAACCGTGACACTCTCAAAGCCAAGGGTCAATAGAAAGTGCAAATCAAGATATAGAGAATATCCTAAGTACGTGGTTATAGGATAACAGCACTAATAAATGGTTGGAGGAATTACGTTTTGTCCAATTAACGAAAAATAGAATCCATCACACAGGCATTAACTGCAAAGAAATTGAATTTAAATTGACTTAGGTATGCAGCGTGAAGAAATTTCTATTTCAAACCCAATACCCACAAAGGAAATGGCTTCATAAAAAAACGTGGAGCATAAGAAAGAAAATTCTATACTAGTTAGGAAAGTGGCTTTACGTAAATTTGCAGAAACAAGTTGGTAAAATGTTGGATGCATCTAGTTATAAATATCTACAATATCCCGTAGCTAAAATTAGAGAAACCGTAAAGGCCCGCGTTCCAGATGTCGATCCAGGTTGTAGTAACGGAAGAAATATACTTGCTATCGTGATTGAAATAACTGCCTCTAACATTTATAAATTGGAAAGAAACAAGGTATTTTGAATCAATTTTATTAAACAAACCAATTTACAGCATTCAATGAAAGATTTGTTTGGCTTGAAGATATTCCGGAAACGATCCGAGACGCAAGGTTAAAATCGATGTGTTTGTAAAGGTGGCTGTAAGTCTAATAAATGTAGTTGTCGCAAAGAAAAAAACTGTTGCTCAAAATGCCATCAAAGCGGCAAATGTTATAATAAATAAACATGTTACTACATATGCTCATTTCCGTTTCATAATCGGAGTATCCGTGAAACGAAGATTTAGCATTTTGTGTTATTTGTCTTATTACTCTGCCCAATAGGTGATCGACATTAGGTATGTTGCCCTGGTAATTTAATTACTTTATTAGTTATTATCACATTGCCCTCTCATTTCATTTTTCAAAGTGCCCGAGGATTATGTATGATGTTCAGTTAATCACTTGGTCCATAACATACACACTTCATTCTTTACGGAATCTTACTAGTAAATTTCAACCCGTGTTGAACAAGTTATTACTGAAGATATTAATTAAATGTTATCAAATAAATTTGAATCTCGTTTTCCTTAACGAGAATATTTTTCCATATATTTGTCATCAAATATGTAACAACATCTGTTAAATATTTAATTGTAAGTAGGTATAGATGCAATTATCATCAGAGGTGATGATGTCGTGATCGATGTGTTGAGGCCGCTTGCTATCAAATATTATTCGTTGGACGTAAATACGACGAATGATGAACAATTTATGAGGAAAATTCGTCATCAAATATTTTTTCCTTAAAGCTTTTTCATATAACCTATATCAAGATATCTAATACATAGCCTCTTTATACACTGTGCGAAAACCTCCCTTGGGTTTCGTCATATGTTTTTATAAATTTAGAATTTTCAAAATTAGATGCCTTTTTCTTCGATTGTATCCTTGTAAGGATATTCTCGCGCTACATAGTAGTTATAACCTTACGTTAGATTACGTAGAATTTTTTTCCTTAACGAACAAATTCAAGTGGAAAACTTCGCTGTTGTCATTCGGAGCTTTTTCGAAAGCTCTTCGCCGCGACGGATTGCTGATAATGGGAATACTTACAATGACATCTAAATTTTACGTTTTTTTGCGATAAGCATTTTAAGAGCTGTTTCGGATCTCGGAAGAAGAAACACGGTGATTTTATTAAACCTAAGAAAGAACTTTGATGAGATGGAAAGAGAGAGTTTATGTTATAAATATTTGCCGGGAAGTTTTCTTTGACTTTTATTTACATGCAGTTCTGATTATATCATAGGAAAATAGAAAAAGATTATGGTAGAATAGATTTATAAGCTTTGGTTTAGGTTCCTTTAAAGATTTGTTATTATTTTTGCAACTTTTTCTAACGTAACTGATACGTATAAAGGGACGAAACTTTGATAACGCGACCTGTTGACCCTGAATCACGAATATTTGATAATAAAATAGCAATACCGTCGACACTAAATTTTTGATTTTTCCTTTATTATTTATGTAATATCTAGAATTGCTCATCCTTCTGTATTCGTTTAATTAGTATCTCCTTGTTTGATTTCAGTGAAAAAATAAAAATTGAATATTCATAATTGTAAAAAAATAAAAACCTTGATAGCATCATATAACGGAAAATGTTTTGTACATGTTTAATTGATATATTGCTTATAATATATTACACCATTAAATACCAAAATATTGTGCTTGAAATACATTCCCACTAAAAATTTAATTCACTTGTATGTAATAATTGTTATTATATTCAAAATTTTATATCGGCATTAAACGGAATGGTTTTCGATAATTCAATTAATGCCATTAAATAAAAACATCGAGATGTTGAATAAATTACAGTATCAAAATTTGTAATTGCAGTGGAAATTAAGTATGGGAAAGGTGTCCTTTTTGTCACAAGTACTAGCTGTCATAACGTCTATATTTTTGAAATGGCAACTATTTTAGACACGCGTAAGTTGTAATATCCAAACGCACCTCAGTGCTACCAACCTCGAATACACAAAAATAAAAAATAATGAACAGGTATTATCACCGTTCAGAAACCGCAAAGAATTATTAAACTAGAACAAGTATGAAACAGATTGGAGCCCTAAAGTCAGCCGAGCGAAGCACATTGGTCACAATGGGAATTGTCGTGTCAGCTACTGGGAATAGTATACCACCTTTCTTCGTTTTCCCCCGGAAGAATTATAAAGAGCATTTTGTTAACAACAGACCAACGAGATCGGTCGGTAGCGCAAACCCATTAAGATAGATGAATGAGGACTGTTTTTATGCGTTTATTTTGCATTTTGTCAAGCAAACTCGTTGCAGCGTTGAGCGTCCACTATTATTGCTAGTAGACAATCACGAGACTCACCTATTCATTAAACTTTGGATTATTGCAAAGAAAACGGAGTTGTAGTACTGTCATTTTCGGCCCACTGGTCTCATAAGCTACTGCCATTAGACCGTAGTGTTTATGGGCCACTAAAGAGATATGCAGACACGGCCTGCGATGATTGGATTAAAAGTCACCCTGGTAAGACAATGACAATATATAACATTCCTGCAATAGTTAAAATCAGTTTACCACAAGCCACAGCACCGCAAAATATTATGTCTGGATTTACAGTGAGTGGCATATGGCCCTTCAATTGCAATATTTTTACAGAGTTGGATTTTGCTCCATCTTATGTAACAGATCGACCAGAATTAACCATGTCAGAAATAAATGAAAACAATACTACCCAAGAATTGGCACAACCAGAACCAGTGCAAAAAACACCATCTCTAACTCCTGAAAATAGCACGCAGACTCGTCCTCTAGTATCTTTGTCAACCCGTGCGACCCTAGCTATTGGGGGAAATCCTCCTGATTGCGATATGAAACCTCATACCTCTAGTGTAACGGTAGTACCTTTTTTATCACCTCAAGATATAAGGCCATTTACAAAACTTCCCAAAAAAACTGTGTTTAATAAATGAAAAAGAAAGAGTGCTATCTTGACTGACGCTCTAATAAAAAATGAATTAGCAGAACAACAGAAAATAAGAAAAGTAAAGACGAAGATACCTAAAAAGAAAAAAGTTCATGGCAAAAAGAAAAAGCAACCGATCAGCAGCAGCGACTTGTTTAATTTGTTTCGATCCTTGGTCTGCCAGCAAACCAAATGAAGAGTGGGTACAATGTACTAAATGTAAACTCTGGGCTCATACAAAATGTGGAGGCCAGAAAGTTTTGTTCTGTTGCTGCCCAAACTGTGCTTTATAGGACGAGAGTGACAGTAGCAATACAGTGCGACAACATGGACCACTTGCTATGACAACTTACCCCTGGTGTGGGGTTAGTTGTCACACTATACTTAAGTTCGAACTCGCAAAATTTTATATGTTAAAAATATTTGATTTCTTCATAGTAAGTGGAATTATTAAGACTGATGAAACAAACATTATGATTAAAAACTTTATATAAATAAATCCGTTTTATTTTGCCTATCGTACCGGTTAATGTAATTATTGTGACAACTAGCACCTGTCTCCCCTAATAAATAATTTATATTATCAAAGTATTAAAACAATACATGTAATAATATCATATTATAAAATTTAAAATTCTTGATGTAGGTTGAAAAGTCAGATGTGGGTTGATAAAGTTTAATAAGTCAGCAATTTTCTCAAAAACATTTGATGTAGAAAATTTCATGTCACTTAATATGTCATTAAATTCAAGTTAAGTATTTAGGAAAAATATATAATACAAAATTTAATGAAAGTGTACTTATAAAAAGTGACGTTATTCATAAGTTCAGATGTCTTTAACCTATATAATTACTTCTTGGCAACACAACCATTTTCCAATAAGAATAACTATATTTTTCGCCTCAGTTCGACTGACATCAAAACGATAGGTGTGACGTGCGTTCGCTTACAGAAATTATGTCAAAAATTGACAAACTTTCTACGCGCATAGATATAAACCCACTTCCTAGATTCTTTCTAGGATAAAAAACGCAATATGGTTTAAAAAATGACACAAGGATTATTCTGTTGAATTAAGTATAAAGCGGCATCTTTTGTCTATTTCACATATCAAAATAAATCTATTGAAGTTACTAGCGACTGGACCATAGAGTAGTTTTTGCAAAAATATCATCAACTACTTGGAACTCACAGCTGATCTTAAATTTATAAATCATTGAACATAAATGGTATTACGTGTTAATATAATTTGTGAAATTCAATACATGTATATATATATATATATATATATATATATATATATATATATATATATGTACATTTAGGAAGTATGCAGTCAGTGCATTTATGTATAATTAAATACGTAGGTTCTTAACTAACGATACGTTTGATTACACTTATTAATATGATTTTTTAAATACCATATTCGTTATAAGTTATTTCGTAATGGTGATATCAAAAATCAATTGGTCTTTTAGTACCAACGCCGAATCAGTTCATATATACGCGGAACTGAGTTTATTAGTACTTTGAGCGTTTCGATACAGTCCAATAAAAATAAAAAAAAAACGTGCGAGGACGAAAGTTATATCTTAAATCAAGGGAAATATTTTTTTGTCAAAAATTTTATGTTTGCAATCAATAATTTAGCATTTATAAGGAAATAACAATTACATTTCATTAACAATTAAAGGCGCTAGGTTTTTATAAGTTTGATATTTTTAGTTTAATTCAGTATACTTTCCGTTCTCAAATATTTCTGAGTGATCTTTTTGATGGTAAAGATAGGCGATAGTAATATTAGAGCTGTTTTCTCAAATATTTCCAAACTCATAAAAAATACATCATATTTATTGTTCAATTTGTGCTTCAATAAGTTTATATTTGGTGTTCTGTACGATAATTTTGAAACATTTGTTTTTTTCACAATTTACCCCTGAATATAAAGCCCACAATTCAAATTGAATTTTTTATACTTCACGGTCACCGTGATTTATATCTTCTAAATTTGTAATTTTGACATCGAGTAGTTTCCGAAAAAATCGCCTGTTATTTTTCGACGAACGGACACTGAAGTGATTCTATTAGGGTTCTGTTTTTGCAATTTTGTCATGAAACACAAAAAAACTTTCAGGCATGAATGGAGCTCGCATTACAAGGGTTTCGTACACATTTATAAATATTTAATGGTATATATTATTCCTGTTAAACTATATACAGAATTTAAATTCTTTAGAAGGAAAATATATTGCCTACTATAATTTTCACGAGCAAATAAAAATAAAAACATTTTTTTTCATGTAATATAACTACAAATTAACGATTTTCAGTTGAATTGTTTCCCCTTACTTGTGCTGTGACGCCTTCCGTAAACGATAATTACTCTATAGGTTTTGATTTATTTGCTATTGTCAAAAAAGGCCGTATTTTTAGGATTCTTCTTGATTGCGTTCACTTAGAAGCTTGATCTTTTTACAGCTTCAATGGGCCTTAGCTCTAAGTATTTGATATTAATTTAAACTTAATATCTTGACAGATTTCCGAGAAAAAGGATCTTGACAGGCCGACAGATGGACAACGAAGAGATCCTCCAAGGATTCCTTTTTTTCTTTTGGTTTACCGAACTCTAAAACCGAGCGGAGTAAGCAATTTTTTTTAAAATGGCATTTTGTAAGATTTTACATCAAAATTCAAAGTAAATTCCGTCTTTGATTGAAAAACGGACTAATGTTTGTTTAACACGATATAATTTGAACTCCTCGTGATTATTGTGAAATAACACTGATTCAGCAATAACATTTCGTTCATTTCGCTGAACAATTCAAATAAAAAATTCCGTAGAAAATCGAATGCTCTTACATTACTTTAGAAACTTTGTAACACGTACATATCTTCGTACGTTTATACATAAATACATACATTTACACAGACTCCTATCTAATTCGTACTTATCTGCCAACGTTTCCTTTGAAAACGTCTTTGCTCTCTTACTTTGACTTTCCCTAGTACCCAGAAGAGAACTAATAAAAGTTTAAAATAAATTCAATTTACTTAAAGTTGTATTTTTTTATTTAAAAGACGGATCCAAAGTCTCAATTTTATTAAGTTGGTCTTGACTTGATGTTAGACCTTTTAAATTTTATAATGTCAATAAGGCAATATTTGTTAATGGGTCTAAATGTGTAAGTCCATCATTATTATTTACTATTCATCTGCTGGCGTAAATTCAAATTTGAAGATCGATGATGAAATATATGTATATATATATATATATATATATATATATATATATATATATAGCTTATGGCATAGTGTCTCATACTCATTTATGCACCAAATTTGTAAATAATGATTTAATTTGTTTCATTTGTTTCATGTCAAAATATGAGTGCGTGACAAGAACAAAACTGAAATGAATATAAACAATGCGAATGAAGATATTTCATGTTTTTATTCATAACACGACATTTAATTATTACTAACAAAATTTGAAAAATTCATTTAATATATATTACGGGATAAATATAAGTACTCGGTTGGTATTTTTTTGGATTTAACGCATTTGCTAGGTTGATACTGGTTGTCGTAGTATTTCTGTCGTAAGTTTTCCCTTTTGTGTTTCTGTATAACTTAAGTAAACTAGCAATGTTAACGAGAATCGGAATAATAATTGTATTTATAAAAAAGTTAGGAGCTAATTGAATTACCAATGTTATGGTATTGAAATATGATTATTGTTTATACGCATCCATACAAGCAAGAACTCCGCCTCATCTCAACTTGACTTTATTCACTTTGTTTAATTTACGTGTAGAATCTTCGAACCAGTATTGTCTTCGAAGGTTCCCACTCATATGAAGAAATATCATTTATATGCACGGGTATAAGTACAAATATATAACTCCAGCCATAATTAATATCGCACGTACATAATTGATTTCACTATTATACGAGATAATCATGCATACTGACACTTAACTATCCATGAAGAAAATGACTATTTAATTTTATTTGTTAGAAAGAAAACACCCTTCTAACAAACAAAATTTCGACCTCTGGTGCATATAATTACGCCGATATTAAATTATAGGTTTAAATAACTTCGCTGAAAACAATCTAGTATACCCGTACCCTTGCCCTAAAACGAAATTTAAATGACACTGCAAAGACCCAGCGTCGCTCCGTTGACGAGCGACGAGCTAACCATTAGGTGAGCGGTGATTTGATGACTAATAGTGAAAATTACCCCAAATGGCACCTGAATGGTTAAGTTTATCACATCGATATAGATGTACACTTGTTAGAGGTACATATATTGATGTATCTTAGTCGATATTCGATTCGTCCCAGTAAGAGATGGACTTGCATTGAAAAGGCGTTAGGTCGTCGCAATACTACAGTTAACAATTTAAATAAGACCTAAATTATTGCTTTAAACCTTAGTTAATACAAATTAATCCGAGAAAGAAAAATTTCAACTTATCTAACCTTATTATTATTGTTATTATTATCTAACCTTGCATTGCATATAGTTATTTTAGTGATGTATTTACTCTTAAATTGCAGTGTTTAAAAAATGTGCATGGTACCCATGTATGTATATAAAACATTTAAGTTTACACAGTATTTCTATTAAATTACTTAACTAGAATATTAATATATTTTTCATTATTTGTATATATTACCTGTTATATTTTTGTAGAACCCGGAATATAATAATTACTCAAAAACTCTAATATTTAGAATCATTGCTATAATTTTATGACAACCTTTGGTAACACTGTTTTTTCAATTTTGGTTGCAGCGGTTTCTAGAGTTAGGAAGAAAAGAAACAATTTTTTTATATGTATTTTCAAGAATATTTAGGACTCTCTTACACAAAATTTAGAAAAAATGACCTAGAAATTCTTAGAAGTGCATCTTTCAATTAGTACTAATGTGGGGGTACCAAATGTCGTCAAACGGTTTCTAAGAAAATCGGCGTAGATATTTTTGACGGTGTCCCTAGAATGATTTTGAATAAAATTCTGAAAGTTTTGAAATTCTAAACATAGGCTGTTTCTTTTTCTAAAAATAACAAAATTCGTGGACCGATATAAAAAATTTAGACGCAATTTTTTTTTTAGTTTCAATTCAACCACTATTTCAAATTTACAATTTCATTTTTTTCGTCTTTCAATCTGTCCGCCCCTAGGTTAGGAAATCATAAACCTTTATTACTAGGTACGACGGTATTTTACAAGAAAACATAATTCAACTACGTAAATACGTAAAAATAAAGAAAAAATATTTATAATTTTTTTAATATATCGAAATTGGGAAAACGGGTTTTTGAGGCAATCAAAAATATTACATAATAGTTTTGCATGATTATTTCTTTGCGTAATACCAGCATTTGTTCCCGTTGATTATTGAATTAAAGAGATATCATGCACCAATTATTTTTGAAACCCCTATGAATTATTTTCAGTGCAACCTATTTACAAAGTAAAAAAAATATTAATATTTGTAATAATTAAAAAACCAGCAAACTAATGACAATTTTACTAAAAAGACACTATCAAATGATGCAATACGCCAATCATACTAACCAGAATATGACATAGTCCTAATATAACGCTAAATCAACGAACCTCACTCTATGTCACAAATACGATTGAAAAATTTCACATCAAGCGTAGCTAACATATCCGAATTATAAAGAAAAGAACAATTTTTAGAATCCAAGGTGGCATAAAACGTAACTTTGTAGTAACTACAAAAAAATGCGGTAAGAACTAAAAATAATAAATTCGTGGACCAAATATTCCAATAATTTGCACGCAATTTTTTGTTAGTTTCAATTCAATTCGTTTTTCTTTTGTTTTTCTATTATATAACTATAACGTTTTCATTTGCTTAAGTCAAGCGCGGAAAGGATTTCCAATCTCAAAAACATGTAATTTTGTTTGTTCTACTAAACACTATACACCAAATAAAATTCTATTTAATCAGATGTTACAAACACATTTTTAAAGCCTTTGATAGAACATTTGTACATTGTACATTTGTACATTGTACTATGTACGTATACATCCACACATACATATCCGCAGATGGTTTGTGCTTAGTACGGTGATTTGTGTGTATACTCTAACATTTCCTTTGAGAATATATTTCTTCTCTTACTTTCATCGAGATCTTTCACGATACTAACATAATACTTCCATAATCTTGATGAAACTACTACTGTACATAGCAGTAAATTATACCTTTAATACTACAATTACATTATCTTAAATTATTTAAATTTTAAATCTACAAAAAGGTATATAATCTATATAAATCTATATAAAACCGATGTATTGCAGACTCATCTACAAAGGGTTGATTTAAAATATAAATAGAGTCCATAATTTACCATCTCAGTGAATCAATACTCCTACAGGTCTGTAATGAATAAATACTCCTACAACATTAAATTTATGTTATGTAACCGTTGTGTTAAAAGCCGAATGGTATTGAAATGTTTAATTAAAAAATAATATTTATTTACTCAGATTTTCGACGAGTATTGTAAGTCTAGTTTTTGCACAATCTTTTCAATTTTTCCATCTGAAAATGAATGCATGAAGAATTCAAAAATGCCTCGTTTACTGAAATGAAAAAAAGCATTTGCTTCGTTCAATGACCAGTAATGATGGAAATTTATACAAACCTACACAAAAATATACATGAATGTATGATAAATACACACTCTTTTGTATTCACCGTAGTTGATACTCCATACCTTCGTATATATCTGTACATATTTAATTACTTTATTATTTTCTGGCTATGGCAAGGAAAGTCGAACGAGTACAAACTCAATGGATTTACTCCTCGGCATTAAAACTCCATACTTCGCGTCCATCTTAAGACCCTGGCCGATATTTTTGACTAAAGGGCCCATCAACACAAGCCAAACAACTCGGTTTATCTTCTCTAACCAACATGAGACCTTCTGTAACCAACATCAGACCATAGTCACCATCTGTAACTAAAGTACTTATAAAAACGTGAAAAATAAGTTCAAACACAATATCAACTTATCTAAAGGTGTCGTGTTCCTTCATTTGTTGACGAGATTCTCAGAATAATTTTGGAGTTTTTATATACTATACTTTTCATTGTTCTTGATCATTGAATTTATTCTTTTACTATTTCTGAAATTGCTACAACAGAAGTCATAGGCGGTCAAATCGCGACAGAAATCGAGTTTAGGGGCAATCGTGATTAAATAATGAAATGCTACGTGGCTTGAAATAATGTATACTTGTATATATATATATATATATATATATATATATATATATATATATATATATATATATATATGTGTGTGTATATAAATATAATATTAGGTTTAGAATATTTCTCACAGCACAGTTGTTCTTAGTAGTTTCTTCGTACACAATAAGCAGCTCTAGAGAGCAAATCGGCGCTCACAAACAGTTGAATTCTAATGCAAAATAGTCAAATTATTTTAGTATCGAAATTTTATTACAATTTTCTTAAAGAGGTAATAGAGTTAATGTTTGGACAAATGTTTAAATCTGAGGTAACGTTGGTCATTACTTAAAAAAGGGTTTCCATGAATTTATTCTATTTCAGATAATATTTTATATAATTGAATAATTCAAAGTAATCAACGGAATATTGAAAAAAATTATGAATGTTCAATCTGGGTGGTACGATCAAGAATTCTGACTTAGCATACTCAACTTATTCATGTAAAAAATAAGTGATTACAATAAAACTCAACGGACACGCGTAATAACCACAAAAAAACACCTCGCCGCTTGTCTAATTGCAGGTCGCGGTTTGCGAATAAAACTCGAATGAATAAACCAAAAAAACAATTGGTTAAAAGAAGATAAAAGACTAGGCCCCATGACGCACGAAACTTTCACCACATTTGCTAACAAGCTAGCGAGAGCGCTCCCCCTCCCGCCGGCGAACGTGACTCAAAGCATATTTCACTTCGGTGTTGAAAAATAAAATAAAGCCACCAGCATTCACACTCAATAAATCGAATTAAGACTGAAATATTCAAATACATTAGCGTTACGTGTGGTCACGAGTTCGATAGTGGATATTAATGCCGATGCATCTCGCATATCGCAATTTGGGCTGAGAGATATTAAAACTTGTTGCTTAGAAGTTCATTTACACTTTAATACTCTATTGTATTTATTATCAATAGAATATTGTAATAAACAGATGTTGTAACAAAACGCTTTTCACAATAAAATATTGAAGGCACTGATAAACTTCAGCTTACATTAGTGATAAAAGAAATTGTGTTATAATTATGAAGATGATTATGTATTAATGAATTTAAGTTTTATAGCTGAAGAAAACACATCGTACCTCGATTAAGTTTGTAATCCCGCGACAATTGTTTTAACTGGTTGTTAAGTTATTCAACAAAAGTATTGTTAAGTTACAAATCTACTAGACATTATCGATCTTTGACATAAAAAAAGTTTAATTTAAGTCTGTCGAGTTTTATCTTAAAGATGATCTGTTCGTTTCATATGAAAATTCTGCTGATGTATAATTTATAACAGACTGTGTGATTACCAATTGAATAAAACAGGTATATATTTTATTTATATTGTAATTGTATCTCTTTAGTACATCTTAGTTAGCAATAACACTTTAAATAAAGATCGAAGAGCGCTGGGTGCCGTGTAGCGGTATAAAATAATATTTGAAGTAATCGTACATGATAATGAAATATAAAAAAGTTTCAAGGGAAATATTGCTAATTAGTATAGGTTGTTTATTACAAGTAATTTTGTGTTACAAGTTTACGCTGTTTGCTCAACTAAGACATAGAATAAATAACTGTTGAGAATACTAATAAATTGAAAAAAAATTCTTTCTAATCACAAAAATTAATATTATAAACATTTTTCGCCAATTTATCCAGTGTTCTTAATCAAAAGGTCTTAGCTTAGAGTACACTCTTAAGCCCCAGACAGCACCTACAAATCACATAATTTAATGACTGATTAAAACCTATTCTCATAATTTCAACAGTTATTCATTCCTGAATGTCAACTTCACCTTGCTAAATTCGGAAACCTTATTTTAGAGCATAACTTAACAGGTAGAGTGTTGACTTTAGCCAGGATATAATTAAATCGCTTTTTACCCGACTTACTCTAATTAAATGTGTGATAAGTTAACTGAAAACTTAATCAGGAATTCCTGGAACACGACTTTCAAATTTATTAGTGACTTTTTGCTTGATACTATCAAATGGTCATAAAATTCCTGTTCTGAATAAAATTTAACTGCTAAACTCTTAACAGCGTTGAAATAATGTAAAAGCATTAAGCGGAAATAAATTAGTCACACAATAGGAAAGCTCTGTACACGCATTTGGTTACATTACATATTAAGTATACTCTTTTATCTATTTGATAATTGTCTTGATATCCTATTTACATATTATCTTTAATAATTGCAAAAACTTTACTGATATGAAAGAAGCCGCACACAGTGTTTACAGCGCCGCTGATGTAATTTAAAGTAACTGTAAATAGAATGGCCAGAGATCCGATATTTGAGCCATAACTTATTTCCAAACCTTGTGGAATAAGGCTTAAATATAAATATAAGGTAACTCAAGTGTATATGTACAAATTTCTATTTGGAAAATTAGGACATATAAAGGTTGTGAGTGGAATAAAAACCCTTTTAGCGGAGATTTATCAATAAGATATGAACATTGACTGAATAATTTTTATTCATAAATCCATTTTTACAACAAATGAATGAAAGTGTGGATAATGTTTACTACAGTTATATCCTTGGAAAGTAACTGAAGTAAGAAAATCATCCCTTCTAATTATTTATTGTCTCCTAAAGTTTTGTGGAAAAAAGTTGTATAAGTTTTTTGCAGCAAAAAAAGGTTAAGTAAAACAAAAAGTCAAAATTCGCGACACTTCTAATCCCATCTTTTTGGAAATATCATCATCTAAAACCTAATTAAACCGGAATTTTCCACTTCATTGCATTATTGGAGTCAATAATTTTTAATCACATTAAATTATTTTCTTATGTAAAAGTATTTCCTTTAACTTGTTTCCTTTAATATAATAGTGTAATTATAAATTGTAGAAAATGATCTCATAAAAATTTAAGAACCAATTTTTTCACTGAAACACTAAATTAATTATTTTGCAATATCTTTGCTCTTAGTTCAATGATAGCAGGCGATACCGCTATTTAGTTCCATAATACAAAGTTAGTTATTTATCTTTAATGCTCTGTTCTGATATTCATTGTATGATGTTTTAAAACATCAAAAATATATATTTATCCACCAACTAACTAGTAAGTGAGAACAAATATTTTTTTAAGGAAAATAATTTCTTAACAAAAGGTGTCAATTTATTATATCTCACCCAGTCCAAAAATGTCCTTTCTTTTATTTTTAATTGTCATTATATCCATTAAGAGTTTTCACCATAAAACTATTTTAAGTTTCTTTGCTAGAAAAATATAATATTTCGGATCGCAACCGATTTGGTTCAGTTTTGCTTAATAAATACAAAAATATTTTTATTAAAACTTTGTAATCATTATTATAGACCACAGATTCTTAACTGCAAAATTTATTACTAGAATTGTAACTCCTTTGAAAACAGGCTAAACAAGTTTGTTCTATTTTTTACATTTTCTTCCATTTTGTTCAAGATAAAATTAAATTAAAAAATTGCGATGTTACAGTTTGTACTTTTAAGCCACGCAATATTAAAAGCAAAATAAAAAGTAACGCTTCCATAACTAGGTAAAGTTCGTTTTATAAATATTGCAACAGAATTTATAAAATATTTATGTGAATGATTTCCAATTAATAGATACAATGTAACTAGACTTAACCAAATCTACTTAATTCTTATAAATCTAAAACTAGACTTTTCCTTTTTGTGTTAAGCGCTGATAAACATTTTCGACAAGAGCCAAGTTATATCATAACCAACTTGAATATTTGATATACCAGATGATATATACCAGGTGATATACCAGATGATATACCAGATGATATATTCATTTAGTACTTGTTAACTGGTCAGAAGTTAAAATTTTTTACTATTTGAAGTTTTAAAATATATGTTCCAAACTATTAATACTCATCATCGAGATAGATTCAAAATTTAATACAGTTACACTAAGACATAAAACTATAAACAACATTTCCCTTCAAAACAACTCATTTTGACTACGTTTTTCCGCCAAACGCAGCTTTCTTACTTTTATTTCCGTTAATTTTCCGCAAGCTGCAAACCAAAAACAATATCCTTGTATATCTACAATCCCTACTAGAAGCTAAGCAATTTCCGCCCCCATCGTCAGTTGTATTCGACGTCAGCGAAGCCCGTTTATTATCTGCAATTAATTTTATCTTCCACGTGATCGGTAATTATCAGATGATCGCTCCGCCTTGGTCCCTTCCGGTTCCCTTGATTCTACTTTCGTTATTTATATTTCATTCAACTTGCTTTTCTCTTTATATCAGATTTTTTAAGAAACGCTATTAAAGATAATGAGTGTTGGGATGGGGTTCCAAATAAGAATTAAACTAAACATCAATATATATATATATATATATATATATATATATATATATATATATAACAATGAAATTTGATTCGAGTAAATAATGTTATAAAGAGTATTGAAATATGCAAGTTAATATTCAGTTATGGCCAGGTAAATAATTTCTTTAGAATGAAAATTCTAATTATATTTATCGAATCACGCAAAAATATAGGTCGGTCAATTGAAAAACGCATTATCTGATTTCGTCACCATTGCTTTTCTAGACCATCAAATTAAGACCTTTGCCGTATGAGCCATTATTTATGAAAATCTACTTGTGTTATTCGGGCTGATTAGTATACCATGTTGAAATATTCTATGGATGTATATTTGAAACATCGTTTCTAATATACATTAAAATATTAGAAGTAAGTGATAAATTTATATGCAATAACATATTTGTAACTTGTTTACCACATTTAGTGTATGATATTCTCCCAGTGCAAGTTCTCGTCCCATTTGTATATTAATTGTTTGTAACCTGGAGTTCTATATAATAGCTGAAAGAAGAAAACCTTATAATCATTGGAAGAAATTCTTCAAAAATTATGAATGGATTAATTCTCAAAACGTGAAAAAGTAAATAGATACAATTATGCTACCAGATTTTTTAGATATGTACATGGAGGTGTCAACGGAAATACATGATACCAAAAATTGCACAAGGTCAAAATACCATATCTCCATTCGCTTCGAAAATATTTCTAATTTGTGTATTTGGTTTTGAAATAAGGCATTACTTAAATGTTTAGTTTATTTTTTTTTTATCTGAAGATATACCGCAAACATCTATCAGAAAATTAATAACCAATTACGTATGGACGCAAGTCGCCCTCTAAATGAAACCTGAACACTGTTTTAACCCTCTATTTTAGTATTCAAAGAAGAATTTCATCAAAAACTTACACCAATACTCAAAGAGATATGTTTCGAGGTGAGCTGGTGATTTATGGAGTCGATGCCCGTTATCGGCGGAGCCGCCGCCGTGCAACTTGATCTATTTGCACTACTCGCTACAGCGAGTCAACTTGGCCTCAAATCACTTCGTTTCTTTCGCTCCGTGGTATGACGCTTTGAATGGATTGCATTTTGGGTGCCAGTATCAGTGCTCAAAACGCATTTGTTTTAAATAGTTGAGAATTGGATGGCGATGAGATTGCTTATTTATTTTTTAAGGAATTTTTCACAATTCTCTAGTTTATTCACAATACTTTTAATATTATGCTCGATATTCCTTCTTTTGATATTTATATCTGAATCATAGTAATAAATTATTTAATATTTTTGTAAATACGAGTATATTTAAAACGTTTTATTTCAATCGATTTGGAACCAGGCCAGATATTTCCAGATCTTGCACCTCATTATTTAAAGACGAATTGTAAGGTAATCAAAGAGTGTAATATTTTGGATAGTTTCAAACCAAAACGTGTTGAGATTGACTTTTGACAAGCACGTTTATCTGCTTTCATAAAACGTGTGACTATTTTGGAATAAACAAAAAATAATATAAAAATTTAATCCTTAACTTTTAATAAGAAGTAATGTGTATTATGACATACGTTTTAATTTTGATAAAAACTAAAATAATTAGAAAAGTTTTTATAATTCCCCTCTTCCCCTTCCCCTTGAAGACCGAATACCGATTCCTTCTAAGAGGTTTATTTTTTAACGATTTCAGTTAGGTTTTATGCAGAATATATAACAAGTTTTTATGCAGAATTTATATTCGATCCCTTCACTAGTACCTCAATCTTTAATTTGAATCGTTTCTTTCACAACAATAAACCTCCTCTCAGACGATCATTGTGACTCTTCGGACAAACAAATAATTGACCATAAGTTATAAAACAAAATACGTTAATATTAATTTAACCTAAGTTGTACAAGGTTATAACCCTAAGCGGCACGTAAACATTTAAGCTTAATTCGTTGTCTTTCCTTTTTGTTTTCTTTGTCAAATTTCCTAATAACAAGTCTCTTCTTAAAATAAAATTATGACTCTTCCGAGGAAGAAATTATTATAGGGCATTAAAGAAAATCACAACGAAGATACATCAGAAGATCATGAAGGCAGACGGTCTTCATATAAAATGCAAATGAGGATACTCCTGTCCCACCTGGCCGGTTTTTATCACGACCCATCGAAACAATCTTAGAGTGCGATGTAGTTTCGTTCAAAGGCAATTTGGTCTTCGTCGGATGGGTTGCAATGTTGTCTTCACGGAACAAAGCATACTTGAAAGTTTTCGACGCAAATTCTCTAGTCATTTTCGTTATGAGCGTGCTCATGACGGTCAAGCGGCCGTGTCCTCTCAGTGGGTGTACATTTTCATTAACCGGTATTGGAGAGGCGGCGCTTTGACAATTTGGTTCGTGTAGAATATATTATTAAGTTAGAGTGTGTGTTCTCTTAGTTTGTAGTTTGGCTCCTTTGATGTTGCTTGTTATCGAGCAAAATTTCTTCACATATAGTGGAACTTAGAATTTGAAAGCAATTTTTTTGTGATTAGTTTAGATCTGATTGAGAAGACTAAAATTTATGTAGTTTTATAGAATGACGAGATTTTGCTATCTGTAATGATATACAAAGATTTAAATCTATCTGTATATCACACAACTAGACAATTTTAAATAAATCAAAACCCTTTGAATGTTTGATGTTTCAAAAGAAAAATTTAACAAGATTTAAAAGAGAATCGGTTAAGTCGAAAAGTGCATAAAGTAGATTATAATAATACATTTTTCTTTGTTTATAGAAATTTTTGGTGCAAGTTATCCAAAGTATCCGACCTATTTAATGACTCCTTATTCAATGTAGCGCAAAAAATTATCCCCACTGTAGATGCATGGTGATATCTAAAAACATAAAAACTGAGGCTGTGAGAGACGGCCACATGACCATAAAGAATTTATGTTAGTGCCCTCTTTAACTACGGATTCTTATAATAAACCTGTTAAGTACGAGTAGAAGTTGCACAATGTGACAGACTATCCCTACTAATTTAAACACTTAAGTGTACGTGGTGTTTCATCAAACTTTTTGTAAATACTAATGCCTTTTTTACCACAATAACATTGCTTAACATTTTATTCATTAGCGTAAAAATTTCCTAAATCTCTCCAAGTCTTATTATTCATATTTTTCAACAATGTTATCTAGCTCTATTTACCCTGTTCATATAGACTAGGATCTAAGAAATATTACAGTTGAATTACAGGTTCCTTTTAGTAAGATGGACCTGTAAACAAAACAGCTCAAAAATGGTAAATTTAATGGTCTGATGGTGAACCGCTTTTTGAAATGAAAAGTATAATTAAAAAGTCACAGTAAAAATTTTTAACTCTTCTCACAGTAAAACGGTCGGTTAAAAGGATCCTCAAATGTTTATGCGGAAAAAAATGTCAGCCCTCTGTTTACATATGTGAAAATTTATGAGAAATAGAATTTTGATTACTCGTATATTTAATGAGTCATATATTCTTCACATGTTTTATTGAAATTATTTTTTCCTTCTATATTCAAAGTCGCTTTACGGCCAACTTGCCATTAGGTCTTGTATTTCCTTCTTATCAGAATCATTGATATCCGGATGTACGGTAGCGCAACGTTAAATTCTTTGCTCTTTTTTCGGATGCTTTATACATTATTCAAAGCAAATTTCTTGTTCCATATCCGAGAAAGTCAATTCAAATGTAACTAATCATGACTATTGAGTGATTATTTAAAATGTTAGGATAATTCAAGTAATAACGAACATTGTACAGTTACGTCGAAAACGTTTTGAACATGTCTTCAATTTATTAATATTTTCTATTCTAATAATGAAACTGAAATTATTATCATACTTGACTGAGTTCAGAGATTAAATTTTATTTAACCTATGTTTTATAGGGTTATATCTATATGAGACTTTCAAATCATTACGATAATTGTATGTTATCTAACCCTTTTACTTTTATTACCTTTATTCGACAAAGTTTCATTCAATTTATTAATTTAAATATACATATATCAAAATCAAAGAAATAAATTAAACCATTCAATACATTTACTACGAATACCTTAATTTATTTAAACTTTAAAAAGCTTCATCTAACGAAGCAAAATTAGAAAAAAATAAACAAAATTTTTCTATGATCATTATCTGCAAATCTGTTAAGAGATGTGTACACAACAATATTAACCTACGTTAAGTTGTTACGAAGATCAATTTATTTCTACGACCTATCCAAGGTAGTAAACGAGGTAGCTTGAGGGTGAATCGATTAGGGTAGTGTTCGAACACAATGTATCCTAACAGGCGCCTATATTTCAAGCTAAACCTTTCGAGGCCCCTATATATTGGGCGAAATCAGTATTTTATGAGTGAATAAAGAAAAGTGGTGGCTGAGAATTTAGTGGGAGTATTATATCGGGGAAAATTTTGTTCTCAGAGATGAGGACACTTAGACTTACACAAACGAATGACGATATTTGGAAATTATGAATTTGCATGCATCATTTACTAACAATCCATACATAATTATTAAACAATTATTCACAATTTCTCACAGGTTACTAACAAGCCAATTACTTATTAGGAATCAGATAAATGTACAATGATCATAGGTCTAAATATACAAGAATACTTTTAGTGACTTCTATAAATTAATCAATAATTTCTCCATCATTCTAGATTCAATTCTCAGAAAAAAAATTGCGCGTGTGTTGGAAAGTTCAATTACAAAGAATTAAATTTTCACAAAAAATGATGAAGATATGTCGACTATTTCGGTTATAAGTATTCCACATTTACTTACCGCTATTGAAATGTATATTTCAGATACTTAAAGTATGTTTCATGCGTTTTTCTTGTCAGATACGTGGTTTTTGATAAATAAACGGTTTTCCTGCAAGTTATAGAAGAGCAAGAAAAACGTTGTCATGGTGAACAATTGTAAATATTTTTTCTAATTACATCATGTCTGCTGACGTCCTACGATGGAAATAAAACTAAGTAATAATAATAAAACGTTCATTTTGTTATTACTAACATAAAATAAATAAACAAGCAAACGTTTTGTTACAAAAAAGCGATATATTAGCAAAATTATTTCGCCAGTGATTGCAATAAGTAATTAATAAAAGTATTTATAAACCACTTGATTACTGAACCTATCAAAACATTTTGTGAGTCTAAGTAAAGTCAAAAGTAAAATATCCTAAATCTGTAATAACCTCTTCAACACGTTTCAAGATAATTTATCGAGCATTTCTACGCGACATTAAGCATGTTATATTTTAGAATGCTTATTAGAAAAAGTAAATAAATTAAATATAGAATTTTCATTCACTATGAATTTATATATATATACATACTGCAGGAAAATTTATATTTTTAAATAGTTAAATAGAAATTCTATGCACCTTTAAATGGTCATAGGTGCCTAAATATATTCGTAACATTTATAGTGAGAGTTATACTATATTCGTACGTCACAACTTGTTGGTCGGGAGCAAGATTCTTAAGCAGATTTAAGTACAGGAATCACGTTAAGTACAGGAAAGGGCAGAAATTTGAAACATTACGTTAAGTACAAGAAGGAGTAGAAATTTGAACGTTGAAGTAATTGAAACCTCTAACGTTATAATAATATTGATTAGTTATACTGTGTATTGTGTATTCCTTAACCAAACGAAATTAAACATAGTTCAACTCTCAACTAATGTCGTATTGTTTTCGCAAGGTGGAAGATGAGTGACAAACTCATTCTAAGTATCTTGTAACAGTTTTGCAAATATAAAATTGAAAAATTTGCAATTATTTAAATTACATTGACTTTATTACATATTCTTCATATCAGCATTGAGAGAAAGTAACGAACGCATTTCGTCCCTTATATTTGTAATAAGTATTCAATAAGAGAAAACATGGAAAGTTATAATTTGTATGTATGTATTAATAACCTTATATTACCTATACTAATAAAGGGAATCAAAGAAAAAAGGATCAAAGAAAAAAGAAAATTAGTTCGGCTGCGATAAATAAACAATAAAATAATATAATGTTGTTTTTATGAAACTTTCGCCTGTCTGTCTGTTTCACCACAGGTCCCATAAAAATACAGTACGAATTTAGTTCTAATGGACGGAATAAATTTTATTCCTTAGAGCCTGAAGAATATGAGTCATATTGAGCGTTTTTAGAACTTTTTTTCTGTGAGTGTTTCTGTTAGTGTTATTGATTTGTTTTTTTTGTAATTAAATTACTTTAAAACTATTTGAATTATTCATGGACAGTTTTAATTTTTTTATATGCGACTGGAAACCCGAACAAGTTACTAATATGGAAATTTAAATTTAATAGATTTTTCTTTGTCACTTTTGAACTTTTTTGAGAAATTTATGACGCTTAATGCTTGGCATGTTAGATTTCCATTTCCTCAAATTTTGGAAAGATTTAACTCTACTCATTTTCATTTTCAAAGCGCTGCATGGAAAACTTTCTACCCCATACAGTTATATCAGTTAACCTCTTTTGTCGTAAATAAATGTATGAAAGTCCGCGAACATAAGTTGTTCGCTCTACTTC
The DNA here is from genome assembly GCA_039881145.1 of Druceiella hillmani. Classification (NCBI taxonomy): domain Eukaryota; kingdom Metazoa; phylum Arthropoda; class Insecta; order Lepidoptera; family Hepialidae; genus Druceiella; species Druceiella hillmani. The sequence goes on from JAYKKI010000002.1 coordinate 25,997,583, forward strand.
TCTGTTTTTATCATTGCACCTTACTGTATCTTGGTAAGGATTACGTAAACTAACCCTCTTGAACATACTCCTGAAATTATATATATATATATATATATATATATATATATATATATATATATATATATACATGTATGTATATATATATATATAAATATATATATATATATATATATATATATATATATATATATATACATATTTATAATGTATAAATATTCACATATATAAATGACTGATATAAGATGTGTTTCATAAAAATGAAATTAATGTTATGCACCACTCTTAGTTTTTTTTGTAAGTACGCACTAGCAAAATCTTATCAATTAATATTCCTAATAGAAGTTTGGTAACAACTGTAACTTAAGATATTTTTCTTTGTCATTTTTAACTTTTGTCTTTGGTTATTAAGTTATTATTTTATTATGTTTTATTTGAGAGAATAATGTGGATTGAACATGAAATATTAATTTAAAATTTCAGAATAGGATGTCAAAATATCTGTTTTGATATATAAATGTTAGAGAACGTAACACGTGCATGTAGACTAATTAGATATGTTAGTGGTTATGTAAATTTCTACTTTTATTACGTTCATCAACATATTTTATAATATATTTTGGTTATCATTATTTATATATTTACTTTGTATTTTTTGTCTCAAAATAGATGGTGTTCTTTAAGAGTTGCATAACATTTTGTAGCTGTATAAAAAGATATTTTTACTTGCCTATATATGGTCGCCGATATATAAGATGTGATAATGAGTATATGATTATGAACATATAATTCAATACATACACTACACTACACTTCAATACATTTCTGATCTCCATTATGAGATTATAAAACCTACTTGATAGTTTAATAAAAAATGATTTACCAGAGTTTAAAAAAAAATAACAACTCGAATTACGTGCTTCCTAAAACTCGTGTTGAATATGTTAATTAATGTTTTGTCAATATTATTTCTAAAGGATGTCGTAATAATAGACAGTATATGTTATGGTAACTCTACGAGATTTTGAAATTACGCACATTTAAAAAAAATTTAATTATCGGATCTCAAAAACATTAAATTACGCAAAGTTTAAATGCGCATTATATATATTTAATATCGATTCCATACAAAATAATAATTTATTTGCCTCATAGTACACTATCCATAATGCCATGCTCTCTCCAACGATACTCGATATGCACTAGTCGTTGTTTACTAATGGAGACAAAGTGCCCCGTCGCCCACTTCAAACGAGGGTGCAAGTCATTTCGATTGGTTTTTATATCAAAGTTATGTTAAACCAGGATACAAAAATAACTTGCCTTCTAACCGTAAATATATTTAAAAATATTTGTATGTGGCCTCTTCTTCCTAAAATATGAGTCATTCAAATTTTTGGCACTTTATCCCTCCTAACTTTTTGATCAAGTGTTTCAAATTCTAACAAAACAAAAATAAATATTTTAATGTAAAATAATATTGATCAAATTGTATTAAAAAATTAAAGAAGTATATATTATAATGTAAATTAAATGTTGACCAGCTACATCGGGATAAGTGATTAATTATTATTTAAATTTCATTATTTATCACACTGTCTCGTCATTTTGGATATTGATACGTGATTGTCGGGCAATCTGATAATATAGATAATTTGACTGAAGGTGCGGGGAGGGAAACAACCAAAGCCCGCGATGGCTGCATCGGGACGTCAATCTCTTCATTGTTCACTACACAGCGCTCATAGTTTTAAAGCGAATACAGACGGACGCGGACATCTTACATTTTCGTAATTAAATTTCTATGTATAGTAAAGGATGGTTGTTATTATGTATTTAAGTAATTCAACGTAGATAAATCAAAATTAACCGGAATGAATCGTCGATTTGACGAAAAATTAAATTAATAAGTATCACTAAAAGAACAAAATACTTAGTTTTTCACTAACGAAATTTATATAGAGATAATTAAAAAATTAAAGCCTTCGAAGTCAAAAAGTCAAACAAAAAGCTAAAAGATTATCAGCGCTTGCAAAGTTTCGATGTCATGACCGTTGGAAAACCAGAAATATTAATTGTCCCGGTTAAATAAGACAAAACAATTAGACATTACGTGAAAAAAAACGAAATATTTTAGATTTTATGTAACACCCACCTAACACTTGGACATGGCGGAAGAATCCGGATGGAGAAAGAGTTAAATGTTTCCTTATGAAAATATTAAGGGAAGAATAATTGTCATTTATTTAAACTTATGTGACACCTGCAAAAAAAACGCAACGGCCAAAAAAAGAATTAGTCTTTAAATTTATTCTTAGCAGCAAAATTAATTAGAGGTGTCAAGTAGACTTAGTAAACATGCAGTTACAAGGAGATGACCAATACAAAGTTATACTAGTATTTAAAGATTTTCTCACAAAATATGTACAGCTTCGTCTGCTCGAGACGGAAACAGCGGAGGAAATAGCACCTAGTGTTCTTCAAAGCGATAATGGTAGAGAGTTTGCTAATAAAATGTTCAAGATACTCTCAAAGCCAAGAGTCAATAGAAAGTGAAAATCAAGATATAGAGAATGTCCTAAGTACGTGGTTGGAGAATAACAGCACTAATAAATGGCTGGAAGGATTACGTTTTGAGCAATTAATGAAAAGTAGTATCCATCACACATGCATTAACTGCACTCCATATGAAGCCATGTTCGGAACGAAGTTGAAAGTAGGACTTGGCATTTCTTTTATACCACACGAGGCTCAGCTTGATATTAATTCAGAGAAAGACTGAAGAGAGAAGAAAAACTATTTTCTGTTGACGGCACTTTCACCGAAAAGAAACAAGCGGAGTCCGCTGAAAATGATCAAGTGGAGTCCACCGAAAATGATCACATAGAATTCATTGAAACAGATCATATGGAGTCCACCGACAATGATATAAATTTATTTTCAGCTGGTCCAAGCGAAGTTTCGCCACCTTAGGTATACAGTGTGAAAAAAATTCATTTTCGAACCTAATACCCACAAAGCTTCAACATAACAAAACTTGGAGCACAAGAAAGAAAGTGTTATGCTAGTTAGGAAACTGGCTTTAAGTAATTTGCAGAAACAGGTTAATAAAATGCTCATCTTGCATCTACTGCTAAATATCCCGTAGCTAAAATTAGTGACACTGTAAAGGCGGGCGTTCCAGGCATTGATCGGGCTCGTAGCAGTGGAAGAAATATACTTGCTATCGTGATTGAAATAACAGCCTCTAACCTTCATAAATTGGAAATAAAACAAGGTATTTTGAATCAACTTTATTCAAGAAACCAATTTACAATATTCAATGAAAGATTTGTTTGGCTTGAAAATGTTCCGGATACGTTCATAGATGCAAGGTAACTCTAATAAATGTAAATTGTCGCAAAGAAATAAAAATGTGCTACTCAAAATGCCATCAAAGCGGCAATTGTCATAAAAAATAAATATGGTACTAGTTTTGCTCATTTCCGTTTCATAATCTGAATATCTGTGAAATGAAGATTTAGTATTTTGTGTTATTTGTCTTATTACTCTACCCAATAGGTGATAGACATTAGGTATGATGCCGGGTAATTTAATTACTTTATTAGTTATTATCACATTGCCCTCTCATTTCATTTTTCAAAGTGCCCGAGGATTATGTATGATGTTCAGTTAATCACTTGGTCCATAACATACACACTTCATTCTTTACGGAATCTTACTAGTAAATTTCAACCCGTGTTAAACAAGTTATTACTGAAGATATTAATGAAATATTACCAAATAAAATTGAATCTCGTTTTCCTTAACGAGAATATTTTTCCATATATTTGTCATCAAATATGTAACAACGTTCGTTAAATATTTAATTATAAGTAGATGTAGCAATATCATCAGAGGTGGATGATCTAGTCTTTGATGTCCTTTGACGCCGCTTGCTATCAAATATTATTCGTTGGACGTAAATACAACGAATGATAAACAATTTACGAGAAAAATTCGTCATCACATATTTTTTCCTTAAAACATTTTCGTATAACCTAAATCAAGATATCTAATACATAACCTCTTTATACACCATTCAAAATCCAAGATCGACGTCTTTTTTTATAAATTTAGAATTTTCAAAATAAGATGTATTTTTCTTTCTTCGATTGTTTCCTTGTAAGAATATTCTCGCGTTACATAATAGTTATAACCTTATGTTAGATTACATTAGATTTTTTTTCTTAACAAACAAATTCAAGTGGAAAACTTCGCTGTTGTCATTCGGAGCCTTTTCAAATGCTCTTCGCCGCGCCAGATCGCCTCAATAAATGAGAATACTTACAATGACAACTAAGTTTTACGTATGTTTGCGATAAGCATTTTAAGAGTGGTTTCGGATCTCGGCAGGAGAAAAACGATGATTTTATTAAGCCTCAGAAAGCATTGAACTTTGATGAGAAAGAAAGAAAGAGTTTATGCAATATATATTTACCGGGAAGTTTTATGTGACTTTTATATACATGCAGTTCTAATTATGTCGTAGAAAAATGGAAACAGATTTTGTTAGAATCGATTTTTAGGCTTTGGTTTTGGTTTCTTTAAACGAAAATAATCACAAATCTATTGTGATTATTTTCGTAGCTCTTTCTAACGTAACTGATACGTATAAAGGGACGAAATTTTGATAACGCGAAAATTATACAATAAAATTACATTACTGTTGACGCTGAATAACGAAAATTTTATTATAAAATAGCAATACGGTTGACACTAAATCTTTGTTTTATTAATTATGTAATATCTAGAATTGCTCATCCTTCTGTATTCGATTACTTAGCATCTCCTTTTTTATTTTGTAGTATCATACATAAAAGAAAAATCTATCACCCATGTGATCACTTTTTTGATAGGCTACCCGTTTTTTTTGGTGATTTTTTGCGCTGGATGAAAGAATTAAACAAAAATACAATTTAACATAACAACAAAGTTTTGTTAAGGTAATATTTTGAAGTTTCTTATCATTATTTTGTTTTAGATTTTTTTTTAATTTTTTAAAATATATTTTACTAATAAACATTTATAATGTTAATTTGTGTAAGACCAAAATATTTTTTTCAAATTTCATGTATTTAACACATGGATTGAACGCTACCAAGCCAATTAAAAGATTGTGCCCGTTAAGATCAGAGTTATATTTTTATGTTGTTTTTTTAAGATTTGAAATAGCTGATAATCATATGCAATAAATTAATAATAAATCCGTCGGTCCATTTAAAACCGTAACTTGCACGCTGTGCGTGTTTGTTATAGATTACGTTTTTCACGTCCACCCTGAACTATACACGTATGCTCGCAAAAATGATTTTCATTTCCTTATTATGTCATTTAAACATTAGACGTTATCCAAAATAGCACTTCATTGAAAGTTAAATCCGTGAATTGACTCCAAACAGTTCGTTAGGTGCCCTAAAAACTATCAGATAAATTAAATTACTTTTTGTTAATAAAACCCCAAGCTTCCATAAACTTTAGACAAACTGTACACAATTTGCAAATGGAAGACAAAGTTCATGTACACTGTCAAGTAATTTGAGTGAGTTCCAGCCAAAAACGTGTTTAAAAGCTTTTCATTTTTTTCTTTCGTTGCATTAATATGCAGGAACAGGTCAATGGAAATAAGTCAAGAAGGGTTTTTTCAAAGGAAATCTCAGTGGTTAAGCATGAATCATATGAGAGCCTCTGGGTGTGTTATGAAAGAATATAGGTATGAGTACTTTCAAATGTTTAGAAGATCTGGAAGTAATAACATATTGGTTACAAAGTTTTTAACCAATTTCAGGAGGAGGTAATCAATTCGACTTCATTTTTTGTGTACTTCACATCTTCAGCATTTTTTTTTTTAAATTTGATTGATTCTTCTTTATTTGGAAGTGTATACTCCGAAACTATTCTCACAAAAACATTATTAGAATTTGATCACAGAAATTAAAGAAATACCTGTCTTTAATTTCTGTTATAGGTACAAAGATTCTTCGCCGTTGAACAGAACAGGTATTGTGATCAAATTCGGACGATATAGGTTTAATGATAACCTTATAAGACAAGACTAAACTAAACTAAGGGTATTATAGATTTATACTTATGCAAAGTTAGGGTGCAATGAACTGAAAGTGTTGACAGGAACTTTTCAGTGATTATACCCATTATATTTGGACTCGTTTGACTTATATTGATGTAGCAAGAAAGTAATAGTTTAAATAGATAGGCAAGAATATACAGGGACACACAACACAATTTCAAATTTGGTCTATAAATTCGAATGCTACAGATGCACTGCTGCCTAAACGGTGAGATTTGAAGATCTACTATTTTTAAATTAGTATCGTGTATCTTAGGGTCTCAAGCAGATACTCTGCCGTAGAACTTCGGGTTCCAATCCTTCAGTTCCGATGCTGAGTGGTATTGTCTGCCTAAACTGTGCAACTTGCGGATCTGTTGTTTCTAAAATAGCATTGTAGGTCTCAAGTAGAGGCTCTGTCATTGAACTCCCAGAACTTCAGGATGTAGTGTTATCAAGTATAAAGTGACACTCATTTGTGTGTGTTTGTCTGGGTATGCGCAAATATGAGAGAAAAAGTAATAAATAATATGGGTAAAAGATACACTAAAAGCCAGAATATTATTACATTTATAACTGATACAACTTAAACTGCTTCAATCACATACCGTAAGATATATATATATATATATATATATATATATATATATATGTGTATATATATATATATATATATATATATATATATATATATATATGAGATACAAGGAATAATAAAGACAAGATCTTATTTATTTCATCCAAATTCTAACTATTTTTCCCATATTAATAATATGCTATTTCAATCTGTAAATATTTCAAATCAAAAACCATTCAAAGTTTGGTAATACATGCTCATAAGCGTATACTCGATGTATTATTTATTTATTAAGACATAAGCAATCAAAGTTTGTAGAAATCAATTTCAATTATATGGCTTTCAAATGAATTTTCATTCACGTCATGAGTAGAAAAATTTCTTAAATTTTTTCTCCATACGTTATTGCTCAAGCAGGTATGTTTACTTATCTGTTTTTACCAAATAATTTTCGGGAATACGCACTTACAAATTTTATCAGCAGAATATTAGTAGAATATTTTTCATAAATTTGTTTTGAAAGGTCATTTATTTCCGCGTTTTATTCGTCGAAATATTTTTAATAGTTACGTTGTTTTAGTCGAAAAGACTTTTGTTTCAATCTTTTTGTTAAAAGAGTAAATATAAAAAAGTAAGTAAATATATGTTAAAAGAGTAAATAAATATATTTTTATCTTATTTTTATATGAAAATCTATTTAATAGAAACACTTTTTCTTATCACTAAGCATACTGAGAGAATTTACATTAGACGATATGGTTATTTTCCTCTTTTCTTTTCCACCAGTTTTCTCCTAGGTGTGCTGGGTTACTAAACTTTACAGAAAGAAGTTTACATTTTCAAAATTTGTATTCCGATTGTTAAATGGGAAACTATCGTGCACTATTTTATTGAAAAAACTCTCGCTCCTAGTACATTATTATTCTCTGCGCTCGCATTATAAGTATAATTTTAAAATACCGGTATCTACAGATCTCCTTTGGTATGGAATTGCTCAAAAGCTTGATAGCGGTTATACCAGAGTGTAATTTCTTGACGTAGAATTAGAATAAACTTCCTAAAATTTGTCCTCATTATTCACTTATTGAAATATATTGGGGTATAATTTGTCTGTATTGAATATTTATCAAATAAAGTGAATATCGTTGTATTAGGCAAAACAGGTAATATAAAAAAATCTAGATTTAAACTTATTCACTTCAATAATTCACGTCATGTGTAGATTAAATTATTTATATGACGTTACCCTAATATTGCAACAATATTATTGATACAGACGAAGACACTACACTACACTACTTCTCAATCTCGCATTATAATTGTTTTTAATTAACGTTTAGAATTACCGAATTTTCTTCTAATACTCAAACGTAAATAAAGATATTATGTGTCATTTATAAATATAGCTATAAACATAACTACATTCGTAAATGAAGACATTATATGCCTCTTATAAACATAAACACCACAATATAATTCCAGTCGTATTAAACACCACACGTGTATGATTCATTTGATTATAATACGAGATTGTCAAGCAGATTAACAACTATCCACGAAGAAAACCAAGATTTACCCTGCATCCAAATTATCGAATTTTCCCCTAATATTCAAACGTAAATGAAGATATTATAAGTCATTTATAAAAATATCTATAAACATAACTAAATACGTAAATGAAGATACTATATGTTACTTACAAACATAAACACAACTATATAATTTCAATCGTTTTAAACACCACACATGTATGATTCATTTAGATATCATACGAGATTGTCAAGCAGATTAACAATTAACTATCCACGAAGAAAACAAAGATTAACCCTGCTTCCAAATTATCGAACTGTCTTCTAAGATTGATATGTAAATGAAGATACCACATGTCACTTAAACAAACATAAACACGACTATATAATTCCAGTCGTATTAAACACCACACGTGTATGATTCATTTAACTATCATGCGAGATTAACATGATAGTTAAATGAATCATACACGAAATCTCAAATAATCGAAAATAATCAAGCAGACTAACAATTAACTATCCATGAAGAAAGCAAAGATTAACCCTGTTAACCTTCTAAAAACAACACCCCGACATCTAAAACAGTTAATTACACCAAAATCAACTTTACTTATAAACAACGTCGCTTAACACCATTCCAGACAGGATAGTATATCCATATCTTATCCTAAAACGCAATTTACACGACGCTGCAAAGACCCAGCATTGCTCCGTTGACGGGCGGCGAGATAACGCAATTAGGTGACCAGTAATTTACCGAATACTAGTTACTATTACGCCACCTGAATGGTTAAATTTTCCGTACTGATATAAATATGTAGTTTCTAGAGATACATGCAAAAATGTGTCTTAGTTTAAGTTTGATTTGTGTCAGTAAGAAATGGATTTGTATTGTTAAGGCGCTAGTTCATATTGATACTGCAATTAACAAGTTCCTTACCACTTAAACGATTGTATTCATTTCTAATTATTTTAAATTAATTCAAGGAATAGAAACAAGAACTTATTATGTGGCCTTCTACTTTAGTGTTGTAATGGATTAAAATCATACTGTTTTAAAGAAATTATTACCATGCACATTTATATATATGCCATAGCTAATATTGCATAATATTTATATGAAATTATTTAAATAAAATATTAATATTATTTTTCATTACGTAATATAGTGCCTAGTACATTTTTAATGGGGTGGAATGAAATGTTATAATTTGTCCAAAAACTATGATACTTAAAATCATTGTACTAGTTATGTGATAACCTCTAGGAAATGTTCAGTAAAGCGGTTTTTTGATCATTTAGAGTGCAGCGGTATTTAACATTGAAGGAAAAGGAACATATTTTGTTTGTAGACTTTTCCGAAATGTATTGAATTTTCTTGCAAAAAAGTCCGCAAAAAATGATATAGAAATCTGCTGTATGAAACTTCAAGTTATTACGTCAAAAGCTACAAAATGTTCTGTTTACATTAAACAATTTATGTGAAAAAAGTATGGACATTTTTAAAAATACCTCCAAGATTATTTTGTATAAAAGTCCGAAAATTACCTTTTTCGCGTTTTCTGACATATGTGCTCATTCGATTGATACGCTATACGGTAAATGAAAAAAAATTATTAATTTATTTCTTTTCCCCACTATTTTAACACAAAAATTTTCGAGTAACTAACTACTGAAATATTACTATTCCAAGTTTTCCCATCAAACATTTCTTAGAAAAGGCAGTGTAAGAGGGACAAATGAATATACAGAGGATGTGTGAGTGATAGTATAAAGGTCGCATTTTCCTTTTGAGGTAGGGAACTAAAAACAGTTCGTTTCTTTTTCAGACTTCTGCAGCTATCAATATTTCCGTTTCTCAATCTCTCCGTCCAATCTAAGTCTCAATCTTTCCGTCCTTACGTGACCTAATCGTCGATCTTTCAGTTTCTTATTGGTTGTAATAATATTTTAGAGAAAGTATTTATTTAACTACGCATACACGTGTAAACAAAGAAGAAATATTTTTAAATTTTAATATTATATAGAACAAGGAAACAATTTTTTACGGATCTCATCAAATGGAACAAAAAAGTTAATATTTAATTATATTTTTTCATGACTTCTTCTTGACGAGATGAGTCCCTAAAACGTTTTGCGCTGTCCCGCCCCAATAAAATTAGTAACAAACAATAATATATCCATATCAATATTACATAGCAAAAAATAATATCAGTACCTACAATAGTTTAAAAACCAGTCAAGTACGAGTAGAACTCGCGCTGTGAGTGTCCCGTACCCTTTTAGGCACTTTTATTAAGGGTAATAAATTACTTACGTAAGTAAATTCTGTACTATATCTGTCACAACCCAAATTACATAAAGAATTATAAATCATTGATTTTAGGAGTTTTCCCCATTGCCTCTGCTAAAAAACTCCACATTACGCTAAATTTCAAGGTTGCAGGTCGATCGAAAGTACTCTATAGGTTTTGATGATTACAGGGTAAGACTGGAGAATGAATAAAAAAGAATATGCTTTAAAGGGCCACATTTTTGTTGTTGTGTAAAAAAAGAAACTCAAAAAGGTATAGACCGCTGTATAGGTTATTAATTTCAAGTTGATATCTCAAGACACTCCGAGAAAAAGGGTTTTGATAGACAGACGGACGATCGTACAACCAAGTGACCCTATAAGGATTGTTTTTCATTTTGAGAGACGAAATCCTAAAAATGAGTAGTTTGATGATAATTTCACAAACGAAAATCTTCATGAAAATGAAGCAATATACCAATCACACTAAGGGAAATATGCTTCAGTCATAATGTAAAACTACATTAACGAATTTTGCTTTAACCCACAAACATGATTGAAAAATATTGCATCAATAGCTACAAACTATCCGCCTTGTAAGGGAAAAGAATAATATGAGGTGTCAAAAACCATATCTTTAACAATAGCATTAATTTTGCAGTCACCTTTTTCTATTGCACGTACGCAGCTTGCCAATAACTGTCTAGCACACGTATAAAAAAACGATTGCAACTAAACATAATAAGTCCATGGACAAACCGAGTAATCTACATGCCATTTATTTAATTTCCAATTTAATTCTTTTTTTTTAGTTTTGGAAGATATAGGTTTAAAATTTTTCGGTAGAGTAAATAAAGTACTGGTCAATCGGATCTTCAATTCCGAGTCTTTAAGCTTTTGAAAACGCACCTACCTGATTAGGTAAGTAAGTACGTACACGTATAATCTCACAGATTTCGAGGTGATTCATGTTTATAGACTAACATTTCCTTTGAAAAAGTCTTCCTCTGACTTCCATCAACATTGATCGTCCCGTGGATGCTAACGGAATATATACATCATTTTCATTAAATATGTTCTGGTACTCTTAAATAATTTCAGTTTCAAGTATACTAAAATGTATACGAAACCCTTGTATTGTGGCTCTGCTACTTTCAGATTTATTTAAAATACTTATAGAGAGTGCTTAATGTACAATTTTTATCCAAAAATAAAATAAGACCTATATAAAAAATATTTTTGCAAAGTAACATTAAAAGGATAAAAACTTGCAGAGCATTAAGTTAAAAAAATAAAACCCTTAACGTGTTCTGCTGAATTTTTGAATCCGAATATAACAATTTTGTTGAAACACGAATTTTACTAAAACTTTTCATTCTACGATAACATTTGCTTACTCAGATGCTTCACGAATATTGCACCAATTGACGCATAATTTGTTTTAGATAAGTGAAAATGAATTATGTGAAATATGTGAAGTTTGTGATAAGAATGCTAAGCGATTAGTTTTTTTCAATAACATGTTCAGATTTTTTTAATGATGTTCTTTTAAAAAATTTCTTTGCTAATATCCCACCATGACATGACGATGTTGTAATACAACGAAACCTAGGTCGTGGTAAAGAAATTAAAGAAAGTAGGAATAATACTACATCACGTTGTTTCATTTAATTGTGAATAATGAATTTCAATAAAATTAATGCCAAATATATTCAATAATTAAACCCTACAAAAATTATAAGACATTGGGAAACACTTTTGCTTTTTAGTTTAGTTCCCAAAAAGCGGAACAGTACGGAATTGGAAAACCTACACCTTTTTGAGCCCTCCTACTATACCTGTCTTAAAATGATTATTACACGACTTTTCATTTAACTAGATACAAAAGAAAATCGAATATATCCCTTCAAATACAATATACACTGGTTTTGGTTTGTGGCAACCCAACGTAACCCATTTTAACCAAATATAACCTAACCCAGCACAAAACTATCTAATCTTACTTATCTTAACATAATCATAACTAACCCAAACTAACCCAATTCAACATGTCCTAACATAATACATCCTAATTTAACCCAAGCTAAACTACTTTAATCCAACCTAACCTAACTCAACCCTATTCAACTTACCCCAACGTAAATTGGCATCGTCCAACTTAACACAACCTAGCCAAACCCAACATACGCCGATTTAAACTTAACACAACGTAACCGAACTGAATATATCCTTATTTAATATAACCTAATTTAGTCTAAACTAATCCCATCTAACCTAACCTCATCTTACTTAAAATGAAATCTCAATTACATATCAATTAAATCTCATCTTACTTAAAATTGTTTTCTCAGGAACTCCACATTTCCGTAGAAGGAAAATGATATCATGAAAATGATTGAAAAACCACCAAAAGAATTTAGTGAAAGAGGGCTTTGCGTAATGATAAAGATTATTCGATCATATTATCTTGAAAAGGTTGAGTTAAATTTTCCCAGACACAGAAAGCACATAGTACTTTCGAAAAAGTATGTAACCACGCAAAGATTTCTCCCGATTCCCAATTCATTCAGTATCAATTAATATTAAGCAATTGTGTTATTTAGTTAAAAAAGGTATACTGGTATTGACTATTGTTGACATAGAGAAAAGTTTAGTTCACGCCTTTCAAGGTTGATTTGCCCGAATTATAATTTCCGTTTGCTATTATTTTATAAAAAATTGGACGTGAAAAATAATTTCCAATTTGCAATTAAAAGAACCTTTCTTATAATTTTCAAACTTAATTTCCATTCTTGGCGATAGTAAAGATTATTTTCAAATTATCGTAAATAGAATCACAAAAGTTCGAACATTCGAGCCATATTTCACCTGCCATTTTTTTTCCTCATATATATATATATATATATATATATATATATAGCTTTGAAACAGAAAGCTATATATATATATATATATATATATATATATATATATGTATATATATATAGCTTTCTGTTTCAGAAATTAGATTAAATGGAAGGCAGCTGTAAAGCAAAAACCATTCTCGTGGATATTTAGTCAAGTATCAATATTGACTGAAAAATATCTGCCCTTGAAGTTGTTTTCATTAAAGAAATACGCATAAAAATGTAAAAATAATATTTACTCTTGCTATGTTCTTGAAAACTGACGGAATTAAAAAAAACGTTCGTTATAAAAGTTTATTGTCTACTGGATTATTTGTACATAAAAAAAATTAAATAAACGTATCTTAACAAAAAATATTAAGAAAATAAACATCAAAGTTCGCGCTAACCTCGTAATTCCTTCTTTTTAGACAACTTTGGATGTTGCAAGTCTACTACCTACCTAAACTCTATGAATTGAATATCTGCTGTTTTTAAATTGTTAGTGTCGATTTCGAGTAAAGAGTCAGTCATTGAACACCGAGTTTCAACTCCTCTGTCCTGATGCTATAAGAGTACGGTCTGCTTAAACCATGAGACTTACGGATCTGCTGTTTTTAAATGATACGAATTTTAAGTAGAACTCTTTCAACGAATTTCTGGTCTCAACTCCACAATTTTGATGCTGTAGGTATACTGCCTTCCAAAATTGCGAAACGGAAGGGTCTGCTACGTTTAAATTAATATTGTGCATCGTCACCATAGATTCTGTCAACGAATCTGGATTCGGGGCTTGCCTAATCTAAGAAAATTGAGAATTTCTTATTTTCAAAGTAGGCTGAGACTCTGACTTTGACCTTCGGATCCCAATTCCTCAGTCAGTGTTTATATTCGTTCTGTGGATTTCATGCAGAGGCTCCGTCTTTAAACTCCAGATTGTTCAATAGTATAGCTAAAGTTCCAACTAAGTTCTAGCATTAGTTCTAGTATTTTTCAGTGCGCTTCTTTTTCGGTGGTTATTGGAAGTCAGTTAATTTTTTAAAAAATATTTTATTTGAAATAATAAACGATGGCGTTTAAATTCAAATTAAATTACAATTTTCCACTTCATCACAGTATTCGACTCACTCGATTATATTTTAATTTTAATTATTATTTTAAATTAATTTATTACTTTAAAATATCTTCGCTTTTAGTCCAGCATAATAAGTGAAACCGACGTTTAGTGCCATTGATACATACAGTAATCAAAATTATTAAATACCCTTAGTATTCTCTTTACCCATTTGTTGTGCGATGTTTTAAAAATTTAACTGTATTCACATACCAATTAAAACTATGTGAACATGATCCTGGGCACATTTGTTTTTAATCGGCACACAAATATGCAGAGTTTCCGTACTTATAAAAAAAAATTAGGTGAGAGGATTTTACGATGGAATTAAGGCAAAGATTTTGCAATAGGAATATAGTATTTTAAATTGGAACTAGATTAGTTTACATTTTTTGTACAAAAATAATGATTCTTGTAAGCAAAACTTAATTACCATTAGAATTCATAATATTGTAGATTCTTAACTTTAACAATTATTACAAGTATTGTACTGCAATATCATGGCTTGTAGTTTTAAGTCACCTAATACTAAACGCTATTTAGAAATAACTCTTCGAAAACTAAAAAAAATATTTATTAAATAACGTACTAGATCAGACTTAAATGAAACTACGTGATGTAGTATTATTTCTACTTTTTTTAAGTTCTTTACTACGACCTAAGTTTTGTTGTATTGCAACATATTCATC
Organism: Druceiella hillmani; assembly: GCA_039881145.1. Lineage (NCBI taxonomy): Eukaryota > Metazoa > Arthropoda > Insecta > Lepidoptera > Hepialidae > Druceiella > Druceiella hillmani. The sequence goes on from JAYKKI010000002.1 coordinate 26,012,776, forward strand.
AACATCACATAGTTTCAATCAATTGTGAATAATTAATTTCTACAAAATTAACGCCAAATATATTCAACATAATAGATTTTATTAATTATTTTCTTGAGGGAGTTCATAGTTACAATTAATATAGATTCATCAGATCCATTTAGCATTATAGAAATTTTAATATATAAGGTCAAAAAATATTTCTTATTAAATTAAACAGCATTCACTTTCGAGACTAACGTAATACAATTACCCAAAGGTATGAAACTAAGACTAGACACATTTTTCAGCTCAAATAATTCCTCTTATCTACACTTTTCCACCAGACACAATATTCTTACTTTCTTTTAAGGTCATTTTCTACAAGCCGCGAACCAAAACAATATCACCGCATATCTATAATACCGACTACGGTGAAAAAATTCGCCCCCATCGTCAGTTGTATTCGACTTCAGTGTAGCTAGTTCATTATCCGTAATTAATTTTATCTTTCACGAGCGTGGTAGGTCAAACGATCGTTTTGCATCGGTCTTTTCCGCCTTTTGTGATTTTTGCCTTCGTCATTTACATTTTATTTAACTTACTTGTTTCTGTATCACTCGTAGATTTAGCGATTTAGCGGTCTTCTGTGATTTTTCCGGAAATGTTATTAGAGACCACTAATATTGAGATGGGATTCCGAACACTTATTAGATTAGAACAGTGTATGTGATGTAAATAATATGTAATGGTGATTCATGTACATAATGCTTTAATAAGCATTCAAATATGCAAGTCAGTATTTACTTATGGCCAGCCAAGTCAATTTTTTAAATTAAAATTGATATTTATGTTTTCGGTTTTCCGAAAAGTATATTTGCAACAATAGTTTAGTAAAATCTAATTTTATACCCGCGGTATTGATGAAAATGGTTTTTCCCATTCTAGTGATATGGACAATAATTAAAAATAACCGTTTTTTTTCAATGTTTTGAAATGACAAGAAATTATAACCTAAAAACAATTATATGATCATTCTATGTTGACGCTTATAATTATAAGTTTATATATTAATAGATTTAATTTTTATTTTCATAAAATTATATGTTTTATGGTTCAGTAGCTAAACTAAAAACCCTACCACTTTCCCTGTGTCCGTCTGTCTCTCTATATGTAATAGCCATTGTTCTGGCAGACTCTTAATGATATGAAGATGGTTAACAGTTTTACACAATTATAACCACTGAATAGTTTTAAAAAAATCTTTAGAAAAATGGTTAAAAGTAACTCTTCAAACTGAAAGTGGACGTTAATTTTTTGCATACTCTATTTTTTAGGATTATCTCTGAATAGGTCCATTAAAAATATTAGGAGAACATGTCATGTTCAATTTTACTTTTAAGCTTTAAAGTCGTAACTTTTGTTAAAGTGCGTCCTCACCCCCTACCAGCTAAATAGTTATTTGTGAATATTTAAATAGTATTCATGAACAGTAATTTGTATAACGAAATTAAAAGAAAAACCATAGCACAAATAAACAGGCTTCAGAATGCAACCAGCTAACAGAACAATACTTTATTTTATTCAATGTCATCAATGTATTATATTTGTCAAATTTATTACACAACATTTTATCTTCCATTTCAATCAAAGCACTTTTATTCAAATGTAGTGTATATTAGGTAACAGCATATAGTGAATGTAAACACCTAATAAAAAGACATTAAAAGATACTTAAACTAATGTAGTGTATATAGAATAATGGAGAGCAATGGAAAATTGTTTAGGAAAAATTGCTTGAGCTACTTGGAAATACGTGTGATGATAGGGCGTTTCAGACTAAAGTCTATTTTTTGTACATTTAAAATATAACAGCTTAACTTAAAAACATGTATAAAAATTAAATAGCCATCAGCGGAAATATTGTAACGCGATGCCTAGTTTTTAACTATTGCAACGGAAAAACAACATATCAACAAGTACTGAAAAGAAATAAAAATGATTTTTACTTCAAACAATGATAAACATTGTTTGAAGTAAAAATGATTTTTAACACGAAGATGATTTAGCAAAAAATAACATTTCTTGAAACTTTCACATTTATAGTATCCCAACAAAATACAAAATTTCCCAATAAAATTAAAAATTTAATAATCACGACAGAACTTGATAAAAATCAAATCAATTGTTCAGCTTAATACGAAATAATATTCTCTATAATACTGATCTCGATATTACAAACTATTTTCAATAGCCCAAGTTCAACTTTACAAATAAATTCAAAGCATGATCAAAAACTTAATTCTATATGTATTCATGTGCTCCAGAAAGAAAGACGTAATAAGAAACTAATGAGAATAAGAATAAAAATAAAACTTGGTAACAACAAAAACGACACAATTAATCAACGAAAACCGATTCGGGCTTTGCGCAGATATCATTCGTAATTTATAGACGTTTGTTTTCACGCGAGATGCGACGCTACACATGTGTCAAGAAAATATCGAACTGGCCTCGTACGTGTTAGGCTACCAGCACAACACGTTATGATAACATTATTCTTACCTACAAGTTTTCCTCGTAAACAGGCACACAGGCAGGACTTGTCTTGCTTACCGCTGTCAATAGGATTTTTGTCTTATCGACATGTATGTTTGGAGTTTGTTGAGTACTTTGTTTTGAGCCGGAGTTGAAGATACATACCTATGATTTGCTGAACATATTGTAATTAAAGCAAAATTTACTTTAAGGACTCGCAATAAAATAAACGATGAATTCGCGATGATTGAGAGATAATATATGCAATTCATGAAGTTGTGACCGACTTATACATATATTAAAATACTCTATGAGAAACGAGTAAATCTAACGGGCTGCATGTTTTGAAGACTATGTCAAATTTATTTGGTAATGTTTTGACACGGATATTACTTATTTTAACACAACTAGTCCTCAAAAAGAAAAGAAAGTATTAATATGAATTTCGTCAAAGCTATATGGTGGTCTGTCAGTCATAAATTTTGACTTTCTAAATGATCCTAACTAAACTATGCCAGCAGCCAGAAACTTGAGTTTTTATATTCAGTTAAAGTTAGCTGAAAAATTTTCTTCCAATTTTGGCAAAAGATTAAAAATGCAGTACGAAATGTGTCTGCCTTAAAGAGGATTAAATTGAATTTGTTTTACTTAATATACAATTCTATCTTTGTGGCCAGTGTGCCTTAAATTTCCATTACAATTTCAAATCAGTTTTATTACTGTGCAACATATAAATTTGGGATTAGATAAATTAAACATCAAAAACTCGTTCTCCAAAATTTAAATAAATTGTATTCATCGTTATTTTATTGTTCTATTTATATTTCACAGCTACATATTTTATAATATGATACTGTCCTTGGTAAGAATGAAGCAGTCATTCTGAAATTTCGAACAATCAGAAAATTACTCAGCAGTACGTGGAACTATTGAAAAATAACGATAAATTTTCAAACATTCCTCTAAAAAAGAAAACGGAGAATAAACATGAAGGCAACGTTTTTTTCCGCGATATTTTTTAAAATATATTTGCTGTTGGAATTTAAGTAAATGGTAAATTCCACTTTTGAATTATTCAAGATATTGAAAAAACCAAGTACATGAGACTTGCGTTAAAAAAATGCATCAGATCATAGTACGTTATAGATTTTCAAGCCATTCGAATTTTTTCAGACCACCTTGGTAAATATACGCAATTCACAAATAACGAAAGTAATAACGTTTTTAAAACAAGTTTTGTCTGCAAGTTTGGAACTTAATTGGAACGAATTGATTTTCCAATAAGAGCCATTCACTTTTTTTTCGATTTCTCATCATTTTCTTTAGTGCGCTAGTAACCATATTAATTAAAAAAAGGTTATGAGTATGCACTTAAACTCCATAAAAAAACCAGTCCACTAATATTTTCACAATGTATTCTCTACACACACACACACACACACATGTATATATATATATATATATATATATATATATATATATATATATATATATATATATATGTATGTATATGTATATGTATTTAAAATTATGTTTTGTTTAATCATCTTTTTGCAGATGTACTTCAGTTAGTTGAAAATAATTGCAATATATTATTATATTCAAAGATGGAGATGACTACTCTTACATTACCCTTATACGTATTTATGTAGAAATCCTGTTTATATACTTGTATATTATGTCTAATTCTAATGTAAAAAACGATTATAGGAAAAACTATTATGGAAGTTGTATGAATCCTTAATGCCACCGTAAGATGCTTTAAAGATCACTAATACAAACCTACCATAATAACCAATATTACATATGGTAACAACAACTTTTCACATGTAAACTCTGAGAAGAGGTTCTTATATCTAATAATCTAAATCATAATCCCATCCAAATAAAATGATGTTAAGTGCTAATAAAATTATTCAAATAAGTGATTAAAGCACTGTGTATAAGGATGTCTCTTATTTCGACGATGTAATTCGTCAATAATATTAGATTTTTATTCAAATGAGTACTGGAACAAAATATACAAGAAGGCGACGGGAAGAGATGGAAGGAAGTGCGTATATAATTTCATTCCCGGATAATCTCCTCGACTCCCACACAACGTATTAAACTGACTTCATTCGTCTCAAGTATTCATCTCGTATGTGTCTTATTTTTAATACACTTAAGTTTTCAATATGCAAGTTTTATGAAGCGTTGGGGACGTATTTGTTTCAAACACCACAGTGTGTTTTACTATAGACCTTCGTGTGAAATTTTTAAATCTTCTTCGTTGATATTATGTCCTAATAATATATATGTATATGTATGCGTGTATATATATATATATATATATATATATATATATATATATATATGTATATATATATACAAATATATATATATATATATATATATATATATATATATATATATATATACATATATATATATGTATATATGCATAAAGACTAGGCTCTATGATATGATTCTCTACCATAAAATAAAGAATACATCTTTCAATTTATGCTTTAGAGGTCACTACCATTAGTAAAATTTTCGTATGGTCACTCTAGCTATAAATCCGTCTTATTGACTTGGATATGTTCATTAGCCTATTTTCGAAGAAATAGCATGCAAAAAGGCTTACTAGCTCACTGCAGGACTAGAAGTTGGCAACTTCTAGCGGTTCCAGAATTGGATCATGGAACGGGCGAAGCATGTATGTCAGATATTTAGGATATTATGCATTCATAGGGATTAAGGGATAATGTGAAATGTTTGTATTTTGACACTACAGCTGCAAACACCGGTTTTAGAAATGAAACTTGTGTTCTGGAGCTTAAAATGAAAATTATATTCTTCGCCTAGCTTGTCGCCATCGTATAATGGAAACTATGTTAGATACTGTTCAATCATTTAAAAAGCGTAAGACAAATTGAGACAAAATTAAACAAAGTGATTTGAATCTGTATTATATAATATTACACCCTCGAACATCATAGAAAATGTTCCTGCAGACAAGATTTTATTTTGTCAAAAACAACCCCATATATATCAATTTTGAGATGACTATGAAGAGTTGCCAAATCTTATGATCGTTTACGTGGTAGGAGTTTCTGAAAAGGAGTTTTATTTAGGAAGCCTATTAGTCTTCATCGTACTAGACGAATACCTAAATCTATGTTTCGCTTGAAGATTTTCCAATTTAAACATCAGTTTAAACTAAAGAAAAGTCAGTAAAAGATATACGTATTTTTACAGCCAGAATATATGGAAAGTACTAGTTTCAAGCCCCTGTAAGTCATTTTTCGTTGTTGAATATTCAGCGCAGGGAAACGGCATGCAATTAGTAAGATACTTCGCATCTTTCGAAAGTACAAACTAAACAATGGTCAAAGTCGCCATGAAAATAGTATAATATTTTTTTTGGCGACTTTCACCATTGTTCGGTTTATGGTACTTATCGGAAGAACTAGTGTCTTGTATTTTTTGACAGCGAACTTTCAGTCCAAGATAAATATGATAAATGCATTAAGAACCAAAGGTATAAAAGATTACCTAAAGTCAAAAAGCATTGATGTCATACACATCACCAAAAAAGCATTGAAGATTTTGTGACTAGCAATTCTTTACGATTTCTCCAGATACTTGGTATCGCGTCACGTCGAACGTCGAGTTTGTCAGGCTGCAAAAACATTCCTTTCTATGAGAATAATGAATGATGTTGCTTTAATGGAGAAATCTAATAAATTTATTACAATTGATGAAGAGCAAAATCAATATTTCCTTTTGATTGTAAAATAGTAAAGAAAGTGATATCCTGATACAAAAAAATTAACAATTATATCCTGATTATAAATGATTTTAATATTAAGAGGTATCATTTTTTATAATCCAACCATTAATTTTAAATCTAAAGGTTTTATATCAGAAAATACAAGTTAGTGATTAATGTTTTAATTTTTCTTTATTAAAATTCAAACCTTGGTAGTGAATCCTAAATATTATTAAAACATTTTAAAAAATACAGAAATATTTTTTAGAGCAGACCATGAAATGAGGTGGTGACCTATCAAAAATTCTAAAAAAAAATGTTTACCCATAAATGCCACCAATGTATGTTTAACTTCCACTATTTTGAAGTTAATAAATTTCTTCATTTCTTATATATATATATATATATATATATATATATATATATACTTATATATATATAATATATATATATATATATATATATATATATATATATATATATATATATATATATAACTGAAAATAGAATACTATAAATATTTTCATTTCGAGTTTAATCCAAGCAAGTCTAAACATTTTGGGTAACACTCATTGTCCTAATCCTACCTAATTTGAGACTAAGATTGAATCAAATTTAAGAGTTATTGTTTAATTCTATTATTGAATTTTACCCCAACTGTCAAAACTCTTAGCTTTAGATATTTAAAAGTTATTTGGTCTTAGAATCACTCTAACTTCAAGTGACTATTTTGAAAGTCTTCCATATACAAGTTCACTACGTTTAAAATGTTTGTACTCTGTCGTTGCTATTTTTCATAAATTTACTTCGAATCAACGGTCTTGACATTCTTGGAATATTCAAAACTTTCCGTATATTATTGATGGTATAATTAATTCGTTCTTTTCGTTTATATTGTGAACAATTCTTAGAAATTTTGCTTATGATTGCCAGACATATTCAATAATTGTCATATTTCTCTTCACATTGACCCTTTTTGAGACATACACTGACCATGGCTTATAACCTGTAAAAGCTTTAGAGCCTTATTAAATACAATTCTGTGAGTGTGAAGTAACGTTTTAAACTCTAATAAAATTAAACTCGGCTTCCGTTAATGGCGAAATTAAAATTATGAAATGAATTTCGAGCACAGCTAACTATATCCTGTGGAACGATGCAAATTAGGGTCGTTCAAACCTGTCTACGGTAAAAAGTCGACGAGGATTTACGACCGATCAAATTTTGAGCTCGATTATGTGAAGAATATATATCTAACGATATTTGAATTTCATTATTTTCAGGAAATTTTTGATTATAAATATTCTAATCTAACCAAGTGGACGCTGTCAGTTCTAATTTTTCAGTAGTCACTGAAGCCAAAAGTTCATTTTATCTACTTAGTGATATGAGGTATATCCTAAAATAAATAAAGTTTTTGAACTTTCAAAATGATCCAACAAAGTTTAATGCTCACATTTTACGTTTAAAAGATCAACCAAAGTTGCAACAGAGCTATTAAGAGTTTTTCTAGAATTCCGATATTTCGAAATTTTGTAATAAAATAATGGACCCGATGCTGTTATTAAGTAGCTAATATTTTTTTAGCGTAAATATAAAGTAGTGATGATCCTGACATATTCTTAGTAAAGCATCATAGCATACTGCAATCAGGATACAGAGGATATGTTGAAGGCAAGGATGGATGATAACCACTACATAACGCGGTCAGTAGGATGCAAATACACGCAACGATAGAAAAAGTAATTGCATTAGTGGAGTAGTAATCACAATTTTCTGTACTTTTGGTTCAATTCCCAAGAGTTGAAATCATGTGATAGGTGAGATTTTACACGCTAATATTTGCAATTCTTCTTAAATACTATCAATGAAATTCAACTCCCTGACAATATAGTACCACCCCCGATGTCAACCCGCTACCGCTGAATCAACTTAATATCGATGAAACTTGGGAATATATAAATTATTGTAAATTAGCTATTAAGTATTCGCTGTCAAGTGGTGAATGCATTTAATACTGGAAGTTATTTTTTTTATTACTGGTCTTATTTAACTGCAATAAGTAGATTTTAACAATACAAAAATATAAAAAAATAATTTTTAAGATCTATACACAGTTACTATTATTGTTAACATCGAGTAAATAATCACGTATTCTAGGGTAGTTTTATTTCATATAAGCTGATTCCGAAATTCACATCTCACTCAAAAAATAAAAAATACTTTCAACTGTGAATTTTTTTCCTTTATCAAAGTTATCTTTATGAATTTATATAGTACTTTTGCGTGCAAAAACAAGTATTAGTTTCACACTAACCATAGTAACTCGTTTAAAATAATGGTGAAACTGAATTTTATCTGAATTTCATTTAACCAATTCTAAAGTTTCTTTCACAAAAAATTATTAGACTTCCTTAGAAAATATTATATTAGTATTTCACGAATTAAAGTTTAAGATTTAATTTTTCTAAAGAATTTATTTTTCAAAATAATCCTTAACTTACTTCACATCTGCTAAAGGAATCAAAACTTTTTTATGAAATCATTTATATTTAGTCAGAAAACTAAATATTGTCAAACAACATTGCTTACTCTTTTATAATCTGTATCCATTATATAAAATTGATCGTATATTCCATTCTGCAGCCGAAACGACAAATCGCAGACGAACGACATTTTCGACCTAGAAAATGTAAGACTTCCAATACAAAAGTTCCAATTTTCTTCACACCCTCAACATTCTGTATATATATATATATATATATATAAATTAGTCGCCATATTTCAGGTAATTTTTGAATTATCAAAGTGAATTTAGTTTGTAATACATTGGTATTGAATATTCTTATATCTTATTAATATATCTTAATAAATATAGGCATGTCTTATGCAACACTCATGTTTCATAAGTGTTGGAAAATTAAGTTATATTCACATACATCTATTAAGCTAAATTACATCATAGCGTACTCTGAACTACTGATTTCTATGCAAATTAAGTGCATGATCTAGTTTTGCTTTAGACGTAGATTTTCAAACTAGAGACTTGGAACTGTCATAATTTACTTAAATTAAAAATTTATAATCTTTGTATTTCATTTAATTTTGCATTTAGTCCAAGACATAACTATGAGACTACCAATAGGATTAATTGAAAGAATATTGGAACCGAACGGATACGTAAACCTAAAAAATATGGGAAGTAATTATATGTAGTAGCATTCTTTTACGATTGCGTAAATGGCATAATTATTTGTTACAGAAAATGTGCGTAAATATGAAATAATATGGGATAACAGAAAGAACATTTCGAGAATAAATAAATTAACATTATATAATAAAGAATAAATAAATTTCTTTGTGAAAAATAGGTTAAAGATGATGAAGACAATGCAAGTGATATTTTCTTCTATTCGTTCAAACAAGTGTAATATAATTTTACTATAATATGATAAATTAACCCACTCGTACCTAATTGAGTAAATTCTATCCGAATCCTATTCTTTTAAGGATTACATTCAATGTACAGTTCACCACGTAACCGTGAACTGAAACGAGATGTCTTTTATTATTGATTAGGGCAATGAACGAGGAAAACTTTCACAAACCGAGTCTCCTTGTTATTTTTAGTTTATTACATAATTGCATTTTTATAAAATATTTTTATAAAGTTGTTATTATTTAATATACTAATTTTTTTTTGGATATCGATACTAAATTCAAAACTCAAGCTTACATTTCACCACACAGGAGAAATTTTATAAATAAAAATATGAATATACTTTTCTAACCAAAGACAAATATTTTGACTACGTATTTACCACATATTTTGGTTTCAGACAGCTATTTATTATTAGATAACAGATACGTGGTTTACATAATTATGCAACTAAAAATATTATCATAAACATATATACACACACAGAATATTTTCAATCATTACGATCGAAATTTAAATTTTTTAATAAAATTTCACTAAGTTGAGATAAATTCAAAATTTTGCATTTTCTTCATTGTTCAAGAGAACAGAAAAATAATAATTTAAATTAAAAAAGGCTACCCTTAACCTTAACAATTGTGATTACGACAATTAAAAAAATAAAATGTAAAGTAATTTATAACAATGATTCCTTAGTAACTATTGCAAAACTTATAATTTCTTCCAAAATTTGCCTTAATTAGTAATTTGAATTCACTTGATAATATGGTTTTATTATTAAACACGTCAAAATGAACGCCAGCCTTCACGGGAAAATTTTCATAACCTTTTACAGACAAATAAGGTCGTAAATTGTGAAAGGGTTTTATCGTGCAGTTTCTAATCTTGATAGCCAAATACTGTGCCGGGTACCGGTAAAATACACGATGAAGATATTTATTTGATATATCTTAATTTCTAACTCTTTCCTTCTTCTAGATATAATCTCATCCGAATAGTATTTAGACGAATTCGTTTTGAAACTGTTTTCGTAGATTAAATTTAGGGGCACAATTTTTGTGCGCCATTTCGTTTAATTTTTTTGTTAGTTTTTGTATTTATTATAGTTGTAACATGTTTTGTGAAGCACTCATAAGTTGTTACTAGCTGTAAGTAACACTGTTTTAATACGAATATTCCACACATTCCGCATATCTATATTTTTAGGATAGTTTATATAGCTTAGATACTTTTGTATTCAATTAGACGGGCTAGTAAAAATTACATTACTCTATGCGTGTAAACATAAGTGTAATTAGATTTATCTCAGTCTGGTACCTAAGATTATGAAAAAGATTGGCTAAAAAAATGAGGCTTTAGACTAAACGCTAAATTTAGTAATTCATCTGTTATTGAACTTCGTTCAAGTTTGCAACTAATTTCAATAAAGTGTACTAACTAAAATCAAACGTATTCATATTATATATAAATATATAAATACATATATATATATATATATATATATATATATATATATATATATATACATGTACACATAGATAATTTTTTTACCAAAGAATTTGTATCTGTCCATCTATTTAGTAGCAATGTCCACGTATTTAGTACCATGAATAATATGCGAACAGAACTTTTTTCATTTTTTAATCCGGTGACTTAATATCACTAACATTATTCACAAATTTAAAAAAAAAATTGAAATAGTCTTCTACAATACTACCAATGCAGAAACTAATTATGTCTATCTACTGTAAAAATCATATTTTGTATTTTTTTCAAAAAAGCCCGGATGCATACCGTATGGGAAATGAATGAGCTGCTTTCATTTTGAGATTAATCTTAACAAGAAAACTTTATATTTTCCTCAATCAATCGTTCTTAATATTTTAGAGCTAGTAGTTTATAATAACTTCCATGAACTAACAGTGAGTTTTAAGGCGTAACTTTCGGCGACAGTTACGCGTTGCGGTTTAAATGTGAAACTGAGTTTGTAATATATTTCAGATAGTCCAGATGGTTAAATTATGTTGTTAAATGTTATGAAATAAATATTCAAAGCTATTCGAGGAACTTTGGAACTCTGCATATAACAAAATCTTACATTAAGGGTTTCGTAATTCAAAAGAAAAAAGGAACCCTCAGAAGATCATTTACGTGTCTGTAGGTCCATCCGTCACAGCGATTTTCCTTAGAAGCCGTTTGATATAGCAACTTATAATTTGGCTAAACAATAAAATATATTAATCTGCACATATCTCAATGGCTGAAACTGTAAAATATTAATTCTGTTTTATGGAGCAAATTAAACACTCAAATATTTTTTTTAATTCCATTTATTGCGTGGGATATGGTTTGAAAGAAGTTATCAGAATTTCGAACATATTTTTCTCATAATTTTAGATGTTATATCTTGATCTTGAAAACTATTAAAATAATATATGCCCCACCCCCTACTACTATTTCTGAAACTACTCAACTTAAAATTATGAAAGTCGTCTACGAAAAATATAGCAAGTAATATAGCAGGCCTGTAACAGAGTATAATCGCCTACAATAAAATATAGTAGACGAGTTATTTACGTTTTTCTGTATACACAGTCCATTTTACCGAAAATCATGTAACGCAGAAACTTTAGACTTGGCACAGAAATAAAGTTATTATTATTATTTGACTCTAACTAGATTTTTAAAATATTCATAAAAATATTAAGCATATAAGTAATTGAAAAATGTCGCGATTGGAGCATTTACTAAACATTACAAAGAGAAATTGTTTTGGTCGACTTGCATATATCAATTTTAAAGCAAAGGTTTTTACATTCTCAGAAATTTCTCATAGACATTTTATATTCTCAATTTTCACGTTCTCAGAAACTTATTGATTTTAAACTCTGTGAGTGAAATGGCTTTTTAACATCTCATAAAATTACAATCAGCCTTGATCTCAGTTGAAAGTGACACTGAGGGAAATTTTCAAATTAATTTTGTATAAAGCTAACTTTATTTTATGGAGTCGACGCAATATTGGAGCCGTTTAAATATGTCCACAATATACAAACATCGAGCGTTTATGACCAATAAAGTTTTGAGCTCGATAATATCCAGTTGTACATATGTAACGAAGTTTGACTTTCATTATTTGAAAATTTGAATATATGTATATATATATATATATATATATATATATATATATATATATGTTTCTCTCATGCAAACTTGTCAAGATTTGATTGCATAAAAGTAATATAGTACACATATCATCCACAGGTAATCCTATAATACCATTGTATTGTATAAGACCATAGTGTGCATTGAATTAATTATAATTTTCAGTAATTACATTCATTGGCCGAAGATTTTAAAACTTGTATTTAATTATTAGAAATCGTTGGTCTTTTTTAACTGTGAAATGAATTGTGTTTTAATTAGGCCTTAAACAAAATAATAATATACAGAATAAATGTCGAAATCTGTACTTGTTATTATGATTACATGAAGGTTAATTCATTTTAAATTTACCATTTTTGCTATAGTTCCCTATTAATTGTTGCTTTAGTTCATCATATTTTTTAAAGAAATTCGCACGTAAATCATAAAATAAAATAATATTTCAATAGTGAATTTTCTGCATGTATCATGTCAACTTTGTTAACTTATACAAAAGATTTTAGTGTGCAAATTTGAAAGTGTGAATTTGGAGATGACCACGACACGTGGATGAAAATAAGTAAAATTAAATACACTTATAAAAATATTATATAAACAATTGCTATTTCTTGTAACAAAATTTTTAAATTTTTTTCAGGATACCGAAAATATGTTTAAAAAATATATTATTTTACATCACGATATTACGTGCTCTTTCAAAATACACATTATTATATACAAGGTGGAAGAGAAATTAGAATAAATGATTTTCGCATTTTATATCTAACTATATTTGACATGGGTACGTGATTGACTGATATATTTATAAATTACGAATATCGTATTTGAGAAGTACTATTTGATATTATTTCCGATAAATGCTTTAGGCAAATCACTCACGCATGACAAACAATATATAAAATGAAATTAGTACGTTACGTCACATAAAGTTTGTGTTATCAAAGTGTTTTCCAAACATTTCTACTCTGACTTAACTTTGCACGCTGGGGCAATAGAAATATAATAATTTATTTAGCTAAAATGTGAATAGTCATATATGTAATTAAGAAAAATTGTCACTTAATCCTACACTTGATTAATGAGACTAGTAGGAATAAAGTAAAAGATGTTTGAACCGTAGGGCAAGGAAACTAGTAAACAATGAAACAATTAGAAGTTATAATATTTATTTATGATAGAATTCGTGGTTTTTTGTTGAATAAAATATAAATAAGGTAAAAAAATTGGGTTTAAAAAATTAAATAAAAAAACGTATACGGAACATAAATTGGCACCGATTGCGGAACCTCCCGAAAAATATTATAGTTTATCTTAATCTTCTAAACGTATAAATATAAATTTATATTTCACAAGTATAATAAAATGTTAGTTTTCGCCACGGAAGCGACGGAACCATCATCCAGCGCGGCATAAGGAGACCTGAGCCTCGCATCCCACGACGGTCGTCGGCAGACTGTGAAGGGCGCCAGCAGTGAGGGCCGTTTTGTTCATCCTCCGATGGGGGCGCGAAATTACCGGGGTATGAAATGTCTCACTTGGTAATCGTTCATCTTTGCAACCTCAGGTATCGCAATGTTACGAAATTAGGTGCGAGTGGTCTTTTCCCGCAAGATCGAATTGTGTGTCATTGAACAGGTCCTTTATATTGAAGTGGATGTTATATTTATTATTATTAATTTGCGTGCTCCACTTGGGAAATATAAAGTTACAAATTGATGCGCAATGTGACTGAACTCACCCCTATTTTTTTCGTTTATCTATTAGTAACGTCTTAGCTTAAGGTTTTAATTAGAACTTCGAATTAAAATTATTTTAAATAACTTGCCTCAAAAATTTCTGCAAACGAACATATACATTAATTTACCTTATAGTATACTTATTCTGAATTAATCGACTATATTTCAAATTGTGGTAAAATTTTGATATTGAAAATTCCAAAAATCAAAGGGTCGATCTAGTTGTTTTTCACATTAATATCTATATTTAAACAAACTTGAATATTTATATATTATTACAGATAGCAGTGCTTTATCATACTGTAAAACTATATAAACTTTAGACTTTTCAATCATATTCAAACTTAACTCGAAACTTGCATACAGATTCATAATCCCACCATATGCGAGGAACGTTCACTCCACAAAAGCAATCATCAAAAGAACTGAACTACAAACTGAGAGAAAACCCACTCCAATTGCATAATATATTCTACACGAACTGAATTATCAAAGCCGGTTAACAAAAAAGTCGCCGAGTCGCAATACGTCGCTGAGAGAACATAGCCGCTTGATGGCCTACAATGAAAATTGCGACAAAATTTCCATCACGAACTTTAAAGCATCTTTGTCCCGTGAAGACAGGACTGCAACCTGTCCAACGAAGACAAAATTACATTTGAACAAAACTATATCGCGCCTTAAGATTGTTTCGAAGGATCGTGACGGAAACCGGCCAGGTGGTACACGGGTATCCTTATTTGCATTTTATATGAAGGCGGACAAGACGTATCTTCATTGTGATTGTGTTTAATGCCCTAACATAATTTGTTTCTTTGAAGGGTCATAATGATAGTTTAAAAGGAAGCTTGTTATTGGAAAAGATAACAATTAAGTTTAAAGATTTGGGGACTAAGAAAGGGATCAAAAACTTGTATATCACTGTATAGCAACTGACTGTCGTAATCTTCGTTGTAATTTAATAGAATTTTCGTTACTTGGGTAATCTTTATTTCGGAATTTTATTGGGTAATCTTTATTTAGGTGTTATGTACTTGTACAATATTTAATAAAACTTATTCTATGTCAATTTTTTTTGTATTCTTTACCAAACAGGAAAACAAAAAATCTAATAATATTACTAGGCATATTTTTAGATTTCCGTATCTCAAAAGGAAAAATGAAACCCTTACAATATCACTCACTTTTATGCTCGTTCCGTCGCAGTTGACGTAAAAACTTGAAATATGGCATGGAAATGAAATATATTAATCAGCACATATTTCAATAGAAATTCAAAAATATTAATTTGGAAATTTTTGGGAAAGGGGGCAAATTACTTCTTCGAATATTATTAATTCCGTGTTTAGTTTGGTATATCGTTTAAAAAAGCTCATTATTAGTGTCTTGATAATTATTCAAAAAATATGTTCTCTTTTTACATTTTTAAAACTACTCAACCTGAAATTATGATATAAATGTGGGTTTTTAGAAACCCACGAAAAAAATTAAAAAAAACTGTAGTGATGATTTCGGACGTCATAATTTTTTAAATACTTACCGCAATTTTACAACTATGAAACGTACAGTAGGCAATATACGAGTATTTACGTTTTTCTATGTTCACAGCCGATTTTCTCAAAAAACGTGTAGAATCTCGAAGCTTGGCACAGTAATACACCTTATAAATATAGTTTATATAGGCTAATTTTTAAAGATATTCATTTAAGAAATAAGACAGTGAAATAAATGTATCGAACAAATTATTTTTCAAGTTTTTGGATCCCGTACGGCATCATTTGAAAGTGCTTCTTAGGGGAAATAAAAAATACCTTTTTTTGTAATTTTAAATTGCCTGCTTAAAAATGCATTCTAATGAAATATGCGAAAATAAAGGATTCCTCCCTTATTTCCGAAACTACTTAGTCAAAAATCATGAAAAAAGAGGGTTGTTGAAAACTGACTAGAAGATTATAAGAAAATTATGGCGATTATCCTAGATCTCGTCATTTTGAAAAACATAGTGCTATGTTTGAAAAATATAGCAGGCCACATATTTACTTTATAAAAAAATAATTTTTATAAGTAGATTAATTGAAATATTATATAATCTCAAAGGTTATGTAACTTAAGTGCCTAAGTGCGTATGGAACCCACGAACACAAATTTTACTCTTCTCTTGACAGGGAAACTAATTGTACAATACCAAAGTCAGTATTTAACTACTTTCTTAATTTACAAAAGTACAGGATATCACAGCGCATTGCATGATACTATACGCTACTGAAATTACTATGTACTAGTATATTCAAATTTAATTTGTTTGATCATTCAAACTACTAGAAATAATTTTTGCTCTTTATTTCAATATTAAGACAGTAAACTTTCAATTTTAAAAAGAAATATTATTGGCAAGTTTAAGTGCATCTTACACGCAACACTTGAGCAAAACTCCGTTTTCAAAAATGTCAACATTCTATAAAAGTGAAAATAAGTTTTGACATATAAAATTCAGGTGGAAATTTAATTTTCATCATGGATGTTTTAATATCTCGAGTACTTTCCTTTACTGGCACTTTTCCCGAATTTCAGTTAATAATCTAGAGAAGCTTATGCTTGATTATTTTTTTTTCACTGACAACTATAACGATAATGATGATACGAGAGTGTCTTTTGATAGGCATAGTCTTTTGACAGGTCACTTTTCATAGAACATAGCATAGCGTAGCTAACCTCCTAATAACTTTCAAATTTTATTAACTATCTAGGTAAGATTAATTGTCTTTTCTTGCTTTTGATTTCACATAGCACGACGTGATTAACCTCTTAATAACTTTAAAATTTAATTAATTATCTAGATAAGCCAATGCTAATTATGACGATAATGATGATACAGCAGCGTCTTCTGATAGGCATCCTCTTATTATAGAGCATATTTCATGGAACATAACACGGCTAGGAGGTTAGCTACTCCTAGTAAGTTTTAAATGCATTTAATTTAAAAATAAATTCATATCGAGACCCGTTTTAATTAGTTTCCCTGCTTGTTTGTCACCTTTGATTTTCATAGGAACCGTTTGGTAAAGAAACGTGAAAGAATTATTCGATTATTTTTTTTAATTTATGTTCTAAAAATATTACTTTACTTTTTCTCCAAAACCATTTTATGCAGAATAAAGTGCTGAAGAGTATCAACTCCTTTCAAACAATACAACAAAATCAACATTCCAAAAGTACTCGAAAACTTTTAAGTTCGTGTAGAATATTATTTGAAGGAGCAAATAAGGTTTCCAAAACAATATTTGTAATAACTATGCATAAGATACTTCTAAAAAATTGGTTGAAAACGTCCAGAAAAATCTAATCCCCTTCCTACCCAATCCTTCTCTTCCGCCAAAGCTGCTGAAAGAAAAACACAAAAAGTTAACCGTTTTAAGAAGTATGCCTAAAAAAGGTTTCAATGCGTCAATATCAGATGATGACATTTTGAAGATATCAACAATATTTTTATTTCAAATATATGAAAGAGAGTAGGACATATTTTTAATCGATCACGTTTATATGTAGGTAAATATGAGCAAAAAGTTTAGTATTCAACAGGTTATTTTAAAAGAAGGGACGTAATTACCTGAATTACTCCTCAATTAATTTAGAGCAACAATAAAAAAAATGTATCACGCATTCCTGGTTCACCTCACTTTTTTATTTCCTTATGTTTATTTATATACGTTTGACTGTTACTTCATAATTTTATTTCTGAGGAAAAAAATGGATAAATAAAAAAATCTTATTACCCTCTCCCATTTCATATCACATCTGATGTAATAATGTGGACTTGAAAAACCATGTAATTTTCCCGTGTGCATCTTCATATAAAAGATGTATTTATCGTTGCTAATTGTTTACTACATTTTAGTCCAATCAAAATACATTTATATAAAATTTTCAGAAAGCTGTTACCACATAAATCTTATTGACAAGAACAGAAAAAGGTTGACGACGCCAAGTAACTAATGAAAATTCCTTTTCATTGTATTGTTATAGTAATAAAATAATATTGTTATAGTATTAAATAGTAATATAATACAGTAGACCAAACAAAAAGTCAGATACTAAAATCTACGTTTCCAAAGTGGATTACCATTTAATCAGATCATCAAGCCCAATAGCGTAAATGAAATCAGTGATGTATTATTGAGTAGCAGCAGACAATTTTATGGCTTCGATAAATTCAAAGTGCGCAATTTCCGATACCAGCCTGTAAATTAAACTGCCGTTATAATAATTAAAACATAATCGACAGAATAATTTATTATACTAATATTCAATTTCATCAGTTCCCAACATTGTTTTGAAATTTACTTGGCAGTCTATATAATTATTAACTTTCATGCAAAAATAAAGGTTTATTATATCAGAGTTAATTTTCAATACAAACACTTAAATATATACAGTTCCCCAATAGTTATGAAAATGAGATTTATATCAAGTTCTGATAAAGTCCTCCGGTTATTTATTTCCAACCGCAGAGTAACCAATTTTTTCTGTATATTCGTGAATGTGGTTTAAGCTAGATATAATTGAACAAACACTGATAGCGTTATATCTTGGCGAGTTATCAAAGATGGCTATGAATTTTCTAACGTCTTTTTTCTTCTATTCTTTTTGTGTTATGATTCATAAGGAAAATAATTACCTATTTTTTCACTTTCAGCCACAGAAAATTCAATATTGACGAAGTGATCTGAGGTCAAGTTGACTCGTTATGGCGAGCAAGGCAAATAGATCGAATCGCGCGGCGACGACTCTGCAAACGACGGCGGTCGACTTCATAAATATATTTGAGTAGCAAGGAAAGTTCTTATTAGGTTCCTTTTCTGGATACTAAACTACAATGTCAACACGGAGTATTCAAGTTTTATTTAGAGAACGATTTTCATTTCTTTGCTAATTTTGTGACAGATATATACGGTATATGTTAAATCCTTAACGTTCTGCAAGTATTTTAAAAAATATTTCAATACTTTCTTGTTCAAAAATGTATACACGAATTAAAAATGTTTTATAAAACCTCGAGTAATTTTACTCTTGCGCAATTTTTAGTATTTATACCTTTTTAATGACACTTCCATATAAACTTTTACTGCTGCTATATTTACATTCTATATCGTGATTCATTCATAATTTTTAAAAAAATTCATATAATTATTTTTAGGTTTTCTTCTTTCAGATGTGGTACGGGACACTGTATTACAAAAAATATCTGTCAAGCACGAGTGGGACACACACGAGTAGAGCATCATAGATATTTATTTATCTACTTTAATATATCTAATTTATACATACGGTGTACTTATTGCTACGAGAGCAATCTCTTACAGCCAACCATAACACCTTTCCAGCCTCGTTTGACGGCTGGGAATCGAACGGAATCTACGCGGTGCGCCGTATAGTCAAAGGTCGTATGCATTGTAATCAACCCAACACACTACGGCAACAACTTAGATAAACAATTTACAAATTCTAATATAGTTTTTGCCATGTAAGTGTATCGATCTTCTCAGTTATCCATACGATACAAGAAATGAAAAAAGATTCGAGTCCTTTGTTTGTGCCCCGAAAATTTGAAATGAGAAGAAACTCCCAAAGTTCAATTGAAAGTTCTTGTATTGCTATTGAAATACAAATAAGCTTTATTATTGTGCCGAATCTCTAGTTTCCGTGTCCAATGGTTTCAGAGAAAAATCTTATGGACACATACAATTCTAAAATAAATAAATTGACACCCCACTTTATTTGACATCCCATTCGATAGAAGGAATTAAAAAATATCGTAGTACTTTATTCATCTCCTCTAAAATAATGTTTTTTTAATATTTCTGACTACAAGTTTGTGCGCTTTCTTTTGTGCCGACTTTTAAAGTTTGTGCCTCAAAGGGTTTTCTGAGGAAAAGGGCTGTGCGAACAGATACATGGGTGACTTTATAAAAGTCCCATTCGTTTCTTTTTAAGTTCGAAACTCTAAAAACCCTGCTCCATTTTCCATAAATTTTGTATTTCATTTCAAAAGAAACCAATGTGAAATTTACTACACTTTTCAGTTACTGACAACGAATTATGTTTATATATTTTACTATTTGAAGTAACTTAAAAATGTTTATTGTCGTGTAGTTTTAACCTTACGATTATAACTAGGATTATATAAATCATAGTCAAGTATAAATACGTCATCTACGTTTTAGTCACTAAATCAAAATAACCTTGATTTTTTGGGCTTTTAAGCAGTCATATAATTAATTTTTTTATATATTTTCAAAAAATTTTCAATCCCTTCTCAATTCAGCGTTTAAAGGTTTTATTATAATGAATAGAACTTAATTGAAGAAAAAACCTAAATACGTTAGATTATCAGAATAATCGAGTTTTCTCCTGCAAAATAACACTGGTTTTGTTCAATAGCCGAAGTCGAATAAGAGGATTACTGCGTTCGCAGTGAATAGCCTTGATAAGTCCGCGCGGCACCCTGTATGCGTTTTATAATAATATCTTGATAACAGGATGAAATACGAAAAAAAATCACTATTTATATTAGCCTTATTTTTTACTTACGATACCACACAAGCCGATGTTTCACACTGACATCTGTCTGTATGAAAAAAGTGCACCTTTGTTACTATATAAGAATTTTGGTTTCCCGATGCGAATGGTTTAATACAACTAATGCAGCAGTCATTTTATGATCCCAGAAACACAGATGACAAATTACGTAAAGTAACGAATAGATATTTTAAAACTTTGCCCATCTAGAACTTAATATTAGGTTAACCTAAAAACAAACCAACATTATTTTGAATAAGTTAACTTACCAATTTATACTTGCAATACTGATATGGAAACCGTGCAAAAAATATATAGGTAATTTGAAAATGACTGAAATGAGAACATTTGGCCAATATCAACATGCCTGCCAATATCGGTGCCAAGTGAATATGAGATTAAATTTCTGAAAAAAATAAATGTCATGTTGTTTTATTAATTATTAAAATACTTTTTTATTAAAACATTATAAGTAATTATAACTGATTACGTTATATACGCTAGAGCGGAACGCGGGAGTTCATATAAAAAAATGACACAGGTGTAAACAAAATTTTATTAATTTATCACCCAATAGCATCTGTAAATGTCCTTAGGTCAAAACAAAAATATTTACGTACAAAATAAAAAGGAGAATATAACTAAAATTTCTTTGATACTTATTTCGAGTTAGCATTTGTAAAGTTATGCAAAAAGTTTGATTGAAAATCATGAAAAGTAATAACGATTTATGTAACTCTTTGAAAAAAGGTTAAATGTCTATATTTAATTCAAGAGCAATCTTTTTGAAAAATTAATTTTGAAAATAGTTGCTCCAGAATTTAATCTGCAAATTTAATGTATTTTTATTGTGATAACTTTTCACAATATGTTACGAGAGAATAAATGAATAGCAAAAATTTAATAAAAATTTACAAATAAATGTGGTGCAAACTTTGAAGTTTCTGCGTTATTAGAGGGCTTAAAAAAAGGTAGAGTTCCTCAATTCGATCTGAATTTTTTATGTTTATACTTACCGTGTATCGATTTTAATGATTTTTACTTCAGAAGGAAATACCTCAAGCGCGCTTCGGAGTGGCAATAGGACTGCCCAACGGATGACAGTACACCTCGCGTGATTGAAAGCGATTGTTTTGTTGTGTACGTTTTTGTTGATAAAGTATTACAGCATTAACTGTGACGTATCCTGGTAATGAAGTATGAGTTTACTCCGATGGAATTTCTCAACGAATGACAGCACGCCACTCATCGTTAAAGCATTATTTCAAAGATTAAGCAAATATTCGCATATAAAGCTGAGATGTTGATACGATCCTCTATGTTTTCAGTAATTAGGATACCATACGTCCATGCCATCATTTATGAAAATCTACTTACATATTTACGCTGCTAAATATATTTTATGAAATATTTATTGAAAATATTTTTGGAATATATATATTTTTTAAGTTATTTTTTTTTCATTTTGTTATAATATTAGTGTATTTAGTAGGCTTATCAAACGTTAAATATAAGTATCTTACAAATCAGTAAAAATAACAAAATAAGTTAAACTAAAAAATATTGATGTCAGTTATTAGTACAGTATTTAGGGTAAATAAAAATTCTTTTAACTTTTCAGTGCTTTATAACACTCACGGAAGTCGATTTTTCTTTTTTTAAAATTATATTGGAAGATTAGGTCGTTACATCTGAAGAAAAAGACGTCAAAAATGTTCAACTTTATTCCATCAACTTCCAATATAATCTCGCAAAAAATATGAATTATGCTTAAATATCAGTAATTTTAAATAAGATAATCAAGAAAAGTTCTATATATATTAGAAATTAAATTATTATATTTGTAATTAAATCATTTGATGTGTTCTCCCAAATTTGAACATGGATTTTTTTCTTTCATTAGTTACAACAGAAAATTTAAAAAAAAATAATGTAATTTGTAAGAAAACGTAAAATCAGAGTTACGTATTGAAAACTTTTTCATTTTTTTCACATTAAATAAAAGAAAGATATCAATTGGAACTAAATATTTTGCAAAAATCTCGGTACATGGACCAACAATTTTATTTGAAAAGATCTGTTAAACGGTACCCCAGAAAATATTCGAAAGATTTCTCGACAGAAGATATGAGAAAATTGTTTTTCCTTTATCTACATTTATTCCAATGTTGTCCCGAGATATCGATATGTATTGCTAATAATTTTCAATGAATATTGATTTTGCTATATTAATCTGACAATTATTTTGAGAGACAGAAAAGTGAGAAAACGAATTTTTCTATAAAACGGATTATTGCTTTTGTGACTAATTCGTCCTGGAAATAACCTCTTATTAGAACATAATTTATATTTCATTCCGAAAGATTGAATATATCGTCGAAATCTCATTAAATATACAGAGCACAAAGAAACTATAAAGATGATATTTTTGACGTCTCTTATCTACTTCAAAAACTGCCTAATAATTTAATTTGACTTTAAAAGAATAAAAACTGACCTTTGAAACGGACTATCAGATGAAGCACTGAAAAGTTGAAAGTAATAAACTGAATGGAATGAAAGATAGGTTTTTATTATCCATTTTGAAATTTATTTTTCACCCTTGGGTGAACCACATAATTTATTATTAATAGATCCCTTCGTTACCAGGTTTTTCTCACAAACACCGTAACGTAGGAAACAGAAATTCGTTAAAACATTTTAAATATAAAATGGGAAAATGTTTTTCGGAATATCACGTGAAAATAACAAAGTAATTTGGAGACATTTTCGATACTATTTTGGTGTGCGCTAGATAGCATTTCACGTGCTAAAAATTATTATACTATTTATAAAATACATAATTTAATAGAAACATTATATGCACATATACCTAGGCGTCTACGAAATTTTCGTGTTCTTCCATCAGTTACATCGGAGAAAAAAAACTCTTTTAACCAGTCTAGTTAGGGGATTCATATCTCAGTTATGTTTTTGGTATAAAATTATATTTATATTCTTGTGCCGCATAAAACATTTCATTCCATACAATGCAATTCGTTTAAAGATAATATTGTATCAACATAAGTTAAATGTTGTGATAATAAAAACTTTCCTAATATGTCTATTAACAATTGAATATCAACTGAAATCTTCTTTTCAATAATAAATTTTATATAATAATAATAATCGAAATCAATTGGCTTTTTTAAGTAAATACACTTCCATTTTGCCAATTATTGATGAAAAAAGGAATGAAACACTTATATATATATATATATATATATATATATATATATATATATATATTATTTTACAAAAGTTTCAAATAATGCTTTCTTGTTTCAATGTGTCTTCATAACAAATGTGTAAATTTCGAATTTACACATTTGATATTTGCGGTTTAAAAAGTGTTTATAATTTATTTATAAAAAGTACTATTTTGCGTTTCATTTCGACAGTTATTTCCTACGTAACAATTTAGATTGTTCTTGTTTATTAGTTGTTTATTGAAGACGAAATAATGACAATTCACGCTAAGCCGTTTTGAGCATATATGAGTTCACAATTAAATTAAACTACGTGATGTAGTATTATTTCTACTTTCCTAAGTTCTTTACCATGACCTCGGTTTCGTTGTATTACAACATCTTCAGGTGGGTTATTAGCAAAGATTATTATTACCAATCTTTGTTAATAACCCACTTGAAGATGTTGGAATACAACGAAACCTAGGTCATGGTAAAAAACTTAAAGAAAGTAGAAATAATACTACATCACGTAGATTCATTTAATTGTGAATAAAGAATTTCTACAAAATTAACGCCAAGTATATTCAACATATACGAGTTATTTAAGTAATTTCTGTATGGTTTTTTAAAAATTATAACTTTTTCTGTTTATTTTATTGCTATTATTTTAAAAATTATAACGTTTTCACTACTCGTATTATACTCTACAATAATTATTAACCCCTTTTTATAAAAATACTTGTATGAATAATTATCAGTAGCAAAACTTTTATATTCTGATTACCAAAGAATAACAGATAATTGAGCGCAAAGCTTAAATATTACCAATTATTTGTTATACAATTTATGAATTAATTAGAAAGACGTCACTAAATAGATTAGAATACGCAATTACATAACGGGAAACCTATTACCGGACTTAGTTACCACGAAATGTACCAAACCATTTATTATCAACCGAATTGTCCTTTTTTAAAAAAATGGAAACAAAAGACGAAATGAAAGGTGACTGAATTCATTCAAGTTATTATTTGAATATATCAAAAATATTGTCCCATAATTACAAAATTATTGTTTCTGTAGTGTCAAAATTATGCTTTGTGTGGATATAAACACAAAATATAATTTATATTTATCTTTGTATCTTTATTTTATTCTATAATTAACTTAGTGCAGATGAAAATTTAATTTCGTTGCAAAAAATTAATAATCATATTAAAGTTTAAAACCTTCCAAACATCATTTATTCTCCTTTTCTTTAATACTATTTAAATTTAAAATTTATTAATCAGTTATAACAATTTTGAATACGTTCATGGTTTATTAATAAAATGATTGTAGAAATTAAGCGCTTATATAACGTAAAGTTTAGTTAGACATATAAAAATATCATTTTATACGCACACGATTATCTCTGTATTCCATACCATGTCCCGTTCAATAAAATATGAATGAAAGATTGCTTGCTCATATAAATTGTTCCCAAATTCAAGTCGAATCACAGAAACTACGTAAAAGAAAACATAAGAGCTCGTCATTCGAACTGTGTCCACCGTTTCTTTTTTGTCTTCAGTCAATTTTCCCTACTCAAACAACGGTTTATTTGCGGACAAATTGAGTAAGCAAGTCATGTATTTGTTGAATAAACAAAATGTCAAGAATTAGCATATTTACGTAACAAATTTTACGTTCCTCGAATTCTTAATAATGTAAATGCTTGTTTTGCTGCAGCCTGTGGGTAATATTATATTTAATGGTAGAGTTTCACAACTAAGGAATATACTTGTTGACAATGTATGTTGTTTAAGTAAAATGACAAGTCTAATGACTTATTTCAATTCATGAGTTTTGTATTTACTATGTGAACTTGAATTTCTATAATAATATAACTCCTTATAGACACTACGAAGTTAAAAGATTACCGTAAGCGGCAGAATTTCCTTGCTTCCTTTATCTATTTATTTCAACATTATTTCACTATACATATATATATATATATATATATATATATATATATATATATCCCTAATATAGCCTAACTTGAAACGGGGTTTTATTATTCACATATTTACAAAAAAATATCTGTAAATTTGGAAAGCTACGTACCCAGATAGTGAACCTAAAACCAAGAAAATATTATTTTACAGACAACTACAGCCAAGAAATAAAGCAAATTTATTAAGCATGAATTGAACTCGGACTCTAAGGGTTTCGTACAAATCTTTGTACAAATGAATATTTAACGGTACATAGTATTCCTGAATTATCAGAATTACAAATAATATATTAATTTTCACTATGTTAATTAATTATCCACTATATATTTCACAAGCGTAGAAATACCTTGAATTTCTCAGAAATTATAAGATCTAAAATCATTATTTTAGTTTTTGGGTAAATTTCTAGTGACGATGTTTTGTAATAATTTTTACTGTTATAGTTTCGGTGGTTGTAGGGACACATTCTTTGGTTGGCGTTTTTAAAACACATTTACATAAAATTTTGAATTTTATTGCTTAAATTGGTACTTCACATCACATATTTAATTAACAAGAAAATTAATTTTAGAATAACTTGCATAAAAGTGTGTTTTAAAAATTTGCGTGGAAGCATAAAACTATATATTTTAATATTGTGCCAAATTTGCAGTTTCTACGTCAAATGTTACGTCAATGTACCTTTCCAACAATAGACTATCTCATTTAAAATTTCGAAAATAAAATAGTTTTCTAATCTTTATAACTTTTTCTTCCAATTGATAATCTTTATTGGGCCCCTTCAAATATTTTCAAACAAATATTTTTATATGTTGAAGTATAAAATAATATGATGCTAAAAATATATTTTACACTTTCAGTATCATTTTCAGTCAATTTTAACCCTATGTAAAATTTCCCATTTCTACATTAAAATGTTTCCGCTGCGACAGATGCGATAGATGAATTGATACATTTATAATGTTATAAACAGTTCCATTTTTTCCTGTTGAGGTGTATAACCCTAAAAAGTAGAATATTTTCAATTAAATTTCTTTCAATCGCACCTCAGAATATGTATTAAGTAATATTGCCTAGTAGTTTATACCTATTGAAATGGTTTATATAAATTAGCTGAAATAAATTTAATGGGACGTTGTAATACAGTGCATGTAATTTTCTTACTTTTCTATTCGTTTAAATACATTCGGAGTAGTGCACTTCTAGTAGATAGCACTTCTAGAGATAGTGCACTTCTGCATAGTACATAAATTTGAAAGTTAATGTTTCAAAAACGGGACTTCATAATTTAAAAGACTATCAAGCACGAGTAGAACTCGCACTATGAGCGTTTCGTAAACATTTAATCGCTTATAAAAATTTAAATATACATAGTATTTCTATTAAACTATTTACAAAAATATTAATTTTTCACAACGTAAAACAAGGCTTGTATTTTACAGATGAAAAAACATGGTGCTTATTTCAAACAATGTGAGATCTGGAACAACCGTTATAGATTTTCTACATCCTTTGCCTCACTAAACCCTGTGGTGTGGTACCCACACCGTTCCCCAAATGAGGTCGGTTGAGGAACCGGACTCGGTTACCGGACTGATGTGTTATCAGCGGGAATAGTTGGGATGGTTCAAGTTTTTTAAACGGTTCTAGAGAATAACATAAGCAAATAAAAACATATTTTCCTTAACATAACCTGTATATATTATTTTAATCCATATATTTTACCCTAAAATATCGATTACACCTAACCCGCTATCTCCATAATATTCATCGTATATATTCGTATATATCGTACATATATATATATATATATATATATATATATATATATATATATACATATATATATATATATATATATATGTATATATATATACATATATATATATATATATATATATATATATATATATATATATATATATATGGTGACAGTAATATTACAAAACAATTAAATACTTCAGGAAAATTCTATGAAGAAATACATGTCGCCATTAGTTATAGTAATGAAAAATTAATTGCAATTTTCATGTTTAAACTAATATCGTCTGAGGTATTATTTAGTATATTATATATACAAAATGAACTTTGGCTAAGGATGGGAATAAGCTGCAGATCAGATGGAATATATCTACTTCTTCAACCTTAAAAGTAGGCTTGAAACCGCCTTCGCGTATTCCTTTTTTGCCGCAAAACTTCATCTGAAACATTTAATATTCGTATACTTTTATAAAATGCGCACCTAATGGATCACTACCAGTCCATAGACTTGCTATTGTTTGTGCAGGAATCTGAATTTTAGAGAGAATAACTTTTTCGCGTCAAAGCACATACCATTTAATCCAGCGCTCCATTTTTTTGTCATATGTTTCGGGCAAGTACTATTCATTTGCCCATTTCACATATCAAATATCGATATTAAATATCGACCTTTAACCAACAATTAAATTCGTAACATTTAAATGTAGATGTAGACCAAAATTTAAAATTATATGTGGATGATATTTATCTCTGTGAAGTAAGCCGTCGCGAGCGTGTAGCGCTAGACTCTAACACGCATTTCAGAAATATGTGTTCGGTGTATTAAAATATGTTACCAGGAGTCTTCTATGTGCTGGATCCACTAGCACGAACCTGCAATGTTCTTATATTTTAGCTAGAAAGCTACTTCGAGCTTTTGGTACCATATCGCCTAGTATGAATGTAAAGCGTTCATTTATTTCAGCTGA
The DNA here is from genome assembly GCA_039881145.1 of Druceiella hillmani. Taxonomy (NCBI): domain Eukaryota; kingdom Metazoa; phylum Arthropoda; class Insecta; order Lepidoptera; family Hepialidae; genus Druceiella; species Druceiella hillmani. Next base: position 26,041,901 of record JAYKKI010000002.1, read on the forward strand.
TAAATCGCTGCGGGTGTTCGGTGCTAGATTATCTAGCGCAAACGTGTGAAGTTCTAATATTTTGTCTGACAAACCCCTGTGAGCTTCCTCTGCAAGATTCCCCAGCGCAAGCCTGTGATGCTCTGATATTTGTGTGAGTTTCTTATATTATGGCTAGCAAGCTACTGCGAGCATTTGATGCTATATTATATATATAGTGCGAATATAAGTACTTTCGCTATAGTGCGAGCATGTAAGGTACTTATATTTTGGCTAAAAAGCCGATGGGAGCATCAAATATATTTAAATATTGACTGAGCAGCCGCTCCGAATGATTCTCCAGTGCTAGACTCCCAGTTCTAAATATTCTAGCCACTCTATCGTCATCGTCCAAATACTCGAGATCAAAATCAAATCTCTGTCTACAATAAATATTTCTAGAAAATCGTGGTTGTGTTTAACACATGATGCGTACAAGCATCTCTTCTATCTGTCTGATATTTAGTAACCGATAACTCTGCGAATATTATGTGAATAATAATTCGATTGCGTTAGATCACACAATGTTCTTAAAAAATTATTAGGTATTCGCACTTTCGCCGACCACTAAGAGAATATTTTCAAAAAGAAATAATTTTTCCGCGTAATAAAAAACACATTGAATTCGAGAGTTCACTCTCAAATTCAATGTGTTTCAGATTTCAAGCAAAATTAATAAATTTAAAATTCACTAACAGTTTGGCTAGTATGTTACCGATAATAAGCATGACTTTATGTTAGCTCTCCAATCTTTAAATTCTCCCACTTAAATTAAAAGAAAATACATTGTAGACAAATGTTAACGACTTAATTTGATTAACATTTAGGAGGCGGCGCGACGGTTTGCTCCGGTGTTCAAATCCCATGGTCTTTATTAACGTTTTGACTCGTTAATTAATCATTAAAGATGTGAAATGTATTTTATCGACCGCCAAACAAAATAATGATCAATTATCTGCTGTCTAAGGCTTTATTTATAGATATAATAAAATATTTCCTTTATATTGTTCGATTTTCCTACAGTTTAATTGATGCTAAATTATTTAACACCAATCACTTTACACAGTTCTATTTTTCCAGACTGTACGCTTGTTAATACTCGTTAAATCTAAAGCCAAATACGTTAGGACTTAATAGGATATTCAAATTACAACCTAATAAATGTTGCTTCATAAATCTAACCAACTATTAATTTCACCGAAATTAATTTCAATTTAATTACAGTATACTTGAACTGAATAAATAATTAGCCATGCATATATAATTAAGTCTTATATGTGATAGACTACAATTACTACAGGGGGCGAGTTATATATTTATTACAAACGGGCCTATATATATAATTCGTGCCATGGTATCTACATAATTACTTTAAAAATAATAGTACACTTTCAAATATAATTTATATTACAAAACGTTTGCTTAGTAAATCGCATATAACCTCTTCAGCGTAATTTCATTTAAAAACAGAAGTTATTAATTTATTTAATTTTGAAAAATTTTTTGAAGATCCGCAACTCAAAAGAAAAAAAATTTAATCGTCATAGGTTCACTCGCGTGCTCATTCACCTGCATATTATATCATGGTAGTTTTGTCTCAGAAATCGTTGGACGAAGGAATTTGTAATTTGGCATAGTTACGAAAGTTTGGTGTATTATTGGTAGAAATTTAAAAAAATATTTTTCTGATAATTTCAGAGAGACAAAAACGTAGTCTTGTGGTAGTAGAATGAAATGCATTTAAGTATTTTTTCTAATATATTTTCCAAAATTCAATTCCACATTTATATTGAACGTTCCATACAAAACTGAAAAATAGTCAGATACAAGTTTTTTTCTTATATATAAAGTACATTAACTTAATTTGCAATTTTAAAGGTGATTTTCGATGACTAAATAACTTATTATTTTATCAATTGTAAACTGGTATATCTACATAATTAATTCAGTATTAATTCATCTGTATATCTATCACAACCTATTTTCTGACACTTAGTAATGATTGAATTTAAACATGAAATAAAAAAGTGATCATATTCTATGTGGTCCAATGACTTTAATTTTTACGTATGAGAAATTAAATTTTTTGAACTTAATTAGACTAATTGTGCCAACACTTATTCATTTAAGCAACGTGATTTCATTTAATTAACTCAGAAGCTTATATATTAAACTTATTCATAATTTTTTTTCATATTTCTCCATTAATTTTCCGGTTACATACATACCATAAAAATATATTCATTACATACATATAATGAAAACCTCAACTTACCCTATCACAGAACGAAAGTCAATAAAAAAATTTATTGTTACTTTTAGGCGACATTTAAACGTGTTCAATTAATATTTTATAGAAAACACATATAAAAAATATTGATCTTGAACTATTCAGAAATATAAGCATTACCCTAACACATTGTGACTAATGCGACTCTGCTTTGCATAAATTTGTGAACGAAACATCAAGAAACCATATAATTTTTTTTTAAATGCTGTACATGAAGTAGGTCAAGAAATAAGTTTTAGAAATTTCAACTTCAGGGATTAAAATTATTATTATTGGTATGCTCAGTCTTATTAATAAACATAGACTTTTTCCTGAGAGGGGTACTGAATATATATTGAATAAATTAAAAAAAAATATTTTGCAAACGGAGAAAGATACTTAATCTACTTGTTTACATGTTTACATCCTGACGTACTCTAGCCACTGGCGCACTTATTTGGCCTAAGTTACGTTTTAGTCTAAACGTAACTTAGGCCAAATAAGTGCGCTTTGGTGTATACACTCAGTGTATACACCGGAGGGCCTGTGTAAATACTCGAGTACCTGTGTTTGGTGTATACACTCGAGTGCCTGTGTGGGAATACCAGTGTCTGTGCTTGCGCTATTTACTGCAACACTTGGTTTAGGGTCGCGACATGGAAACCACCTTATGTGTGAACATTAGGCGGGTTCGGTATCGACATTAGTGACATTGTGTCGCGGTTAGTGTCGTAGTCTATACGGGTCTTTAGTCTGTTTCATGAGCAAAAAAATGGTGAGAACTCGGTCTTATGTTTGAATTACTTCGTTACCGTCTTTCGACATTTATTGAATTTGGTACATCTTTACCTTTCTTAATAAAATCTTCCTAAGTTGATCTTAAACTTATTATCGATATATTTATTATCTTAACCTTAGTTGATGTCGCCTGTTGAGATGTGAATCGAATAACTTCATTCTCATGAGCTATGGAAACATTTGAAGATATGTGATATCAAAAATTGTTATCGCTGTCATTCAATTTTAAGTTGGATCCATCAAAAACAATAAAGTGGTCGCCAAACAAATTTAGAAAGACGGTATCAAAAATGTATTTATTTCGAGGATTTAAAAGCATAAGGATGAGTTATTGTCGTTATTTTTTTGAAACTCAGAAGTTAAAAGTACGCAATTTAGATGTGAAATTTTTCAACAATATTTCGGGTATAATATTAAATAATTGGAATTAAAATTATAATTTCGTAAACACTTGCTTTCCATGTATAAAATATATATCCAATGCGTCGTGTAATTTTTGAATTATCTTTAATAGCATATATTTTTGCTATCCATCCTAATTGATTATCGAACTAATATTCATACATTCATTTTCACTATCCTAAGATATCAACGCGGGTACTTTTACATAGTTGTATATAAGTCGCTTTTCAATCCTTTTTACGCAACTTATTTTCACGCTCATTTTACATAACTGCTCTAACTGTAATTGTAACTGGTTTAGTCTAGAAAATATTATCTATATCGTAATTTTTTTTATTTTAATACAATAATCAAATAAAAAAAGAAAGTTGAACTACATCACTAGATTGCAAACTAAACCATTCACAAGTTTGCCTCACGTAATTCTATCGTAAAAAACTCTTTGTTTAAATAAATATTTGTAATAGCATGCTGAACAAATTTTTTCATTTTCATAAATCGATTTGGGTATTGATAAATAAAATAAATAGGCAATTACATTCACATTCTCAAACTCCAAGTTTTAAGTATGCGGATATTAATATGTCATAAGATATATTTACACATTGATTGGTTAGTATAAAATACGTATTCAAATAAAGTACAGTAAGCGTTTTAATCTTTATGGCTATTATACTAGTATGTCGCAAGTAACGAAGAGAGAATGGGAGTTTGAGTATACTTACGTATTATGAAAAGAAATACATCGACTTAAACCATTATTTTCCACAGTATGAACGAATATTTACAAGTATATCTCAAGAAAGCGAGGCCGATGGATACAATATGGCGCAGTGTAATCAATACATACCTCGGTTACTAACCTTAACACGATAATTAGATTCCACGCTAGAAACCTAATATTAGTATAGAGTCCCTGAGCCATCATAGCCAATGTCGGATACTACCTTGCGAGTTGTTCAATCATTTCGAGACTAGAAAGTTGGCGTTTTGCATATGGAATAGCAGCTAATGGAGCGTAAGTTTCGAAGTCTTATTGTCTTTGTTTAAAGAAATTAAGTACGAGCTGTTAATTTTTCCTTTTGCTTTCTTTTCGAACCACAAACGCTTTATAAAATTATTCCATGAGATCAATTTCATGTGGTTAATTATTTCACGAGATCTATTTTCTCGTACGTTCTTTTTTTCTGCCTTACATATCTTTTCGCTTGTAGACTGGAACAAATGATAAAAATAATAATGAGAATAGATTCAAATTGGTATTTCATTATTAAAGCGATTTAAAATTGTATAAAAAAACTAAACTATTACACACTTAAGTGCTTCAACAAGTAAAGATGCAATTGATTTTTGCTACCAGTTTCATTCGTATTTGCTTTAGGAAGATCAATTATCTGAGTTATTAAATGACGTTGTTTAATATTAACCTAATAATTGAAGATGGGTTTGTATTGACATTTAAAACTTAGACAGCAGGAAGGCTCTAACACTTAATACAGTAAATAGGCTCTCACGTGTAGTGGAAGTATCCTGAAAGAAACCGGAGATAAAACGCAATTTTTGCAATTATATTTCTTGAGTTAAGATGAAAGAAAGGTAAAAGGCGATATACGCCACTATGGGACATAATCTCGTATCTAAAGTAGTTGTTCTTCAATAAAACTTACTTTACTTTTTTGTATTCAATTGAAATATCGAAATAAAGAATACATTTTCATTGGAAATCTTGGGGCTTCTAAATGTTGACAATTTCATTCGAGCAAATTTACTAATGTTTATTCAGTATTTAAAATAAAACAAATTGATACAAAATACCCAGCAATCATTAAAATAGCTGGTATCAACATTGCGAACAACCTCAACCTCGCTGAATAGTAGCTATAAGGCTTTCAAAATATCGATCGACTTATATAACTTTGATACGTTTCCCTAATTTGAGATAAATATTTTTAACGTATAAAAATACTGCCAAATTTACACAATTTATATCATAACCAATTTTTTTGAAACGTATTATACTCAACCCTAATGTTAAACTTTCGTGGTTAGTTTTTGATAATGTTCTTGATTTGCGTTTTCTTTTTCTTTTACTGTTAAGTAAGTCGTATAGAGTTTGCACTATAAACACTATACTTATTATTATCATATCGCTCGTAATTATTATATTCGTTATATTAATAACAAGCCTATTAAACATAATTTATCGAATGTAATTCTAAAGCAACAAGACTATAAAAACACCATCCACAAAGCGAACTCTCGTTGCTACAGTCATTTCGGCTTCTTATTTATCAAGATACTTTACTTATCCATTTCACTATTTTTTTTCCTTCATTGAATTGACCCATGCAATTTAATCCACATAATAGACCATGATATATTAAATAAAAAACATAATTTTTTTCTGTTATTCAATTCTAGCAAGAAATTACTACATATTTTGAAGTAAGATATAATAAATAAAAAAGTTTCTGACATCTATTTGATGACTGTACAATTTAGAAATAACCGATACCACGAGAGATTATTCCCTTTAATGATTATTCAGATTTCGAACTAAACTTAGATATACGACTGCAGTAGACGCTTCATGAAGGCAATACATGGGATTTTTAAAGTGATTTTATAAGATTTCACTCTCCTATGAATAAGTAAAATTGTTATCAATATTGAATAAAGCGTCCGAAGGTCTCGAAGGCAGTTTTAATGCTTTGACTTTATAGGAAATATATTTCATTGTGGTAGACCGGCAGTTTGAATAACGGAATATTACATTAAAAAGCCGCAGTAGCGTTTTATAGTGACTCACCGGTATTCAGCGATCGTATTACACCTTATGTTATCTGTTATTTTATCATGATTACTCAATAGCCAGACTACCGTGTAACCTTAGAGCTAAATTATCTTTGAAGAAAATAGTTTTTGCAGAGAACTTCTATTTTCATCATATGATACCAAGAAAAAATATGTAGCTAAATACTAGATATATTTTTATGCTCCAATATACAAATTTGTGGGATTCCGTACCTCAAAAAGACGAACGGAACTCTTATAAGCTTCTCACAGATTTTTTTCTTAGAAATAGTGTTGGAACTTGAAATTTAGAGCTATATTAAAACAAATTAACTGGTATATATTAATATGTTTTAATAGTATGTCTATGGACAACACTGAAAAAATTATTCACCTATATCATATATTTCAATGGATAACCCTAGAATCATATAGAAATTTTAGTGGTTAAGTTATGAGGGTTATCAAAATATTTTTAGCAATTTTAGGTATTTTTGAGATTAACAAACCTAAAATTATAAAAGATCCTGGTTTGTAGAAGCCTACGCAAAAGTAGTAGGAAAGCTAAAGCAATAATTCCACAGTATAGTAGGTTAAGTTAAAAAATTTAATGGAAATACCATGGACCCTCAAATGCTTTTAAATATCTAAACATATGGAAAACCTTTGTGTGAATATTCTACTTCTATGTGATAAGTTCTTTAATAATATGTATGTCAAATATAAAGATTGCATATTCGAATTTTATAAGAAATTACCAAGCAAAGACACGTGGTTACAGCTACATTTACCAAAAAATACTGTAGCAAAACAATTTGCTGAAGCTGAGAAATGAGGTGAAATTGTGGCATTTCAATCTTTATTTACAGGTGGACTTATATACGTACATAAATGGACTCAACACGTCTGTTCTCCTTAATCGCCATGAACTGTTTATAATTTCTGCATATGACTCTCAATATACTCTTCTGACAAAGCACTGCTTTTCAGTCAAAATTGTCATGAGTCTAATGAAATGTGCCATCCTAAACTTAAAAAATGTTTTTTTCCTTTTAATTAAAGTCTTTATCTAAAAATTTTATTTATTCGGCATAACAGCAAATACGTGTTTTTTCTCGTATTCGTATCATTCTTTAATTTGTGCATCGTGTTGAAGAAATATCCAATCCGGCACTAAGTCTTTCCTTGCATGAAATTTTTATGACCATATTAAAAACTGCCCTTGTGGCAGATTATGGTAAATACTGCATGAAAAAAAACGCTTGAAGTAGAAATTATCCTAGGCTTCTACTTAAAAATATCAATCATCGCTTAAGAAATATATTGTTACTTTATAGGATATTAAACCATAATTAGGGAGAAATGTGCAAAGTAATGTCCAAACAATCGACTTACAAAATGCATAGCATATGCTTTAATAAGCGATTAAAACTTAGCTAAGATAAATGCTGAAAAATATAGCTTGCCACGGTTTAAGTTTAAATACAGAAACTATCTTATAGTGACAAGTTAGTGCAATGTAGCCTGGGAGAAGTAAACCTTCGATCTGAAGGTAAAACCTTTGACAACAATTTGCTCTTAGCCAGAGTTTGTAAAACATTAAGGGAATAACACATTAATATCGGGAGTAAAAGCGTTGCTGGTAGTCGTTTCTATCAAAATTTGGTAAAGGTACTAAGAAAAATATGTGCAGAAAAAATAATGATATTAATGATAATTCACAATTAATAATAATGTCGATATGAAATAACGTACACTGGATGGTAGACATAAACGATGTTTTCCCCTTCCTGCCGGAATTTTTAAAGAGTCTTATTCTGTATGTGAAAACACTAATGATAATCTTTTTGGAATTTACACTCGCTTAAATTGTATAGTAGTGCTAGGCTGCGAGAGAAAGTTATACATCGTGATATGCTCGGAGTATATTTGCTTCTCAAGAAAAATCAGTTTTTATTTTGCCCTCAATAGATTACAATTTCCCTTCAAAGTCTGCTTTACGATGACTATTAACAAGTCTAAAGGATAATCGTAAAAGATAGCCAGGGTTGACTTGAATTTTAAGAGGACTATTTCTCGTAATTTTATGTCACTTGCTCGATAGTAAATTCACTTCGAAATCTGGCAAGCTTGTTGCTATCGAAAACAGGAAAGTCAAAAACGCCATTTTGAAAGAGAGGCGACAAAGCCTAAATATATTTTTGTTTTTAATATTCCCCCCTAATAAGTTTATATTAGAGCCTGAAAACACTTAGGCCAATAGTCATTATTCCTTGATTTATTAATCTCTTAATCTATGTAGCTGTCCGACCCGGACTAAGTCGAAGGTGTTCATCACGAAACTATATGGAGTCTAATATACAATTCCCAAGGAAATTTTACCAATATCAGGTTATGTGGATTAAAAAATATATTAAATCTGTTGTATGAAAATGCACAAGTAGAAAATAAAGTACCAAACTTTTGTAACGCTAGTCGACTCACACTTTCCCTGTTTTTATTTCACGTTACTTAACAATAATTTCTGTGTAACAATTCGTGCAAATATAATATTTAAGACGCTATTTTTGCTTTCTTTGTCTAATTTAGTTCCAATTTATTAACTTCTCAAATTTGTTGTAGTTTTGAACATCATTTTTTTTGTTAGAAAAAAAAAGTAAAAAAGAAATGTTTTTCTTTATTATAGTTCTTAAACAGCTTCGGCATAATAACTTTAATTTTTTGTTTCTCTGATCTGATATCCAAATATACCGCAAACCACTGAGAGTAATACAATTTTCGATGTCTTACATTTGATTAGGATTATAATATCTTTCTTATTGTAGAATATTTCGTTAAAACTGTTGCAATTACTTGTTGAAATGATTAAAAATTAACTTCAGTAGATGTACTATGTTTAAAAATCTCACAAAAAAAAATGTTTTTTGTACCTTGGAGATTCAAAGAGTTAATGATGAAAAATCACGAGATTGGTTACAGTAAAATAACCTCATTTCAGTAAAGGACGATATAATATCCAAAACTTATAACATCCAAAATTTGTACCAAAACTCATAGCAAGATAGCTATGTAACAACTATATATCATTACATACTTATATATTATGAACTTGTATAATTATTTCTTTAATAATAAACGTCAGCAAATGACACGCAGTATTTCATACCGAGGTAACGATCCTGTCATTCACAGAAGGTAGGTCTTGCACTTTTGTGAATTATGACATAGAATATATTCAATATCATATTTTTGTAATAATAAACATTATTTTTGTACTTTTCAAAATTATTTCAGGCTCGAAAGTAATATATTATTATCCCAAAGGGTTAGAAATCATTATTAAATCAGACACTTGGGAGAAAAAAGTGTTTAAAGTAAAACTTGGTTAATTTTGAATATAAAGTAAATAATTGTGTTGCAAAAATATCATTTATTTAAATTCGTTAAAACTATACAATCAGATATTATTTTTATAATAGAGTTTAAAAGATTTATTAATGGATTTAATATATACATTCATAGTTAAAACATAGTGAGACATACTCATCTATAAAAGGTCAATTCTAAACGAAGTTACTGCAAAACGCTTTGTCCTAAGGATTCTTTTTGACCTGAAATAAAGATGAATATGAGGAATAATACTGCAGGTCTTAATATGTATCTGTATGATAGACTATTAATGAAAATGAGAAAAGACGCCACGCTAAGGATAAAATAAGTAAGGCTGAAAAAAGAGAAATGAACTTATACCTGTTTATACATTGCGAGTTATGAATTTGAGGAAACAGAAGAATAAAAAGGCAATCTATATGGTCAACCATACATTTAAATCTGTTTCCTTTTTCGTGGCACAAGAAGTATGTGAATGTGAATAAATACATCGACTATATCTAATAATTATTTGTTTGAATATATATATATATATATATATATATATATATATATATACATATATATTTACATGATGCTTCAAAATATGGGTAAATATACAAAAAGTGTCTTAGTCATAAAGCCACTTTTAGTCGGATGGGGAATATTTTAAATATTCCAAATATTTAGTGGAGACTGTAGGAAGTGTGAATTTGGCTGACTAAAAATTTACTTTTTGGCATAATAGCTTAATATATCCTAAGATCCGGTCTCGAAAAATTTTCGTCCGTTCGTGGCATATCTAATTTTGACGTATTTTATTAGGTTTTCCTTTATAAATTATAATTTATTACACAGAAAATACAAAATATACATTAATTCCATAACTGGAAGAACGGTAACCGTACAGTAGAGGGCATTTTGTATATTAATTCCACCCCTATCATGTTACTTCCATCCAATTTTTATAATATTGTATAAACTAGTTCACAACCGGTTGTAAGAAAATATATTTAAAAAAACTATAGTAATTTAGCAAAATAAAAGTTAATAGAATTAAGCAAAACAAAAGTTATATACAGATTACGAAAAGCATAGACAGTAACTAGTGAACTCATTATGTATTTTAACTAAGGTTTAATCTGAATTATATTTAAGTTTACATAAACATATAATATTTGGCATTAATTTATTTTTTAAGCCCATATAGGGGATAATAAAGCTCTTTGTAACGTAATTATATGCGCTCAAATAGATAATGAAAATTATAAAGGAAGTTTGATATACCTCCCGTGTAATTTTGAATATCTATTTTGCAGTATCAATTGAAAACCTTAAAAGTACTAATAAATATTTTCACAATTAAGAAAAAAATCATACGTATAATTTTCCGAGATAACCTTTAAACGTAGTAGAGGAGACTTTAAATGTAAGTATCGCATCATGTCGGAAAAGCAACTTTTCGGAATTTTACTGCATTTTTAAGACTTTTATCTGAAACGTACTTTTAGAATCGAATCATATTTTTAAATATAGGTATAATACTGTATTATAATGTTAACTTTCATTTTCATCTTTGCTTGCATGGAACAGGAATGAAAATATATAGATTTGATAAAAAGCTTGTTTTAAAAACTGAATCTTAGCATTGGAAAAAGCTAAATATTTTGTGATGCACAGAAAGGGCCTAAAAAAAATTAGGTTCTGCAGTAAGTAGCCACAGACTGACATGTATCCGGGTTGTTTTATTAAATACTTGTATTCAGGGTTTGTCCAAAAGAGAATGATTTTTTAATCATCAAAAAAATTAAATCTATTTTGAGATATCTTACATTTATCATTTTAACACCCAAGAAAAATTTTTACCTTTCGGAAAATTATCACTCACAAAGTTTAAAAGGTGAATTGGAAGTATTTAATTTTTGATTGGGTAATTTTATACGAAATCCTCATATTAAAAAAAACAAATTCCCCTTTGAAAAGCTAATAGCAAAATATAGTGAGAAAAAAAGCAGCAGTCATTGCAAAATTTTGTTGGAAGTTATTGAAGAGCTTTTTCTAAGTAAAGTTGGTCGAGTTGGGGCTTTACATCTAGGTTAATCTATTACTACATAAAACATGGCCGCGGTGGATCGTTTTCAAACTTTATTTCCTAACAACTGTAGTGAGGTAAAGAGAAAATATGATGATTTAAGCATTCTTAACACATAACAAAACGATGGAGAGACAGGATATTATCGCCGTCAAGTTAATTCCTGTGTATTTCAACAATTTTCCTTCATTTTTATCCTAGTAAAATTTTCTTCATAGGTAATGATCATAATCAAATTTTAAAGTTCCCTCTGTTCTTAAACTGACCTTTAGTTTAAATATCGATCAGGAAGTGAGTGAGTTACAAAACCGATGCAATCTCCAGCGAGGCGGTTTGGAACTTGATGGTGCGCTACCGGGTACACAGATTCCTAACACTAAACTACAGCATCATAATTGCACAATAAAAGTCATATTATTTATTTACTAAATTTTTTTAAACTGTACAAAGCTGAGGGGAATTAATATTTTATGACTAAATCTTAAAAGGATTGTTCAAGAAAACACAAAATTATTAATGATGTAATTATTTGGCAAATCCTGAAAATGTTTTACTAAGCTTACTTTGTTTCTCGTTATTTCAATTCACGGAGCTTTGGCTCAGATACCTTAAATCTGTGTCGCGTCTGGGTTTTGATTATTCATCTCGCCAAGTTTTTTGTAGAGATTAATTAAAACAAAGACTGAACGGAGAGACGGAGTGGATAATTTTCTTTAAATAAACATTAGATTCGAAGGCGCAAGGGAATTTTTGTATTACCATTTTCTAGTTAAATTTTTTCAGTGTATGGACTAAAACATCCGTTTAAGTACATGAACTACTTGTAAAAGTATGTGTTTTATATATTTATTTTAACATCGAAATAGCTTAATATACTACATATAACTAATGGTAGATGATTAACCGGTGGAAATATCATTTTCACATTTTGGTTGATTAATTGCTGGATAACATACTATAGCTTTTGAATAATCTTGAATAATCAGATATGTTTACTGAAAATAGCTTTAACATTATCACATAATAAAGCACAAAGACAAGTTATATATATGCATTATAACCCAAACTATCCAAATAGTTACTATTTTGGTTATCTGATTTGTATTGGGGCCTCATTGCAAATCGTACAAACCGACCATATTCATATCAGTTCATTGTAGCCAAACGCATCGATATCGTATTATTTAAGCGAAACAGTTATGTTTTACCTAATCGCTTAGACTAGCTTCAATTGTAGTTAACAAAAATTTAAATAATATTTTATTGAAAGATTAGATGTGCAAATTTGTTAAGATTCCTATGTGTTCTCAGTAAATATTATGATAAATTTCTAAATTGTTTGAATGTAAGGAATTCTTTGCCATGTTTGACAAATAATTGGTGTTAATGTAATATGCATGCACATATGTTTTAATATGAATTTAGATGTTAGATAAAATTTAAAATACTAATCTTATCTTGACTGCCACCGAAATCTTAATATTGAAATTCCCATCTGTAAGCAACACAAATCATAATAATCTAGTTCCATATACAACAGTCGAAGTCTTCTGCGGAACAAGACACTAAAAGACGTCAGAAAAAAAATGTTTTTCTCGTTCGGTACGCTCTTAGCAGAGCGGTCATGGTCGTTATGGTATCGGGCTAGATGTCGCTCGCCTTACGATTTCCTGCCATCCTTTCCCGTTAGCCGTTTCTATAATATACTCGTACAAAGGACGGCTCACAGCAGGTTTGATGCGGTCGGTCCATTCTACGGGTGGTCTCCGCGTGGTCGGTTGCTGTCAACTCTGCCTTGCACGACAAAATGCACGATGTCAGAGTCATGGTATCTTCTGAATATGTGCCCGAATAACTAGAGGAGGCGATTGCCTAAAACATTATATAATTTATATAAAATATGTTGCTTCCTCCGTTATTAAAAAAAAACAATCCGATTATCTGCAATAATTTAAAAGGAGTTTTATTATTATTACTTGCACTCAATTTACTGCATACTTGGGTAAAACCAAAAATCTCTTTATACAAACAATATTAAAGTTTTTTTTATTGTAATTATAGAAATTTTCATTCCAGTTCAAGCAAGACTAGAAAATAAAAATCAAAGAAGCAGTCCTAAAGTGGGATGAAAGAAAAAAATCATTAGCTTCTTTGAAAATTTCATCGGAAGCTTTAAGTACGGTCAGAAAATATTTGTGTGAATCATTGAATAAATAGGTAAAAAAAATTTAGGGTGGGTTAAATTTACCTTGCTTTGAAATATGTAATAATTGCCGAAAAATTTGTATCTTATTTTGTAATGCAGTCAATAGGTATATTGCATTCTCTTTCAAATTCATGATAGTGCGCGTACGCGTGCCCGTATGCGTGTGTATGAGAGAGAGAGAGAGAGAGAGAAAGAGAAAGAGAGAGAAAGGGAGAGAAATGTCGGGACAGAAATTTACGAATAACGAAAGAATTAACAGATGGGCATATACATCCTTCTAAAACATGTTAGGATTTGTCCAAAAAACAACTAATGTTTTCGTCAGTCTTTTTTACTCGCTCCCGTTTGATCTGTCCCTCTCCCCTAATAATGAAATTCCTCGTATTATATATTAATAAAATTTCCAGCGTTCAGGTATTTTCATGTCATATATTTAGTCCATTTTATTTATAATTGCTTTGAAAAATTATTCATTAAATATAATAATTTATTGTTTTTAATAATTAAACATCTTCCACGGGCATTAGAAAAACGCAAGGCAATCATAAGTAAAATTTCACAGAATAAGTAAAATCGTGAAACCCAAAGTACAACACATGATTACAATCGATATTGCAGATAAAAAAGAACTCTTGCGATATTTAAAGGTTAAATGTAAATTAAAATATAACAAGTCCAGTAATTTATCAAAGGAGAAAAATAATGTCAATCTTTGAAAGTAAACAGCTTTGTGATCAAAGATAAATAAAATAAAATATCTAATTAAATATTTGAAACTTGCCACTTCTCATAAATCAATCATGCATTCTGAGACTTTTCAGTTCAGTATTTTGAAATCTAACGACAAATTGGTGTTACAGAAAAGTGATTACAGTCAACTCCTATTTAATATTGAATAGTTACAAAAGTGTTACGTAACAATAATACTATCCCCTCTTTGCAACGCCAGGTAGACGTCGGTGGTCATCCCTCCCATCGTCGAGCGGCCTCGAACCCTCAACCGACCTAGGATGACCCCTAAGGTAAAATAAATTATAGTACGCAAGTGTTAAGTCATGTTTTGTGATGCTATTGTAGCAAGCGCCACACGGTAATTATTATCCGACTTTTTCTTTTGTAACGTACTTTTTATTATAAAGGCATTTTTAATTCAGATCTGGTTAGACAAAATATTATTAACATTATACTATTATACATTGCACAACAGTGAGATTAACAAAATTTTCTATGTCAAGTAATATTATCAATATTTGTAAAAGATAAAAATTAGTTTAAGGCGTAGAATTAATTGTCTGTAGGTGTACTTTCGACCTCTATGGCCGTAAGCCTGAAATTAAATATTAAGGTTGTCAGTGATATCAAGGAAGATACTGTAGGCTTCTTTAACAAATTATTTGATAGTGTCAATCGTTCCCAGGGTGAATCATGAAAAAATATTTGTACGATTCTTTTAGAAAATTAATAATGAAAATTTGTTGATTATTATGGTAATACTCTTGAAGTCTTAGTTTCTTTCAATACTTAAGAGCTTGATAACTATAGCAATTTTTAAAATAAAATAATATATTTTTTTTTTAATAAATTCTTCGGAAAAAAAATTATCAAGATCCCCTAGAGAATATATTCGGTAAGATCCGTTTACACAAGTATAGAAACATTAACCATATTAAAATCGTTCCAAAATTCAATGAAAGCATTATTAAAATTAAAGTAAATTTTCCAAATGCAAGTTTGACATAAATTAGTAACACAAGTAAGCTTAACATATATCATTACACATCGTAATACTAATTATACATAGTCATATGTATTAGGTTGGATTGCATCTAAGTTTTACATTAAAATATAAATAATGTGTAAGTGGTAAAAATGTACCTAATATTTGTTACTGGGCCGCATAATTATACTGAGATAGCATAATTATTAGGCGAATTTCGAATTTAGTTAGTAACTGACTCCTTCATCGCTTTTGTTGCGATTGTGTAATTAAAATGAAAATAATGCTTTGCTGCACGATTCAATAAATAATAATATTTTCATATACTAAAAAAATCGGGTTTTGCCGAATATAGTATATTCGGCAAAACTCGTCTTAATTGATTTATTTCATAATTATTGCCCGCAAACTTAAGACCCTTTACAATGTTTTAAGATCATTTAAATTTTCTAAAATATTTTGAAATTTTAATTAAGAAGACTAAATATATACATAATCGAATATACTTTCAAAACAGATGCCATAATCAAGTGTTTCAAAAAACAGCGTGAAATTGAACTTAATACCCAAAATTTTCTTGAAATCTAATTTCAACAAACATATAGGTTAACCGAATTCAGCAGCCCAAATAGAGTCAGCAGCCCAAATAGATTGTTTTATTTCAAGACACATGTTGCAATCTTGATTTTCAAAAAGACATTACAATATTTTATTTCAGCAGCATGAATTTGTTCAAAATCCAAAATGGGGATGGTTTATGTCGAGACAGATGCCACAGTCTTGATTTTGAAAGACTCCATGATATTTGATATTAGAGCGCTATTCCAATACAACGCCGATGTCGCTTTCTTGGATTCCAAAACCATTGAAGAATTATAATCCAACATCCATAAATTTAGTCAAAATTTAATGCAGATATTTTTATTTTGAGAGAAAATGTTGGTCAAGATTTGACTTTTGGGCATTGAAGATTTACCCTGGAATTGTTCAACACTGAACAGCACTAGTGTTGTGATCAAGTTTGTATAATATAGGCCTAATGATAATCTAATAAGACATCAGTATCGGTGACATAAAATTACTATTTCCCAAAACCAGGGCACAATAAAGGAGCCGGAAGGCTAAGGTTAGAATACTTCAGTGGTTAAAAGTAAAGGGTTGGAATCATTTGATTCATTTGATCTATTAATAAAACAACAAAGTAACTAGGTCAGTATTATTCAGATAGTTAAAAGGCACAAAACCACCTTTTAAAATGGTTATATTTTACGCTTCGTATATTATGTTATTGACTTCACGTTCCATATATTGTTGCTGATTAAAATGTTTGAATTGACTTTTCAACTTAGCATACTCATTCAGTCTCTATGATTTTTACATCATAATTCCAACTTTGATCCATAAATGGTAATTACATAATTACTACCTGTCCAAACAATAAGACTTGAAACATCTGTACAGTTCTAATATTGCATGAGTAACGCCTGTCTAAATGATGAGACTTGTGGATCTTCTGTTTTTAAATTAGAATTGTGGGTTTTAAGTAGTGACTCTATTGCCCAACCCCAGATTCCAACCATGCCAGTAGGACTTAAATAATTAACAATATTTGCTACCGGAAAATTATTGTTAATAACTTAAGTCTTATCTATCTGATAGAAGATTTAGTGTATTGCATAAGAAAGCGTATACAGATTTTTTTCCCGCCCGGGCAAGTGTACCGCAAGGAAGTATATTAGGACTTCTTCCCTATCTACTGTACATCGCTGATATTCCCACTATAGAAAAAAATCTTCATAGGCACCTTTGCTGATGATACGGTAGTAATAGTAACTGCAGACACGCAAAGTTAATCCACCAAAAATGTACAAGAAGTACTTGACAAAATCAACAGATGGACGGTTGATTGTAAAATCAAACTCAACGAGTCTAAATCCATTTATGTCACATTTGCATTGCGACAAAAAACAGCAATCTACATACATTGTCTTAACGGAATTCAAGTCCCGCAAGCAGCAAAATATTTTGAACTTCATCTGGATAGTAGGCTTAATTGGAAACATCACGTTAAAGTAAAAGGTAAGCAAATCAAGTTGAAACAACGACAAATGTTGTGTTTGGTTGAACATCATTCCAAGCTAAACCTCTATTATAAGCGACGAGAAAATAATTTACCTTTCTATAGTCAAAACAATTTGGGAACGTACCAAGCAGTCAAATCGTAATGTAATTCAATGAGTCCAAAACAAGTTCTTGCGTATAATTACCAATGCATATCGAGAAATTCACAACGACTTAGATGTAAAATTAATTAATGAAATTGTTCAAGAAAATGCTATTAAACACAAAAAACGTCTCCTCAACCATACCAAAGTAGAAGCCATTCGACTTTTGGATATTATCCATGAACTGAAAAGGTTAAAATATATTAAACCCGAATTAACTTCATGAATAAATTTAATTTATTCGGGAGTTGAGCATTGGTACAGTAAACTAATTTTAAAATAAAATCAAGTACATTTCATCAAAGAAAATTAATTAATTGAATATTAAAATTGGGTCGTGCATATCCAATAAAGGATATTTTGAAATTTTAAAAAAAATTCCTCCTTAGACTGCAAGGAATAAAAGATTAGAACTAAATCCGACCAGTATTTTTTAAATAATACCTTTCGAAACAGAGATAAAGACAACAATTTTACGAAAATATTTTTTTTCTATATCATACCTTATTTATAACCCCAGAAATCAATTTCTCCAAGAAATATTTAATGGAAACTTTTTTCATCTGGTACCTCATTATATGCATAGATGAACAGTATCAATGCATACATACAAATCAAAACTTAATTCATTCTTCAAATTACCGAATATTTATTATAAATGTAAGTTATAAAATTATTCGGTGCTAAATGAAAATATGAATTTTTCGTAGTAGTTCACCTTATTAACCCATATATTTTGAAATATTCATATGAGAATTAAAGAGGGACATATTGAGAAATAATTTTTTTATTGATGTGGGTTAATATTTAAAAAGGCTTGTTACGGGGAAAACAAAAATATTTATTCATTAGAAATCATATTAAATCTTTCAATTTTCGTAATATCTGTCCCATATCTTGGAAATTGCAGAAACAAAAATTATTAATAAACAAGGTTGGTAAAATCAGACAGAAGATTACAGGAAAATTTTAACGATTATCTTATTTTCTAATGCAGGAAAAAGCATACAATTATTTGAAGATTTTTTTCTTCTCGCACTGATTACAAATTATGATCAAAGATCTATATTTTTTTTATTTTGAATTTGTTAGATCCGTGTATTTTGTTGATCATATGATAATATAATGAAATAGTATACAAATACTTTTGTTAATTACTGGTTCCGTTTACTAAAAAAAACATGGGTATTCATGGGGACTGCTGACAGAAGTAAAAACTTAAAAGTATGAAATAACAGTGGTTTGATAAAATTTTATAGAATTTTTATTTCAATATCCGTGACAAAAATATTATCGAATAGCTAAAAAATCTATTTTAACACGGTAATTAAATCACTCCTAAGCCACTATGAAAGACTCAGAGCATTATGTATTGCAGAGTTCGAATATTAAAAGATAAAAATACATCATTTTTGAAAGCACATATTGATAAGACTATTGGAAATATTTGAAAATGAATGCTTTGTCTTTGTTACTCATTTTCCTATATAAAAATATTAAAATATTTAGTACTAACTATTTAACTACGCAGTGACCCTACTATTGAACAATTAAAATAATAATCAAACTAAAACACAATTTAAACAATGCTCAATATTCACCCATTCAACTTTCCGCGTAGTCAATTTAACCTTACTTGTATAAGTATACACAGCACTGCGGTGACGCGAGCTCGCAAGATTTTATCCATACGACGCACACATCAAACAGTAGGGTATATACAATGTGTTGGTGTGTGTTTATACGTATACACAGCGGCTGCGTGTGCGCTAGTCTGATGCTAGAGCAGAAGATATTATATATGTGTGAGTGTATGTATATGTATATATATATATACACACGTACCCTTTTATGTATATAATATAAATATGCTTATAAGGCTGGCCAAGCGCAACATGTCTTGTTATGAGCTATAAATATACTGTTAACATTAGCATGTTGGTAACGAGAATCCATAAGATTTTCCTCTACCAAAAATCACTCAACGCGTCTGAAGAAGTTTTCACTTCAAACATTAGGTTAACAACATTTTGTTTTCATTAAAAAAGTTTGTCTAATTCTTTTTTAATTCGTAAATAAATAAAGCGAACCAATTTTATTATTGTCACTAGATTTTAAGTTACGTTAACTTTCGAATAATCTATGCAAAGCCAACGGACATAATCTAGGGAGAAAAATTATTAATATTTCTTCAAAATATAACGCTCTTATACGACTTTGGTAAAAGAGAGTCGATTTTTTTAAAAATTATGCATCTCATAAGAAAAATGGATTAAAAAAATTTTAAAGTATGTGAAATGAAGAACGACCGTAGCGGTAACTGCGGAAACATCTGTAATCGAACAGCCAATATGTCTTCCCATTTTCATGTATGCGCAATTTCCCTCTATGAAAAGTGAATCTATAATAATGAAAAAATTTCAAACGACTTCTAAAAGTCATTTCGTAGGAGTTGTTCGGTTTTTTAAAACTCACTAAAGAGGTTTAACTTTAACAGGAATAATACTTTAACCGATTCCTGGTAAGTAATTGACTTGCTAGTGACCAACACGAAAATGTTATTTATCCCTTCACAATTTACTTTTGATTACTAGCGGGTAATGATTGCAACTCCATAATTTCCCACTATCGTCATTATCATTATTCCATAAATATTAAATAAATCTAAGTGGCCTTATCGTTCTTCCAAAATTTGCTCGGATGTCCCCACCTCAACAAATCCTTAGCTAACACTTTTCTCTGGCTACTCATAAAAACTGATTTCGCTAAACATATACGAGTCCCGAAGGTTTGAGCTTGAAATTTAGCCATCTATTGGGACCCATTGTGCTTGGACACTACCCAAATCGATTCACCCTGGAGCTATGTGATTTACTACGGTTGGATGGCAATTAAAAATAAACCGATCTTTTTAACAACTGAACGCATCACGCGTTTTGTTAGAGTTGATTACATTTAATCAAAAGGCCCGAGTAGAAAAGTAAAAATGACATTGAAAATGATCTGAAAGTGGTTCCCAAATGTGTAATATCAGAATTTTTCAGTTCCCAAATATGTAGTAAGAGGCTGCTTGGCTTTTTCTGCATGAGATATCATTGAAGAGATTTTTTTATTTTAAGCAAAAATCTCTCTATCCTTTTCGTTCATATTATATTATTAATCATATTTATATATCATATTCTTGAATAAAATGTACTCGCAGTTAAGAAAACTAAATATCAAATATAAAAGAAATTGTGTTGTTTTGAAAAATATTTATCAATTGAAAAAAATTTAAAATCTATATTATAGGTTTTTGTTAGAATTTTGAACTAAAATTATAGGTGTAAAGAGCATTGGAAATATTATTACCTACTTCATACGCGTTCTGACAAAACCAATTTTCTTTTAAATCGTGATACATTTTCGCTGATGACACATAAAAAAAATCAAAGGATCAGTGATTTTATTAAATTGGTTCTACTTGTTTTTAACATTGGCGTCTATATATATGTATATATATATATATATATATATATATATATATATATATATATATATATAATTGTATTTAATACCCTACTATAATTTGTTCCCCCGAAGGGTAATAATAACAGTTTGAGAGGAGGCTTGTTATTTGGAATTATAACGAACTAAGTTTAAAGTTTTAGGTATTAAGGATTTACAGAGAAAAATAAATAATAGACTGTAATCGTCCAAAAAAAATTGTTTTAAATGCATTAATTTTTATTAAAAAGTAATCTCATTTTCTAGAATATAAGACATTTTTAAATGTTTTTAACCTTTCCTACTTTACTATATATAGAATTTTTGTAAGTCTCACAATGTGCTATAAACCGTTTCCCGAGATTTAAGGTAGATGGTAAAAATTAGCAATGGTAAAAATTATTTTGACTAGTGCTTTCACCGTTTAAAATATATTTTATTTTATCTTTAAAAGTATGAGATAAAAAAATCGGTCGTCTACATAAAAGAGGACGTCAAGGTAATCTGATCCTCTCAGAAATATTAATGTACGTTAATCGAATTCACTTGTTTTGAAAGTTCTGATCAAATATACCGGCATTCCAGAATTTTCTCAGATTTTCCAAATCCACGTTTGAAAAATAAAGTGACGGAATTACACATGGCAAGAATAACACGTTGAAACTTTAAAATAGATCAACTTTATTGAAATTAATCTAGTTATTTTTAACTTTGCACTCTACATATATAGATATTAATGTTTAATAAACGGACTTGAATGATTATACTTCGCAGTATCTTGCCATTTTATATAATTATATAAACATTATTATTTCTCGTCAAATCTAAACTAAACACAAAACTTATATTCAATTTCATAATCCCCCCATATGCTAGGAACATTCCTCAGATAATAAGAAACCGTCAAAGGAGCCTAACTACTATATAACAGGAAAGAATATACACTCCAACTGCATAATTATTCTACGCGAATCAAATTATCATAGCACCGCTCTTCCAATACTAGTTAATGAAAGCGTAACGCCCGCCAAGAGGACACAGCCTGATTTTCATGTGGACGTGCTCACGGCTTATCTGCTGTGAGCACGTCCACAATGAAAAGTACGCGAGAATTTCCATCACAAACTTTCAAGCATCCTTTGTCCCGTAAAGATAACACTGCGACCCGTCCAACGAAGACCGAATTACTTTTGAACGGAACTACATCGCACCCTATGACTGTTACGGTGGGCCGTGATGGAAACCGGCCAGGTGGGATATGGATATGCTTATTTGTATTTTATATGAAGGCGGACAAGACAAATTTTGTTGTGATTGTATTTAATGTCCTACTATAATTTGTTTCTCCAAAGTGCCATAATGATAGTTTGAGTTGGAAAAGATAACGAATTGAGTTTATAGATTCCAGGACTAAACAAGGGATCGAAAATATGTTGTATATCATTATATAGCTAGCGTTTATCGTAGTCCTTGTAACTTTGTGCAATTTTCGTTAATTGGATATTTTGTAATATATATACTTTTTTAACAAGGTCCTGCTCGAGTTAGCTATGGAACGCCTTCGTTGTCCGCTTTTATATCTATATATCTCGTGACTCAAGGATTGCGGCGCAAAGTAGTTTGTATATTCTAAAAATATATCACAATACGTTGCCTGTTAGAGCCACGGTGCGCTTACGTCATCGAGGGGGATGGGAGGGGTGTAAAAAAAGAGCTTCGAAATTAACTTTGCACGACCAAAGAATTAGTCAAAACTTTGTTAAGGAAAGAGATATACAAGTTATTTCATCGTCGTATGGATATTATGGTGCTCTAAAAATTAAGCGGAAAAAAAATTAAGTTGTTGAGTGAAAAGTGACAATTTAAAAGCCCCTCTAAAATTGCTTGTTTCAGGTTATGCCACGCAATTACGAAAATATTCAGAGCAGACGCAACCTGCTGGTCCACGAAAGAAATGTTCACGTAAAGAAAAAATACGATAGTGTAGCGATAGTTGTTTCTCAAGTGTTAGTTACTTAAGCAATAATTAGTTAAATGTATTCTGTATCAAGTTTTTCAGCATTCTACGCTAAGAACTTAGAATTCTTTACATCAGTAAAATCGGAATCTTTAAGAGATCATTCGCGTGCATGTCCGCTATAGCCATTTTCCTGAGAAACTTCTTGACTTATAAAACATATTAATTCGCATATTTCTCAAAAGCTAACATATAAAAATATTCCTTTGACAATTTTGAGTAAAAAGCATGAAATAAAAAAAAAAGCGTGACATATCGCTTGAAAGGGGTAGTAGTAAAGGTTAAAAAAATATTTTTTTCATAATTAAAGTTAATTACGTTAATTATTTTATTCGAAAGATATACTGAAAACATTTTAATTGAATATGTCCCTGCCCTTCGTACTTAAAACCTAAATTTATGAAATAAATATGGATTTTTAGGACCCCACCGAAAGTTGTAGGAGAACTTTATCTATAATTCAACATGTCATTATTTTTTAAATATGGTTCATATTTTTATCCTTAAGAAAGGTACAGTAAGCAAGACATTTACGTTTTTATATGTTCACGGTCGATTTTCTCAACAGTCATGGGAGGTATAATTTGAAATTTTCCATAGTAATTTATTTTAATAACGTATAAATTTTGCACTGAGACTTTTTATTTTGAGATATTTATATAATAAAAAGAGCATTACGTATTTAATGCTAAAATTAAAGTGTTCTCATATCTATATTCAAATTTAATTTATTACAATTTTAAAATAACTCGAAATGACTTTTGCTTTTAATTTGTCTCGATATTATCTACCAAAATTTCAATTTTAAAAAGAAATATTTTTGCCAAGTTTAAGTAAAATTTCGTGCTTAGAAGTTTCAGTGACCTAAAATTAGAAACTACGTTAAGGCATATCAAATTCAAGCTGAAAATTTAATTCTCATCATGTGCGTTTTAATAGTTTGAGCACGTCGTTTCACTGGTAATTTTATGGAATTTTGATTGATAGGTTTGGTAAGCTTATGTTTTATAATTTTTTCTCAATGACAAATACAAAGAAACAATGTTATTTTTAAGTTTTATCCACTAGTTTTGACATTTTCCCTAATTTTAAGTTTGTGTATAAAACGGTTTTGAAATGAAAAAAAACGGCTGTGATAAAGTGACAGACGAACAAGTTAAAATGGCCCTCAATAAACCTTTAATTGTGGAATTATACATTTATCGTTAAGTAAAATGCATCTCAAAGTCAGTAAGAGGTTAGCTACTCCGTGTTATATTCCATGAAAGATGAACCCACATCATCTAAGCGTTCCATTTTCCTTGTGAGGTACAGAACCCTTAATTTATATATAATGTTTTAATAGAATACTGCCCAATAGCTTACATAATAATGACTTATAATACATTTGTTGTTTTCTATTTTTGGTACAAAATACATAAAAAAACTTGGTATAAACTACATTTGACTAAATATTGTGTAACTAACACTTAGGAAAATATTTTTCAATTATCAAAAATTGTACAAAATTGCAACACCGATAATCGGTAGTTATAAGGTGACATAAACAATTTTCGATCCCTTCCTTAATACCTGAAACTTTAAACTTAGTTCGTTATAATTCCAAATAACAAGCCTCCTCTCAAACTGTCATTATGACCCTTCGGGGGAACAAATTATAGTAGGGTATTAAATACAAATACAATGAAGACATGTCTCGTCTGCATTCATATAAAATGCAAATGAAGGTACCCCTGTCCCACCTTAGCGGTTTCAGTCACTATTTATCGAAACAATCTTAAAGTGCGTTGTAGTTTTGTTCAAAGTTAATTCTATCTTCGTCGGTCAGATTACAGTTTTGTCTTCACTGGATAAAAGATGCTTGAAAGTTTACGATGGGAATTCTTGCGTAATTTTCATTGAGAGCGTGTTTGCGGTGGTTAAGCGGCCGTGTCCCTTTAGCGGGAGTTATGCTTTTATTAACCGTTATTAGAGAGGTGGCCCTTTGATAATTTGGATCGTGTCGACTATATTATGCAATTGGGTAGTGTATTCTCTCAATTTGTAGTTCGGCTTCTTTAATTGTTGCTTATTTTCTAGCGAATATTCCTTCCATATAATGGGATTATGAATTTGAATGCAAGTTTTTGGATTTGGTTGAGAAGAATGAAGTTATGTAGTTTCATAAAATGTTTCATCAAGTTGCTGCTATCTGCAGTATATATATATATATATATATATATATATATATATATATATATATATATATATATATATATATTTAAAGTTCTACAACTTTCGGTGGGCTCCTAAAAATCCATATTTATTTCATAAATTTAGGTTGAATACTATTTTAAATACGAAGGGGAGGGACATATTCAATTAAAATGTTTTCAGTACACCTTTTGAACTAAAATAATTAACTTTTTTCTTTACGTAAAAACTTCTTTCGTGGACCAGCAGGTTGCCTCTGCGCCGAATATTTCCCTATTTGCGTGGCATAACCTCAAACAAGCAATTTTAGAGGGGCTTTTAAATTGTTACTTTTCACTCAACAACTTAATTTCTTTTCCGCTTATTTTTTAGAGCACCATAATATCCATACGACGATGAAATAACTTGTATATCTCTTTCCTTAACAAAGTTTTGACTAATTCTTTGGACGTGCAAAGTGAATTTCGAAGCTCTTTTTTTACATCCCTCCTATCCCCCTCGATGACGTAAGCGCACGGTGGCATAAGTACTCTAACAGGCAACGTATTGTGATATATTTTCAGAATATATAAACCACTTTGCGTCACAATCCTTGAGTCACGAGATATATAGATATAAAAGCGGACAACGAAGGCGTTCCATAGCTAACTCGAGCAGGACCTTGTTAAAAAAAAGTATATATATTATAAAATATTCAATTAACGAAAATTGCACAAAGTTACAAGGACTACGACAACCGCTAGCTATATAATGATATACAACATACTTTCGATCCCTTGTCTAATCCCGGAATCTATAAACTCAATTCGTTATCTTTTCCAACTCAAACTATCATTATGGCACTTTGGAGAAACAAATTATAGTAGGACATTAAATACAATCACAACAAAATTTGTCTTGTCCGCCTTCATATAAAATACAAATAAGCATATCCATATCCCACCTGGCCGGTTTCCATCACGGCCCACCGTAACAATCATAAGGTGCGATGTAGTTCCGTTAAAAAGTAATTCGGTCTTCGTTGGGCGGGTCGCAGTGTTATCTTTACGGGACAAAGGATGCTTGAAAGTTTGTGATGGAAATTCTCGCGTAATTTTCATTGTGGACGTGCTCACAGCATATAATCCGTGAGCACGTTCACATGAAAATCAGGCTGTGTCCTCTTGGCGGGCGTTACGCTTTCATTAACTGGTATTGGAAAGGCGGTGCTATGATAATTTGATTCGCGTAGAATAATTATGTAGTTGGAGTGTATATTCTTTCAGTTTGTTTAGTTGTTAGGCTCCTTTGATGGTTGCTTATTATCTGAGGAATGTTCCTAGCATATGGGGGGATTATGAATTTGAATACAAGTTTTGTGTTTAGTTTCGATTTGACGAGAAATAATAAAGTTTATATAATTATATAAAATGGCAAGATACTGCGATGTATAATTATTCAAGACCGTTTATTAAACATTAATATCTATATATGTAGAGTGCAAAGTTAAAAATAACTAGATTAATTTCAATAAAGTTGATCTATTTTAAAGTTTTAACGTGTTATTCTTGCCATGTGTAATTCCGTCACTTTATTTTTCAAACATTGATTTGGAAAATCTGAGAAAATTCTGGAATGCCGATATATTGGATCAGAACTTTCAAAACAAGTGAATTCAATTAACTTACATAAATATTTCTGAGAGGTTTAGATTACTTTGACGTCCTCTTTTATGTACACGATCGATTTTTTTATCTCATACTTTTAAAGATAAAATAAAACATATTTTAAACGGTAAAAGTACTAGTCAAAATCATTTTTACCATTGCTAATTTTTACCATCTATCTTAAATCTCGGGAAAGGGTTTATAGCACATTGTGAGACTTACAAAAATGATATATGTAGTAAAGTAGGAAAGGTTAAAAACATTTAAAAATGTCTTATATTCTAGAATATAAGATTATTTTTTAATAAAAATTAAAGCATTTAAAAAGATTTTTTTTGGACAATTACAGTATATTATTTATTTTTCTCTATAAAGCAAAATATTTCCGCAGGAAGAAAGAACTCTCGTTGTAAAGAATTTACTCATATTTTAAAGTTAGACATTTGCTTAGCTACAAAACTAAAAATAGTGCCAATAATAAACCATGGTCATGGGTCAATCTAATTCAAACGAAACTTAAAATTACAGGGTTTAATCAGACGATTAAATAATATTACCACAATTATCATTTACAAGGACTATATGAAATGAAACCTACAAACTAATTAGTAATAGAGCCTACTAAACATAATGTAAGTTACCTTGTTGAAAATTAGTATATAAACTGAATGAAATTAATCAAACGGTAATTTGTATTTAATTGTATTTCGTTGTTACTATGAATATACTTTTTTATATCGAGTAACAATACTCATAACTTTAAAATTTAATGTTTGGATACAAGTCCCTTAAAATGGTTATTGGTATAAGATACGTTTAATAATTACCTGATGTTTTCATTTCGTAAATAATAATTTTAACTTATAAATTGCACAGAAATTCTTAAAACGTAGTAATGTGAACTAAGAAAAATTTAAATTGACTTCATTTTCACTCATTTCAGATATACTTGCGAGAAGACAATTTACCATGTCGCTGTAAGGTGCCTTGATATAAATCGGTTCGGCACGCAGGTGAACAGATTGTGTCTACGAGCTCTCATGTATTTATGTGAAACAAAAAGTAATTCTAATCTAATAGAATGACAAAGAAATTTTTCGACATAAAAGTTTGGAAATGGGCTCCATTATATTTATCAATTAACGATATTGTGGTTAGTTCCAAGGTTTAGATAAAATAATATGTACGTTAAAGCGTTTTATTTTTATATAATTACGATTTATATTTGTAATCAAAATTTTAACTGCTAATAACAAGAATTGTAATGAATTTAATAGATGATTTCACATTATTTTTTAAAGGTATGAACCTTTTAAACTATAAAATTACAATATTTCAGTTTTTTTTATAAAAATATCATTTTATCTCATAATGTGCATGACTATGGTTATTTATACAAAAATAATTTAAATAGCAGCTTTCTGCTTAAAATCATTTCAGTTCATTGCTATTCACATCATAAATGGTCTTATAGTTAATATTTACATCTTAATATAAAGGAAAACATAGCTAAATTAAATAAAGAAACAGAAAGAAGGAAGAAAACGTACCTCCACCATATATGGAATCGGGGATGAAGCAATTGTTCAGGACGTAATTGAGATAGAAAATGTTTCGCAATGTTTTTTTTTCGTACCGGGTTTCTCTCAATTCCACTCTTTATCTTATTCTTAATTTAGCACTTAGAATAAACTGTCCACTTAATCTAGTCGTTATTTTTAATTATTTTAACGTATCTAAAAATTATACCCAACATGCAAAATAAAATTTTAGGTTTAAATTAATATTTTTTTCCTTTTAGCTTTTCATTGTAACCGGATACCGATTCCCAAAGTAAAAGATATTTATTCAGAATTATGCTAAGGAATTGCGTCTTCAATTGCTTATTACAAATATTAATTAAAAATATTTTTACGTGCAATATTATTAAATTTAAATGAAAATATATTTATTCGTATCCTATTTAATTAATAAATAACGAGAATTTAAAAGAATAATTTAGAACTTTTCTTATTTTTAACATTAAAAATTTTTACAGTTTTCATAATTATTCTGTTTTAGTTTAAATCAAATAAGTTACTGTCAAAAAAAAAACTTATCTTGATATTAGGACGCTGATAATTTTTACTCTAGGTAAACTTTATTGTTAACATTACCCATTTCTTTATTAATAATATTTTTATTTTGGCACAACTTCGTTAAACAAATTTTTATTTTTATTTATAAAAATTAAAAAGTTTCACATATTCATAATTTCAATTTGAAATTATCTCCTCCTTTCTCTATTTAAATACTCCCACAAAAAACTTTTAGCTAAACACTAAACTTCTTTATAGTGTAGTAGGAACTATATTCGAAAATATTTTGAGTCTTCACTATTCAATTTTCGGTTAATGTGCATATAGATATCCAAAGTCCTTTTCCTCCAAAATATTTTTATAGTTTTTCATTCCAATACTCTGTTTTGTTTCCACTTCAAACTCCTATTAATACATTACTTTACTCTAAATAGATCTTTCATTGTGCCAAATGGTTGATATTACACATTAGTCAGATATGCATTATCTAGAAGATATATGCATCAAAGCCATTTATTTTGAATAGTTAACTTCAAATTTTAATTCAACATTGCATATCACCATTAAGTCACTTTACCTATCATTCAAACATATTTTTACAAACCTTCGTTAGAAGTCTCATATTACTCAAGGAAACTTCTAAGGAATCAATGACATCTGATTTATAGCGCCTCATGCGTTTACGCGTCTTTTATCAGAACAAATTTTGTGTTTTTTTTTATAGACAAAGTTTTAGTCATTGTTCTTTCTTTCATGTGTTCCACTCGTAATTAGCTAGTAGGAAATATCTAGATCAAAACTAGACTTGAACGCTAGCGTATTTCATTTTGACGTATTTACAAAAAGATGATTTAGTAGGACGTAACCAAAGTCATCGAACAAAAAATATTGTTTTTGCAATTATGAGCCTGTTTATTTGTTCGTGTATCACTCAAGAACTGCTAAAGTATTTTTGACGAAGTATTTGCTCTGCTGGACCATTTTATTTGATCATGATATATCGAATACGTCTCCTCACAATATGCAATCTAAAAAGAAGACATAATAATATATCATTACAATACAAATTCTTGTTTAAAACTTATTCAAAATTATTTATTATTATTGCAATAGATGGAAGAACCATGTTCGTATTCATGTGTGTGAAGATAATATATTATATTATTATAAAAATTATAAAAAATAAATCATTCAAAAAAAATTCTAACATATTATAAAAATTATAAAAAAGTTACATGGAACTGAAGGTAAATATAGAATTAAAACTTTTAAAAATTTCTAAATTAATTCGATTCCCCGAATGGTATTTTTATAGCAAGATTGTATTAGATTTTCTTTAACAGAAAAAAAGAGAAACTGATGAGGTTGATTTACAAAAAATATTCCAAACTAAAAACGTTCAGGATCTTCTCAACGCTTTTTAACAGACAATGGAATACAGGTTTGAATTACAGATAAAACCTTGTAGATACAGTAAGTAAATTAAACGCAGTAAATCTTGGAAGCGTTAATGATTAAAAAATTAACTTATAAAAGAATATAAAATATAGCCCATAACCAGGCTTATTAATTAATATTTAGGTTTCCGCTGTACAATAATGAAAATCACTTGTGCGTCCAATTTTGAAAACCTACAATTTCACTGTGGTTATTTTTCCCCAAATCAATTTAGATATTTACATATCTCTAAAAGACCTAAAAATACACGGAAAATTATTAAACGACAAATATGGTTATGACTCACAATTATCACGCTTGTTGTGAAACCCAATCATTTGATCATTTTAATTTAGGTTTATGTGGCGTAATTTATATAATTTTAACATCAAATAATAGTTAATTCCAATCATTGAAAGATAAACAATATTTTTGCTAAGAAACGAATTACGTTTCGTTACGTAAAATATTCCACCGATTGAAATTTCGGTGGAAAAGAATGCAAGACGAGACGCTAAGCTTTTAATGCGAAATGAAATCGAAACGGTAATCAACCAGTCGTTTATGTTGATGAAACTTCTGTTGAAATACTAATTCTACAAGCATGGACTAATTAATTTAAATGATGGTCTTAAAATCCTATTATTAAGGCCTTGGTTTGTTACTGATAAATGATGACATTTAAAAATACTTTGTACATCTGTGATTCATCTGTGAAAAAATTGAAGAAAAAATGAATACTGAATCGTGCAAAGTCGAGTTTTATAATGATTAAGGTATTATTAACTACGGTACAAATAATTTTACTTTTGAAAAATATTGTATACATATTTATTAGTACTTTATATACAACCTGTTTTCTCTACGTCGCCATTGGTTTAAACCACATCGGACGGTACAAAGAAATAATCTATCTGTTGAATATAATTCAATGTCACTTAACCACATCGGACGGCACACAAAAATAATCTATCTGTTGAATATAATTCAATGTCACTTAACCACATCGGACGGCACACAAAAATAATCTATCTGTTGAATATAATTCAATGTCACTTAACCACATCGGACGGCACACAAAAATAATCTATCTGTTGAATGTAATTCATGTTAGCACTTACTTGCATATTACCTCATTTAAATATTGTCTAATGAGTTATGTGTCAGTAGGAATGAACGTAGAGCTACCGTGTGGTTCATTATTTCGCCTTTTGTTGTATGTTCTGGCTTACTATTTCGTTTCTAGCTCTATTATCTATACATATAATAAAATTGTAACAGAGTAAATTCTGTACAATGATAACAGAAAAAAAAAAGAAAATTTTTAGAATTTTTGTCCGTTTATCTGTTTATTATTTTTTGCGTCAAACAGACAAAATCTACTGTATGAATTTTGATGAAATTAGGTATTACTAAGTATATAATGGTACCACTAAGTATATAATACCGTTTATAACCAAGAGCAACAAATAAGAGGAAAGATAAACATTTTTTTTTCCGAAGAGTGCTAGTAAAACCGCTGGTCATTTATACTATAATACACAGCTAGCGTAGCAAACGAACGTATGATGTGAATATATAGTTATATATATATATATATATATATATATATACACACATATATATATATATATATATATATATATATATATATATATATATACATCATGCGCTCGTTTACAAACGACTGTTATTTGGCGAAAATATTGCCTGTACATGTGCAAGTAGAGGTTCTAAATTTTTTTAACAACACCTCAATTGCTAGCAAATAAAAAGATAAAAAGACGTTATTCAATAAGCCATATGTCTGAACATCATCTCCTAAAGAAAAACATAAAGGTATGCGCATCATTATTAGAATATTCAGTGCTTACACATTACAGAATAGCTTTTACTCATTGATCATTGCCAATATTGGCTTAACCAATATCAAATGGATAAATTCTTTCACTTTATAATTTTAGAGCTTGATGAAAGCACAATTCTTTGAAAAGGAACGCATAGTCAGAGGAACTCTCGTATTTGATTCAGAATAAAAGTTTACGCCTCAAACCACATATCATTTCGGCATCCTTGGACCGTAACCTTGGGCTGGTATCCTAGGCGACTTTATTCTTGGACTGTTTTTATGTTACTTTATTTATGTTCAAAACGTTATTAACATTTCATGCCGAATAAGTGCAATGACTTACCTGATAACATTCCGTTAGTTAGGTTAATTGGTACATGGTACTAATATAACAGAACATATGTACACTCTTAGACTGCCGTACGTAAAATTATCCAAGCAAAATTTCATAGCCCTGGGATCGATTTGTGGACACGTACCACTTTAATGACCTTCCAGGACCCCAGGTTTAATGCCAGAAGGCATTGTTTCTATGGGGTTATATAAGAAACATTGCCTTCAGTGCTTATTGCGATGATAAAGATAAAATATGCAATTGAACAGTGGGGACCTTAGAACGATTTTAAAACGAATGTATTCTGTAACGAACAATTGTTCATTACAGCAAGATCAAAGTTTAAATCATATCTATAGCACCATATTTTTAATTCCCTAAAACAATTATTTGTTGGATTTTGTACATCTGTACCTGGCAATATATATATATATATATATATATATATATATATATATATATATATATATATACATATATATACGTAATTGAAATTAAACCCAATCACCGAAGTATCCGTAAGCCCTTTAATTATTCCTTAATTCGCCTCGTAATTCGCAGCGAGTTACTAAACTCACGAACGAAGCCGTTACTAGGCTTTGACTTTAATTTGATTGACGGATTTAGAATTTAGCCGAGAAACCTAATTATAGCATTACAGTTACTGTTACAAACAGATACGTCGTCTTCAGTGATTGTTTTTATACAATATTCAGGACAAAGACGGGACCAACATCATATTTATTTCAAGATAATTATTCTAGTTTAGGTAATATTAGTTTTTTTTTGGGGCAACATTTTCGGGCAATGGTGAGGATGGCATATTTATTTAGGCAGAGCACTGATTGGAGTTTCAATTAGAGTAAAAGTAACTTTACCGCATAAAGCTAATTATTAACTTTATTACACTTAATTGAGA
Source organism: Druceiella hillmani (assembly GCA_039881145.1). Classification (NCBI taxonomy): domain Eukaryota; kingdom Metazoa; phylum Arthropoda; class Insecta; order Lepidoptera; family Hepialidae; genus Druceiella; species Druceiella hillmani. The sequence continues at coordinate 26,075,749 of JAYKKI010000002.1, forward strand.
ATTTTCAAAAATTATATGTTCGTAGCAAATTTTCACAAGCGTTATTCATTCAACCCAGCCTACGGGTGAGAAGGGAAAACCGAATTTCATTATTATAATTATATAATTATATATTTTCATTATTATAATTATTAATATAATTAGCTTGTAGTAGTATTATCTGCCAAAAGTTTGAATTGATTAATGGACAAAAAAAATTGTTAAATAACATAATAAATTTATTAATGTATAATAAATTTATTTAATAATTTAATTAAATGCGACAAAGGATTACTAAATTCTCAATGTTAGCGGAATATAAATATTTAAAGCGCTCACCCAAACAATTCGAATTGAAAATCCACTGAGTTAAAAAAAAATATTCTCTTTAAATGGTTTGATATTTAAATAGTACCTTAAGAGTGACCTTCCTTACCCGTGCTCAAACGTCGTATGAAATAATATTGCCAGTAATAATTTGGAGATCTAAATCGCTTTCATAACTTATCCTTATCCGGACTTATAACTTTTATAACTTATCCTTATCCACAACTCTCAATGTATCGGTTGGCTTTTGTTTTATTAAATCTTGTATTAATTCGAAATGTTTAATATTTACGCCATGTAAATTTATTTTATAAATATTATTAATGATTAGCATTTATTAGTATTTTACAACAACCAGAGTTCTTATCTTCTTGCTCAACTCATTGTAGTATAAGCTACAACATTGTTCTTCTGACAATCCGTAATTTAAATTTTCTAAGCCTGCAAAAATATTTCAATAATAGTCAATAAATAAATAAATAAATAAATATATATATATATATATATATATATATATATATATATTTATTTATTTACAATTTAAATATTTCTCCACTAGTACGTAATAACATACGTAAAAACTAATCCCCGAAATAAACCCAGTGATACGTTCTACATCACTTAACTTCACATTTACTGCCTTAATTTGTAGTGGTCTGCAATAGTGTTGTGGAAAGCCTTCCTCATTCTTAAACGTAATTTTTTCTAGGAATTTTGTTTTAACTATACGTTAAGGCTAAAATAGCGATATAATTACTTACGTACGAATTTTACTCCGATAAATTATTACTTATTCACAATACATTCCACTTCGAAAAATTATGTAATTTACTCTTAAATTAAATATCTCACTATGTGTTGAAATACTCCTTATTTTTGGAAGGATATAAATTATTGCATACACTGTAATGAAAATGCAAAAGGAAATGTAAGTGACTATAATGTGGATAGCGAGCTAAGTCAAAGTCGCGAATTAGTATAATATCAAGTAATATGTCTAGTAGCGTAAAATAATTAAAGTATGACGTGTTTCACCATTTTAATATAACCTTTATCCAAAAGCTACATGTTCATTATTTTGCAAGTAGCTGCTTCAGATACGGCTATTAATATAAAAATGTTTAAAAATAAGTGTAGCAAATATAAAAAACATCAATTTTCTAATGCATACATACGATTTTTCGGGCATCACGTCGAGTGGAATGTCTAAACATAAATCCTACACAATTATATTACTTACTATGTTTCATGGTTAGGCTTAGATTAAAAGTATAAAGCTTCGAAGCAATGTGCAATTTTCTTCCTTCCCTTTAATTTTTAAGCTATGTATTAAAGAAGTTTAGAAAAATTCTAACTGATTAGACCTTTTAACGAAAAGTTTTAGTTGATTTTTATCAATAATTTCGAGTAATTTAGACAATCGTCAACCCCTATTTTATACGTGTTTTGACATGCACTTGATTGTCTTTTATTATATTATAATATAATAGATTCAGCATAACGCTGCCCAAGACAGGTTTGAGAAACGTTATTCCGAAGATATGCTTCCTATATTTTTGATGGTAATATCAAAATTTTTTTAATTGCCTTTGTCAATAAGAAACCACTCGATAATGCCAGAAGTAATGAAGAAAATGCAAAAACATTTGCTCCCTTAGTTTTATTCGACGGAAATGAAATGGATATTCCTAAAATTTTTACTCTAATTTAATGAGTCAATATATCGGTTAAATTTTGTTTTTAATTAATTGTGCATCTGCTGCTGGCTTTTTCCTTAATATGAAAGCTTATGTACATAAATTTATACTTAAATCCATATTAAAAGAGATTATTTTGTAACAACACCAATTTTAAAATTCTAATATCATAAACCATTTTCTTTCATTCAGGTCAGTAATTTAACATAGTTTTATTGGTTATTTGTGATTAAAAAATATAATTTGTTTATGTCTTATGTCTATCTTGTATATGTAATTTATATTTTATATTAAAGAGAAATCCAACGAAGTGAGATGAAATATTTCAAATAATTCTTGATATAATGATTGCCTAAAAATCTGCTTTCATACTTCTTCTATGGTTAATACTGGCAGTCTCAAAAGAGTAGCGTATTTATAAAGATGTTGGTAAATTAATCCTTTCTAATAAATCAGGCTTGGCAAGTCTTCATTAACATTCACTAATCTAATAATATATGTACGCTTCTAGCGTACTAAAAAAAGCAAATAGCCTTTGTCTTCCCCAAAAGTAATACTTTCGAAATATATTATTTATTTATCTACTTTAATGTATCTGATTAATACTTATGGCGGACTTATTGCTACGAACGCAATCTCTTACAGCCAACCATAACACCAGTCCAGCCCCGCTCGATAAGCGGCCGGGAATCGAACCTGGGTCCCCGCGGTGCACCGCGCCGTCAAAAGCCGTATGCCTTGTGATCAACTCAACACCCAACGGTGACGACGATATATTAGTATTAGTAATTTAATGAGAAAGTTAAATTATTACAAAGTAATCACAAAAAATAACAGTTAATTTATAAAAATACACGAAATATAATATTATTTCGCGGAAAAAAATACACATGTATCAAAATAATTATATCATAATGAATTATCGGTTCGACACCGATTATCAGGGTAATAGCTACACTGAAAAGTATATGAATATAAATTCGTCGATTCTTTATTTTGAGTTATAAACCTATCAAATATATCATCTATTGTACTACCAAGCTCTGCCATTCGTGTCTCTTTTTTAAGCATATCATCTATCTCTACATTTCGGCCATGCCGCAGAGCGCATTAATGGAATTGCTTTACTTAGAAGTCTTTTTACATCCTTATATTTAAATGTATTGTTTTATTTTTTCACAAATCACCATAGTTGTGTTTATTTCCCAGCATTTGTATTCTCGAACTATCTGTATACTTAGCTATAAACAACCTGGTAATTTCGGAGTTTGCTTCGCCTCACGTATTTAAAAATGTGTGTAAATATATATATATACATATATATATATATATATATATATATACATATATATATATATATATTTACGTATGTATGTTTATATATGCTTATCAAGGTATTTTTTCAATGGAACTCAAAGCTTCCTTCTTAGGACCTTTTTCATCGGTGATTAAAACGTTATTCCTATTGTTCTCGGTACATCCGCCATGTAAATTACACATTAAAATCCCATAATTACACAATAAAAACTTAAAAAATAATACAAATAATTGTATAAAATTCGGAACTTAACACTATAAAGCACAAATAATAGTATAAACTTACCCCAAAAATTCATGGAGAATTATTTCAAAATGGCCAAATTTGTGACTATTCCAATAAGAACAATAAATTAGTTCTCGCGTCGTGGACTAAACGCCGTTAATGTAGTAGATCGCATTCACTTCTTTCAGTCTAACACGGTTAGTTTATATCTATACCCATACATTTAAATACAATTATAATTGATCTCCTGAACTTACACATACCGATGTAATAAGTGTAACACCAGGGTGAACATATAATAAAATTAATTATATTAATTGCGGGATCAAATTAACTCAGATTATCAATACATAAGCACCTATTTGTTAATCTTACGTACATTTATATATGGCCACTTCAATACAATTATTTGGTTTTAAGTCATACTATAGCAGACAGAAAGACTCGTCTTGATTGTTCTCAAAACAAAATCTAATAACTTAGTTTTACCAGACATGCGTATCCCAATAGAGAATAAATATTAATAGCATATATAGCATTACATTGTTATAACGCTTCGACTTTTAGTGCATTTCTTAATATTACCTTTTCTTTTGCGAATCCCTTTCCGATATAATTTGTATCCATGTGAAACAATTTAAATATAACGTATATTTGTTGATTATAATTCTCCAACAGTACAATCGATTACCTTTACAGTACAATTGCAATCGTATTATGTAACCAGTGCATGCTAACTCTTATTGTTGCTGGGTTACCTTTGCATTATGCTATTACCATTTAATCAATTACAGCCATCCGCCAGCATTGATGAAAAATAATTTATTTTTAATTATTTTTGATCAATTCTTTCAAAAAAATCATGGGCGTAAATTGGTATCTCCATCTGATAAACTGATGATTTTGAGAAAGTCCGATGAAAATATGACTTTAAAATAAGATTATTAACTATCAACGGTATTGGCAGTACAATTGCAATCGTATTATGTAACCAGTGCATGCTAACTCTTATTGTTGCTGGGTTACCTTTGCATTATGCTATTACCATTTAATCAATTACAGCCATCCGCCAGCATTGATGAAAAATAATTTATTTTTAATTATTTTTGGTCAATTCTTTCAAAAAAATCATGGGCGTAAATTGGTATCTCCATCTGATAAACTGATGATTTTGAGAAAGTTCGATGAAAGTTTGGCTTTAAAATAACAGTATTGACTATCAACGCGTATTGGCTATAAAAAAAGGGCATTGCATTTCTTCAATTTCCAATGTTTATTATTAGGATTATATAAGTAGTACATAAATTGATATAGAAATTATTTCGAGAGTTCCATACATTATTATTCTCTTCTGTCTCTAGTCAATAATACGTGCATCTATGTTTATGTTTATGTACACATGCATCTATAAGTATAAATTTATGTTTATTTTGAATGTTATAATTTCAAATTGATAGAATGTGTTCATAAAATAATGTCTTTTATTGTCTATCATTTCCTCAGAATTTTAAATGGTGCGGTTTACTTTATGATCGATATAAAAGATTGCTTTTATAAATACCCATACTTATACAATACCCAGTAAAATTTAAGAGTTTGTAACACTTAAATTTTTCTTACCCTTATAAAACATATAGTATGAACATATAATTTGAACAATAAAATAATTTAAGTTTCTTAAAATACTAGTTTAATAATTTAAAATTTGTAATCAGAGAAATTAAAAATTATAAAACTTGATTTATCCAATATTGTGTCCATTCGGATACAGACAACATGACATTTCTAAAAAAAGAAGAGCTTTGTAACAAAACCTCCTGTAAAAAAATGTCCTCTGTTTAATTTAAGGTCTCGGTCTAACCCAATATATAATAATTAGATGGGCACCTAGCGTTTTAATGCTCTGCGGGTCTTTATATATAATGTCAAAATGCCTATAAATAATTATGAAAATTCAAATTTAAGCTTTTTCCACTGTTATTTTTTTAAATATCCTAACTTTTGTTATATAAAAAACGCTACCGTAAATTGCGCGTAAAATATGTATTCTATACTGCAAAATCTAACCTTTATTTGAAAAGAAAGTCGCATGTTACAGTGTTTATTTGTTTCATTATCTTTATGCTAAATATCGTATATTTATGTATAACACAATCACAGATAGTTCGATGATAGTGGGAGTCAGCACATTGTAGCTTCCTCACTTTAACGCCTCATGAAATTAATGTTTAGCATACACGATCTAAATGTATTACGCGTCGAAATTTTGAGGATATTCTCAAAATATTTTATACGTCTCACTTGCGAAATCAAAATGATGAGTTATCCATTTCTTCTTTCTAAATTTTACAAAGTTTTTTTTTGTAAAATTATGATATAATTTATGGCGACAATAGATTAAAAATTCATTTAACTTCAATTAAATTGTTGCATTAAAATTTTACTTCCATAAATTATAAAATTGCGGAATATTTAATTTACTGCTCGGCTCGTACCAAATAATGAACATTTGACAATTTTAAATATACTATTTGGAAAAATGAGCCTATTACCATAATATTCCTGTGAAAAACGATGGTAATATAGCGAGTTTCAAAAGTTAAATAACACAAGTAAAATAACTTTGATTAATTCACTTTTTCAGTAAAGCAATATTTTTCTTACCAATAATTATAAACGTATGTATTACCAAATGCAAATTGTTTATTGATATTACATTAAAGAAACTTTTATTTTTTAACCTAGTGGAAAAGGCTCAAGCAAATACGTAGATTAAAATGAAAATGAAAGAGTCAAATAATATAAATAAGTGGAAAATTGGAGATGAAAACAGTACATAAATCAATAATAAAATGACATAAATAAAAATATATATTTTGCGAGAAAAATATAAACTCAACATTTCATAATAATAAAGAGTAACAATAAACATGCGATAAAAAAAATAATTTCATGAAAAATGTTTAATAATATCAAATATGCTGTCTCAACGTTTGATCCAATTATACATCTCTTTTCGATCCCTCTAGAAAAACCTAATCTACGTAAAGAAATAAAAACTATAAAACAAATCGCAACAAATAATAATTATGACCCATCAATTGTCACCAAACTGTACCATAATAAATTAAGAAAAATACTAATACAAAAAATATACCCGGTCGTACCAAATAATAATAATATTTGGTACGACCGGGTAATGTATC